>OZ024893.1:51462525-51504214 GCA_964017195.1 Siderastrea radians
CTCCAGGATCGAACTTAGAGTAACTCAGTGTTTTGGGATATTTTGTTCTGCGATCCGCCATGATTTCACTGACTCCTGAAATTTTTTGAAGCAGATTACGTGGCCCAAAGACGATTATGTTACATATGGTAACGCACCGCTGTTGTTTTTACCACAAGGGTACTCAAGTTTCACAGTGGCAGGCGACGTAGACGGAAACGTGAGGCTTGAATATTTTCCAGTCTGTTATTGAAATGCTCTCAAAAGGCGCGACAGGAACTGCAGAATGTATCCCAGACACGCGGGTTTTCCCCCTTAGTCTGGTCCCTTTTAGGACTTGAATTCACGGTGGAAAAAATAAAAAGCCAGGGGTACTCGATGAAGGGCTCTGCCCTGAGGCTCAGATCCTTTCTTTAATATACTTATCCTGACTGAAATTAAACGGAACCGCCTTCACATACCAAGAAAAAAATTTGCACGGTCTTATTCCTAAAAAACTAGTAGTAATCGCAGATTAGTGGAGTGCGTTCGACAGCAACCCTTGTCGACACCGAAATTAGGGAAAGAAAGAGTCTCCTCAGCTTTCTGATCTTTCTCTACCCTTCCCCTGGGTTGTTATCAGTTGATATATTTTCAAAAGAAGATCGAACATTGTCAGATATGAAATACATGTAAATCTTAAAATAACAAAGTTGCGTGACATATGTTATTCTTCAGGCGGACATATTTAGTTACATGACCGCTTGTATTTACTCATCGAAAGTTTCACATGTAAATACAGAATAAACTGAAATGTTACAAGTACCGTTGAACTCTTTACCTTTGATAACCTCCAAAAATATTCGCGCAATGGTCCTCTCAACCTCTTTTAGTTCGCGGCTTCGTTGATAAACGTCGATTTCCGAAATAAGCAGACAATGCGATTTCTAAATTTAAAAGTGTCAGCATGGACATTACACAAAACGTCGAGAGTGTCTCGCCAAGGCATTGCTGGAGAGACAAGTGATTTAAGTATCAAGTAAATTTAAATAGCGTGTTTCTTTCACGGACATATAAATTTGAATGTTGTATGCCGAGTGGTTCTTCATCGAAGGCGAGAAGGTTAGAATGCCAACTGAACGGCGAACTGCAGGTTGACATATGTACCAAGGAACCGTGCATACTTCTCTAAGAGTTTGATCAAGGATTTACAATAACTCCTTGGGCGAAAGATTGCTTTTTCCAGCCTGGAACTTCCCTCGTTCGAAACAAGCTCCTTCGCAACAAAGACGTAGACGCCTTTGGATGTGAAAGCGAGGTCCTCTGCTTCCATGAAAGCGAGTCAAAGTATGCACCAGTTCCCGGCCGAGGTTATGCCCCTGCAAAAATCTTCGGGGGGGTGGGGCTAAATTGGTGTCCGTCCATCCACAACAGAGAAAATCTCGATTTCACTCAGGCCGGGATTAGGGTTGCGTTCGACGATAGGAGAACGCAATAAGATCCAGACAACAGAACAGGCGAAGATACATCGTTACCTATCCGGATACAAAACAAAAATCTTAGAAGCAAATGTTGCCCCTGCGTCGTCTCCACTGTGAAACGTCGCAAACGTAGTGAGTACACTTGTGGTAAAAACAACAGCGCTGCGTTACCACATGTAACATAATCCTGTTTGGGCCACGTAATCTGCACGAAAATTTCAGGGGTCAGAGAAGTCATGGCGGATCATAGAAAAAAATATCCCAAAAGACTGGGCTATTCTAAATTCGATCCTGGAGGTTCGATAGACAGTGGACTTTCAAACAGTACACACAACAAGGAACGTTACTTATGCGTGCCTACAGGCGTTGAAAACGTATCGATTTCTTGGGAAAACATCGATGTGGTTGTTAAAGTTCCCGGGCCTTCGTTCTTGAAGCGATTGTGTTTTGGAACTGAAGAGCATGAAAAAGCGACAAGCAAGCAAGTTTTGTTCAACGGTAAGAACCAAGTTACAGCTGAAAGAAAAACGTTCACTTTATAAATTAGGGGCAACCAACGGTTCGTTTCCGTGGAATATCTGTTCGGAAGACCTTGATCGCATATTCGGATATTCTGATGAAAAACTCGCTCGAGTTTTGGGAGAGACGTTTTATTCTGTGTGTTTCGAGCGTGGAACAAATTAAAAATTCGAGTCTCCGACGGGAAGCGAACCCAGGCGTACATCTGTCGGAGGCTTTAACAACTGAGCTCGAGTGGGAGACCTGTGGCTAGCTGTAGCTGGGTTCATTTTGACACGCGTCCTGCGTATGCTAGGATTAGCAATGTCAAAAGCGTCCTGTGTGATGATGATAAATAATAAAATATAGCAAATGCTAAGCTCGGTGAAAAATATTGAATAAGAAAAGCGTTTCATTCTGTGTCGTGACATAAAAAAGGTTTAGTTTTCCGTCTGTGAGATACCTACTTTAATTTCGTAGGATATGAAAATTATTTTCCTTTGTTTTTCGGAGAGATAATAAATGTCGTTTAGACTACACTGATATAGGCCACCAACAGCAGTGGAACCGATGTCGCCCTTAAAATCTTCATCTAGGTTGTCGTGCCTTGCCGTCTCCGAGGTTGTGCCAGGTTTGCGATATAGAAAGAACTGAGAAAGAAATGCTATATCTCCCCCCCCCCCCCTTCCGGAAGGCACTCCCATGTGATAGGGGTGGGGATGCTTGCCGCGTCTTTTAGCTCTGGAAATTTGGTATCACTTAGCTAACAAGTTGTAAGGACTGAACGCCTATCTTCTAGGGTTGCACTTGAAGAAATGTTGACAACAATCAATCAAAGACAACGAAATCTATCACAGATGGAGGCATTCGATGGCAACTCGTGTTTAATGTCCAAAGTGGCCTCTCTTGAATCACTGTTGCTCTTATTTATCTGTCTGTTGCACATTTATAGTTTATGGGTCACATAAAGTTTGAGCCACGCACAGATTGGTTTCCTTTAGTGGTTTTCATTTTGAATTTTCCGACGGGCTTCTTGTCCTTTTCACATGGGAGTTTACGCCGGATATTTTCGCATTTGATATTATCGCGAAAATAAAGCCTAGTATAATACAAGTCCTTGGATGTTGTAATGACTTTTCAGAAACAGGCTTGGGTACTACTAGAGTTTCCCAAAGAAATCTTCTCGTCACAATATTGATCAATTTTTTTCCTCTGTAGTAAGTGGAAGGATTGAATCTGGAACTTTGCTGGCTGTCATGGGAGCTAGGTGAGATAAAAAAAGTAAATAGTTGCAGTCGTATGACATTACTGGTAGTAAATGCGGAACATTCTTTTTGAGAGTGATCATGTTCAGATATCTTTTTCAATCCTAAGATTCGCCTCATCTCAAAACCTTACCATACCAAAGTACTGCTCATGTCAACTTTCACTTGAATGGTACCACTTGAGGATTTCATCAACAGACCACAGTATTATAAACAGCGTCACATGAAAGTAATGTTCAATAGCTTTCGTTTGAATGGTCACACTTTAGGATTTCATCCACAGACTCAAAAGTGAGAACCACCTTGTACAGCAAAATAAACAGCACCACAGGAAAGTGCTCCTCAATAACTTTCATTTGAATGGTCACACTTGAAGGTTTCATCCACAGACTCAACAGCGCGGGAACCACCTTGTACAGCATAATAACCAGCGCCACACTGGAAAGTACTGCTCAGCAGCTTTTATTTCAATGTTCATGCCCGAGGATTTCATCCACAGACTCGCAAGTTAAAAGATTAGCTGATTCAAGGATCAACTCGGGGAACGGAAGGATTAAAATGTAATCCAGTCTGCAAAAACTCAGTTGGGTTACGTTTTCTCTCATATCTTATATGGACAAAAGAAATCATCTCAACACGTCAGCGAATATATTAAAGAGGCTTTTCCCACTTGGTAGTGCATGCCCCCATATCCCAATTTCTTATTGGTGTTTTCGTTGTTGTCAATGTTGTTGTCGTTGTTATGGCTGTTGTTCTTGTACTTCTAGAGTAATTATTTAATAATCAGACAATTTTGATAAGCGGACAAGCCTCCGGGTATTCTGCGCGTGGCTCCGCCTATCTAAATGGTTATTAACACTCTCAGGAAACTGTCTTCGGGTGCTGTGCCAAACTTGTGTCATCATAAGATTGTATAATCTTGGTTGCTATTCAGAGTATGATACGGATACAGCAGTTTTCAATCGAGTGTCGAAAGAAACGTCTATTTGCTTTGATATTGCTTCAGTTCGCTGTGATTGGTCAAGAAAATTAGCACCACTTTTTTGAGCCAATCAGGAACAAAACCAAAACCAACAATCATTTGCCCGCACGCACGCACGCACGCACGCAAGCACGCGTTCTCTCGCGCTTGGCGCTACTCATTCTTATTTGCATCGAGATCTGATTGGTTCAGTGGTTCCTTGTGTTTTGTTGTTCATGAACAGCCAGACTACTCCTTCTTTGGTTTTGATTTACGAAACTCAGTTTGCTTCAGGGGATCGACGTAGATACTTAGTATAGTGTATCTGTTTTTGTTTAAAGCGGCGCTGGTAAATCCACCTTGATGAACGTGCTAGCTCATCGTAACGTTGGCCAGATGGAAGTCAGAGGAACCGTGGAGGTGAACGCTTGTCCGATGGGATCACAAATCACTGCAATATCTGCTTACATTCAACAAGAAGATCTTTTTGTTGGATCGCTGACAGTTAGGGAACATTTGACTTTCCAGGTAGTTAATTTTTGCGCGCGCATTACCATCAAAATGCTAAACAGGCTTAGCTTCAAATCTACGTACGTCCTTATTGCATACATGCGGTGTTTAGACCATATTGTCCTAAAATAAGGTATGTTTTGCTTACTAATGTGTGTTAAAACGTGCAGATTCTTAAACACCGTTGTGGCATGGAAAATGGGAAAGATTTTAGGAATTTAATTTGAAGAAAGAAACCAAAAGTCATATATTTGGGGTTGACATGTGGCTAGAGTTACTGCCAGCCTACTTCCCGAGAACCCACCCCCCAATCTCTGACCCGTCAACTGGTATCAAAATCGACAAACGGTTCACGTGTTCCAAACAACGTTGCATCTCGTTGCGAGGTTTAATAGTGACAACCTAACAAACTAAGACATTTTTGGCGTTCAAGGAAATTACTTTTATTAAGACGATCTGGATTAAAGAGCGGCTCTATCCCATTCAACACGAGAACGACACTGAAGTTGTTGAACTACCTGTTTAGTTTGTGCTGTAAGCCATTTGTTGTACAATAATGGTTACATTTTGGTAAAATTAACCAGTGGATTCCTGTTTTCCTCCCAAATATGTCATGACTGTTTAAGGCTTTCCTGCGCATGGACAAGGACGTTCCCGATAAACAGCGCATAGCACGTGTCGAGGAAGTGATACTTCAGGTATGAGGCATGAAATAAGCAGGTTGTCCGTCTCCCTTTACATGTAAAAGGCCTCTCCTATGTTCGCCTCAATTTTTTTCTTGTCACTCAGTCAGTCAGTTAGAAAAATATTGCTCAAAAGAGACAGGGATCGTAACAGCGAAGAGACAAAACTCTAGATAACAAAATAAATAAGGTACAAGGTGTAAAGGAAACATCGTCAGCATCAGAAGTGAACAGTTAATTTTTTCAAGGTAATGTCTCAGTTTTGCAAGGCTTTTGTGCATAAAAAAAGAAAAGAAAAAAGGAGTGTGCCTATAGCTACAGTCCATTAAAAGAAAGTTGTATTCTTGTGTTTGTTCATTCAAGCTTGGCCTGACGAAGTGTGCTGATACCTACATTGGAATACCAGGGCGATTGCGTGGGATCTCGGGAGGAGAGATAAAAAGGCTGTCATTTGCTTCAGAGGTTATTGAGTAAATAAATAAAATATGGCCTGAATATCTTTGTTTTTTGGTGTGTCAGTGTGAAAAAAAAAAGAACTTGTGCACGTTTTCCATGAACGATGACTATATTCGTGTATAGCAAGCAAATTGTAAAGTAAAGCACCAGTGCAAAATAACAAAACTTATCTTAGATCAGTCAGGTGATATAAACTTAGACATTATTTGTCTCAGAGCACCTTTTGGTGAAGTGGGCTCCCTGCTAAAATTTATTATTATTATTATTATTATTACTATTATTATTATTATTATTATTGTTATTATTATTATTATTATTATTATTATTATTATTATTATTATCAGTCTCAGTGGGGCTCAGTTTAATACGAAGATTAAGCTTCTTTAGCTTCTTTAGTCAAGATTAACTGCAAACGAACCCAACTCGAAATCACGGCTTATATCACCTGATATTTAGCCGACGAGACCGCAGGCCGTGATAGCTACTAGAAATCAGGGGATATTCCGCAAGATGGAGCAGGATAATTGTTTCATTGTTTCTATGATAGCAACGACCTATAAAAGCGAGAAAGATAATTTATGACAAATAACTGAATTGAGGCAAAACTTTAAGAAATTGAAGTTAATTACCGTTCTCTCCAAGGACTCATTTACAAACTTGCTACCTTACCGAGCACAAGTCCTCTGCCTTTACAACTTTCCGTGAGCAAGTGAGTTTGAAGTTCCTGCTTTGCTTGCAGGGGCATTTTCTCAGTTGAGTTGTCACTTTCAAAATTCCTTCAACTTATTCTAGATATCCTTGTAAGCTAAAGCAAATGCTTGTTAACCTTCTCAGAGCGTTAACTCTTGGGTAATTTCTTCCAGAGTGTTCAAATTTCCGGAAAAACAGTGCTAAAACTTTTCAAAATGGCCGCCTTAAAAGCCAGAGTCCTCAGGCTTCTTGGTCAGCGGGTGACCAAAAGCGAAACAATGCCGGAAGTAATGGAACATGAATTCTAATACAAAATCACGGGAGAGGTAGTCCCATTTTTGCGGTTGGGATGTTCCAAACTGAAATTAATGTTCCATGTTTCTTTCCTGTATCCATGATACCAGTTGAGGTCCGTTTGACAGTTGATTTCGCGGGCATAAAAGAGTGATTTCACAAAACTCTGATTATTATATTCTCACGCGAATCGTTAAATGCTAATGCGAAGAACAATAAAGAAAGCACGCCATTGCTTCAATTTTTGAATTTTGCACATGTTAATTGGTGTGGATTTGAATGGTTTACACGGTCAACAGACAACGGTATCAAGTGATATGAAGTAATGCAAATAGCACGTGTTTGGACCGCACGAAAATTTCCAACCGAATTCGAAATTCCCAGAATTTTTTTGTAAATGGAAATCGCCCCAGGAAGCCTGAGGACTCTGTGTACGACATTCAGTAACAAGCCTTGGAAAGGAACTGTAATGCGCTTCTAAATTTGGTCAGCTGCGCATACCGCTGTACATCCGACAGCAGGAGCCCATGTGATGGGCTCCTGATGATATTGAGGGCTTCCTGGCCATGTACATATATATATGGGCATAGTGGCAATTTGTAGAATAATAAATGCCGTCATTCACCAGGTCATAACAGATCCCCCGTTGCTGTTTGCCGATGAACCAACTTCAGGTCTTGATTCATTCATGGCTGAAAGTTTAGTAACAGCACTGCAGCAGCTAGCGGCTCAGGGAAGAACTATCATCTGTACCATTCATCAACCATCATCTGAAGTCTACGCCATGTTCGATAGGTAATATGAAGTCTCTTTAGTAAATTGTCAGTTTATGATACATGGTTTTGACAACCCACCAGTTTTAGTTTAGGCGGAAGAAGACGAAATGCTTCAGTGTGGAGAGGCGCTTGTCGTTGAACAAAAACATTTTGCTACTTTTTTCGGCCAAATAAAGATGGAGAATTTTGTGCACGCATTGGTGAAGACGCGCGCTAAAGTGGCGTTTAGCCTTTTTTATAATCGTGAAGTTAAAACCTTCAATATTCCTACCAAACCAGTGTATAGTGTTTTTCGCTCGCTCTGATTGGCTACCCCGACAAACTCAGGATAGTATACGCTATTCACCTCTATTTCGGTTAATAATTGTTTATTATTGTTGATCTTCTTCTCCTTAGTATTCTGTTGTTAGCTGAGGGAAGGACAGCTTACATGGGTTATACAGCTGATGCGATCCAGTACTTTGACAGGTAAATGCGGCATTTATATAAAAATACTGCGGTGCATGCTCTTAGGGGGTCGTCAAAGAAAAACCAGACTGAAAGATGGTATATCCTTATAACGGCACAGTAGCTTGATAAAGTTTCAGATGTTGGGTTAATTTAAATATAATTGTAGCAAATGAGGGAATACCTTACAAAAATAACTGGAAATTGAAATGTCGTTTTCGACATTGATGCGAGTTTTCACTTGCTAACGGTTAAAGCGAAGCGAGTGGATAGGACGTTTTACGGTTTTATATACGTTAAATAAGATATGTTGGTTTTCTTTCACTAATGTACATTGTAACCGGTTTTAGGGTGGAACTCTCAAATATGACAAACATATTTTTGTAATTAGTTTTAATGTCCCTGAATTACTTTTGTGTAGACATCCATGCTGGTCGATGAAAATGTACTGTTTATTTGTGTCGTTTTATCGTAATATATATGTTATCCTTGCGTTATATCTGAACAGCTTGGGTTATCCCTGTCCTGTCAATTTTAATCCTGCCGACTATTTTGTTCACACGCTGGCTATTAAGCCTGGTGACGAGGAAAACTGTCGCAAGAGGGTAAAGGTAAGTTTTCCATTGTCTAAAGATTTCAATTCGAGAAGTGCTTTGCTATGAAAGCAACGACAGATGCAATGGTTCAATAGTAGTAGCGTGGTGTACTTTTTATCTAAAGATAGTTTGCTCGAGCCTTCTCTCTACCGTGGTGTAACAGGTAAAAACAACGTCTATTTCCAACTACTTAGTCCGCACTCCCCACTTCCCAGTGTACACCGCGGTACAGTAAACATTGTCACACACAGGTCACGCTGTTTGTTTGTAACTTTAGGTCACACACTCTACACGTTGTCTACACATTGTCTCTCTCTCCACCCAGGTGTATAATAGGCAAAAGGGAACAGTTAGGAAAATTCCAAAAAAAGGTGGGGTGGAGGAAAAGAGGGATAACCCCCGATGGACTAGCACCCCATTTAGGTTGGTTTCATTACTATGGCTGTTAGGGCACGTTGTCTCTCTCTCTCTACCCAGGTGTATATAAAATAGATACCGCCCTCTCTCCTCTTACAGTTGCGCTGGGTAGAAACGCGCAGAGGCAGTGGGAAAAGGGAAAAACCGCGGTCCCGTTTTCTCCCTCCAGTGCTCCCGCTCCCGTATTTTTGTTTCACTGGTGTTTACTAACAGGAGCCTCTGCGGAGGAGAGAGGGTACCGCCGACATACTGCTGGGGGTTACCCTGCAGTGGATTAGAATCCCCTCCAGGAGGGAGTAGCAATACTCTCAAATCAAATCAAATCAAATCAAATCAAATCAAAAGACTTTATTTCACGAGGGTAGCACGTGACAGTGGTGAACACTGATGACCCTGTGGCCCTCTATAAAATAAACAAAAGATATAAAACTGTATAATTATACAAGGTGCTCTACAGTAGAAATTATTATAAGTTGCTTCATGCTACAGAAACCGGGTTAAGCTCCGGCCGTGTGGGCCTCCTTGGCTCTTGTGCGTCTTCACCCACCTCACCATTATTATACCTAGTTGCTCATGCTTCAGAAACCGGTTCAACATCTGGCGTCGTCCGAGGCCCCAATACAAATTTGTTGTTTTCACCTTGTCTACATACCTTGTACCGAAACTAATAGTGGAACTTTTTACCTTCATTTCAACTACTTGCAACGTTCATATATGTTTCCTTTCTTTTTCTTCAGGACATTTGTGATGCGTATAGCGCACACCAAGCAAGAGAAACTGAACCAGAAACAACGGAAAAACAAGTGAGTTTTTAAATTCAACATGGCGCCGCAAATAACGAGAAGAGCATGGCACGTTTGCCACAGAGGAGGCAGCGTGGCCGGTGCAGCTGTGTCACGGTAGACTTGAGATTAATTCCTAGGCCCAGCTAGATTCCTTCCCCCTCCCCCTCACCCAATGGGAAATTGGTGTTCTTGCAACAGGAAAACCAAAGAAAATGTTGGGGAAAACACTGCGATAGACTACATCCCTTCCAGGGGTTCCGGGAGTGGCAATTATCTTTTGTGCTCGACGTCAGAAAACCGAGTTAAGCTCTTGACGAGTGGGGTACCTGTGACTCAAGTTTGACTTTGCTTTACCTTTTAGCAAGATCCTCTTCGGCACTGAACCATGCAGAGACACAGTACTAACTCGACCATTTTCATAATAGACAGGAAATTGTCTGAACGTTAACAAAATTGTTGCTTTCCTACACGTAGGATTCCTTTCAAGATGATGCTGACGCTATGCGACGCTCACCGTAAGAACTTCTTATAATTCTTAACATTTCTTAACTCCTTACAAAAAAATCTGAGTACTATGGAGGGCACCTGAAAGAAGACTACAATTTTTTGGTCAGAAACGTGTGTCTCTTGTTCTACTGATTTCGGGTGGTTTTGATTACATCAAACGCATACAGTTAACTGCACATGCGAACTACCAAACATATCTACCCCGCCACTCCCAAAAGTGCTTAACATCGAGACAAAAAAAACTACCGTACATGTAATTATTTTGTCCTCTGCATAACACGAAAAAGACATTACTGGATGCTCAGTTAAGCTATCATTAGAATTTTCGGTTTCACCCACATCTTAAATTGATTCACGGACTCAAAAGTGACAATTATACGGGGACCATTAGAAAAGTTATGGGTGGGGGGGGGGAGGGCGAAGTACAAAAAAATTCATCCGCGGGAAAATTGAGTGAAAAAGATTCAGGCACAGCGACTAGCCCAGAAAAAAAGTTCCTGCATGAGAAAAAAAATATATTCCTGCAAGGGAAATGTGAACGAAAAAAAAAATCATGCAGCTCGAAAGTTCCCCATCCCCGCATAACTTTTCAAATGGTCCGTCCCTAACATGAATGGTGGAGGCTTTACTGGGACAGTGAAAAGTTAATCAATAATCGGGGAACAATATCGGGCCTCTAATTTTTCGCCCTCTCCAAAAACTAGTATATTGAATTTCTAGATTCGAAATCCCAATTTGACCCATAGACAGCGGATGAGAGAGGTCGATCTGTGGCCTCCTGTTATTCAAATTATAGTTTTACTAATAGTAATAATAATAACAATAATAATAATAATAATAATAATAATAATAATAATATTTAATAATAATATTTATCACTTATAGTGCGCATATTCTATAAATATAATCATATGCGCCTTATAATCTTGCATTAAAAATAACTAATTTATCATGGCGATATGTTTATATGTTAAAAAGAAATAACTAAAATCATATCCTATGTTTTTACATCACAATAATCTCATGCTCAATACTATTGTAAAATGAATGTACGATTAAAAGAAATAATAAACGACAATTATAAAAATAATGATAAAACAAGCAAAATATGATAAATTAATTATACATCTTAGTAAACAAATAAGTCTTAAGTGATCTCTTAAAATTGTCGATAGTACCTGCTTGTCTAACTGATAAAGGCAAACTATTCCATATTAGTATAAATCTACTAGCATTCTGTCATAAATGCTGCAATCTGATTGGCTACCCTACTCGCTACCTATTCCGTGATAGATAGTGAGTAGCGAAAAGGTGAGTGACAGGCACAGTCTTATACTTCAAAATAACAGTGCAATGATGTAAAACTTTTCACTTTAGTGGAATATTAATCGAGATTTATACGAAAACAATTAGATTATTCGCTCTCGATTTCTATGCGTGATAGTTGATTCGGCCTTCGGCCTCATCAACTATCACGCGATAGAAATCTCGAGGTCATAATCTAATTGTTAAATATTGGTGCTGCAATATTAAAGAAGAAATGCCACTTTACGTGTTCGTGAACATAACAAACACAATTGCTTTGGTAAGGGAACAAAAATCAGATGCTGCCAGAACTCTTCTAGCCAAAAATTATCCCTCCTTTTGGTTTCAGACTGAAAGATTAACTCGTACATATTTTGATAAATAAGTACGCGCGCAAATCGGTTTTGTACGCATAACCGACATTCCTATGTTATTTCGTTTCTGTTATTTCAGGTACAAAGCGTCCTGGTGCCAACAGTTTCGTTCTCTTTTCTGGCGATCCTGGCTTACCAATAATCGAGATTCTATAGTTTTCAAAAGCAGGTTTATCAATAGTATTGTAAGTGTCACTACTAATTAAACTTAATTTTAAATGGTGAAATAGAGCTCTCTTAGGTTGCCTCGAGAGAATTCAGCAGAGGTACATACATTTGTGTTTGTGTCGCTGGTAGCATGTTCTGGAAACAGCTAGATGTTTCCATACAAACAGTTTTTTAGATTGTCTGTTAGGCAAGTTGGTATGCTTTCTACTAATTTACGGCATCATTAAAGTTAAAGTTTTCAGCATGAATTGACTTTTAGTTTGATTTCCAAAATCAGAGGCGTCCCTTTAGATGTAAGAGGGGAAAAATTAGAGAACTAAAGTTTGCATAGATCCATACTACACATCATGTCCAAGAAAATGTGTACTTTTGAGTCGTCGATAGAGATAAGATTTTTCTAAACTGTAAAATCAAGTACTGAAGACTCGCAAGGACCAGCTCCACATGTTCATCCTAAAACGTTATCCGCCTCAGAGGGAATAAAGTTCAAATCTTAAGTGCAGTGAATGGTAAACCTCGCGTCTGTTTTAAATAATTTTCTTCTTAGCAATGAGGTCGTCTGAGAGAGTTATCGTCTTAGAAATGCTTAATAAGTGAAGGGGAGCTTACTCTAATATGGTTGTGACATTTTTCAAGTTTATAGGACTTATGACAGGGTTAGTTTACTTCCAAGCAAGCGGTGGCCAAGATGGCGTTCAAAACGTGTATGGCGCCCTCTTCTTTTTCGTATCTTCAACCTCATACTTGCAGCTCTATTCTGTTGCATTTGTAAGTATTATAAATCTCTTTTCTTCATATTCTTGCACCCCCCCCCCCACCTCCCCAATGTTTGATTTGCTCTTAGACAACCAATTAATAAGAGTAGTTCCAACAGACGCAGGTTACATTTAAGCATGCGTAAGCGATCCATGTTAACCCACAGACAAGGTCAGCTTAATTTAAATAGTTGGGTCTAAAGCTCACTGTTTTAATTATTTAGATTTGTCTGCTTTTGTGCTATTTGTGGACAAATTAAAACAACCCTGGAATTTGTCTGTTTTACATTTAATTCACTTTACTTTGAAGGACACTGGGCAAATTCTCCTTGGATATTTTAAAATTGTAAGGATGAAGATCTGATCATTTTTGGAATAGGCGCTGTCATGACGTAGCTTTTGATTAATCAATGTTTTCTTGTAACAGACATTTCCAGAGGAGCGTGTTGTGTTTTTAAGAGAACACCACAGTGGAATGTATAGGACGGATGTTTACTTTTTATCCAAGACTTTTGCTCAAGTAAGTACCTGACAAATGCAATAACAAATTCGGATTAATTTTCTTTATAATTTTAAGGTTTATTCTCATATGTTTAGGAAAAACACGCAACTCCGGAATTATTTTAATTTTTAGTACTTACAAATTTGTTCAGAATTTCCACTTTATTGTTTTCAATTACAGGCACCTCAATTTTTTGTTGGTCCACTCCTCTCCCTCTCAATTGGATACTGGATGATGGGTGAGCAAAAACTCATTGTTGTGATGCCCAGTCTTTGATAGTGTTCTTAAAATTGTCTGTTTTAACCTTGAATATTTTAGAACATTTTCAGGAACGTGTAGCCTGTTCCAGGCGTTTAGATTGCGGGGAGCAGCGAAAAGCGGCACGCGGCGCTAGGGTCGGCCCGAGGAAAGACTCCCCAGCCTCCACTTGTTTGTTTTTTTCTTGCACCCGATTTTTCTTTCGCGTGCCGCTTTTTCGCTGCTTTCCACAAACATAACGCCTGGAACAGGCTAAGGAACTTGCAATTACGAGAACATTCAAAAGATCGTTCCAGAAATCTTAGAACTCATCGAGGTAAAGTGTTAATTAGGTCTCAAAGCTTTTTGGAACCTATCAACAGTCTTTTGCTCATTTATCTTTTTTAAAATGGCAACTATTTAATGCTTATTCACTCAATTGCACAAAGATTACTCTTTTCATTTTCTTTCTATTTTCCATTTGCCAGGTTTGAGAGCCGATGCACTGAGGTTTTTTTACGCGTACGGGATACTTGCCTTAGTAGCCATGGCGGCCGTGTCTTTTGGTTTGTACATTTTCCTTTTTCAAGATAAAAGTAAGTTCATATAATATTTTCAAATAAATACTACCAAGCTATAATTGAATAGTAATACAGTATTGCCCTCGCCCCGTTGCATTCTCAAATACCTATCAGCCTTTTGGCTGGGCAAGGGAAAGTCAAAATATTCGGGAAAAATATAAGTCCATCATCGCCGGACTTTACTATGCCCTTTATTGCCACTGGTCTCGTTTTGACTTTAGAAAACATTTTGCTTCTGTTTCAGCTTACGTCATATCGGCAATCGCACCAACCGCAGCCTCTTCTCTCTCTATCATGGAACCAATGATTTTACCTCTGTTACTTTTGGGTGGCTTCTTCAAGGAAAACACGTAAGTATCGCGAGTTCCATTTTCCAGTATCCCCGTACGTTGAAAATAACCATATTTGACTGTACACAGACCTCTCTCCCAATGAGTAAATTCTCAGTCACTTAACAGGTTACAAGAATACAGACACCCATAACAAAATGTTGTTGTTGTTGTTGTTTTTTTTTTTTGGGTAATTACTCTAATCTGAATGTTTGTGTCTTTAGTCCACTCATAGTCAGTTGAGTTTCCGGTTATGACACCTGTGTTAACCTTGCGCAAATATGCCAAAGAAAGGTCAAGGACTGCATTTTGATTCGCTCTTCATTCCTAAAATAACTTTAAACTCGTGCACCCTAGCTGCTTGGGTCTTAAGTTAGTTACCTCCCATTATTTTTTATTACCGAAGAGTAACTTCCAGACCACAGTTAGAGCGAAAATAGAAGCAGTTTCAGTGCCAAGAAGCCAACTAAGGTGACCACAGTCGTTGCTGGGAACCATAACCAACTGCCTTTTCCAGGTTATCAACCACTTATCAGATGTGCTGCTTGGGTGTAGATATAGTAACTTCCCAATGTTTGGATCATCGAAGAGTAATTTTCCTGACGCTAGATAGAGTAAAACAAGAAGTGGTATAAGTGCCAGAGGAGCCAGCTAAAGTGAAGTTAGCTATGTCAATTGCCTTTTGCATTTTGTTAATTCAGTACAAGGGAGCAGGGATGGCGCAGTGGTGAGAGCGCTCGCCTCCCACCAATGTGGCCCGGGTTCGTCTCCCATGTGGGCTGAGTTTGTTGTTGGTTCCCCTCCTTGCTCCGAGAGGTTTTTCTCCGGGTACTCCGGTTTTTCCCCTCTCCTCAAACACCAACACATCCAAATTCCAATTCGATCTTGGAGGTATTCCCAATTAGCATTCTGTGCTAAATACCGTTGACACCTAAATAAAGTGATTTATTGATTGATTGATTGATTGATTGATTGATTGATTGATTGATTGATTTGATATAGGACTTTGCCAGAGTGGCTGAGGTGGGTTCAATATTTATCGTGGTGGAACTACGGATTTGAGGCTATGGTTGTGAACCAGTGGGACAATTATGGAAATATAAGTATGTTTGGTAAATGAGCAATCTGTATTCAGTTTGTCAGTTACGAGGTCTGAAAGATAAAGAACGTAAACGTAGAGGTCATCTTGTTGATTTTCGCGATCTTCTTCTTTGGAAAGAACGAGCCAAATGACCTCTACTATTCTCAACACAAACAGAAATACCCAGCATATCAAAAAGCGTTAAGACACAGCAAAACTTTTTAGAGATCTCACACAAGCCCCTTGCAATTTTTGCAACAGTCGTTTCATGAGTTTGGGCGGTCTGTGCCCCGACGGCAAAGGAGCCCATGCTGAAAAACATTCAAATTGGTCAGCGGTGCCACTGCGAATTTTCAAAACGGTGATCACTTCTTACGAATTTTGGTATATGAAGATCGACAACGACTACTTTAAATCTGAAAGATAACAATAAATGCCACATGCGTACTTCATAATGATATTGCAATAGCATAAATCAAATTGTGTCAAATTTTATTGAATATATCAATTTTTTTCATCTACGGCAAAAGGCAGTTGTCTTGTTACTTGTAAATCATTCCTTACAAATCACTGTTAAAACAAGCTGAGGGAACGTTGATGAAATTCAACCCGAATAAAGTTATAATTTTTTTTCTTTCCTTTCCTCTATGATCAACCAGCTTGTTTTGGGAAGAACCAGATAAAGTGATTCATTCTCTTTTTCAGCATGTAACTTTCAAAAAAATCGAACACATCCACCTTGTATCTATAATGGGGACCAAGCTATTGACGCCCGCGGCCTGGATAAGGTTAGTATCTGGTAGGTCGTAATTTATCAAGTTTCAAGAAAGATGCCTAAAGAGATACGATTATCAAGGATGTTTGCAATAAAATAAAATACTCCTTCTATTTCGAAACTCTCACCGTCGTCTCTGACTTAAATTCGCTTCCATTGCAAACTGTTGTACAGTATATCAATGGCCAGCTTTTAGTGGCGAAGCGAGGGGATATCATGCCTTTCTCCAATGCAACCGGGGCTGCAATCGGTTCCGGTGATCAGAAAGCTTGGGTATTTTTACTTAACCTTGTGATGAACTGCGGCGGAGGATCAAGAACTGAAGGCCCTGGTCACCTCCCTTTCGGAGAAGAAATAAGGCCCGATGGACTGAATTCTTTTTGCAGTGTGAATCATCTTCCATTCACCCACCTCCCCCACCCTAAGTATTCTCCCCATTCCCTCTCTAAGCAAGTCTTCATCCGCCATTGGCAACTCATACACCTAGTGTGGCCTTACGTTATTCAAACAAGATGAGCGCAAACCAGATTGAATACATGGATCGTGGAAAGCCTTGAATACAGTTATTCCTTCTCGTCTGTCTTTTTTTTTTTTTTGAAAACTATCATCAGGTTTGATTTGCTTAAAAACGAAATATTCTGATTTTTTACGTGGCTGTTTTTGATGACGTTATATCAGATACTATAACACGAGAATGACATCACAATATGATGTCAATCATTATGATAATGTTAATAATTATGGCCGCCTTGTGCGTGCCTGACCTGATGCAAACTCTCGTTTATACATAAAATCGCGAATTCTCCTAAGCTCCCCCTTCTTTTACTGAACAATTCTCATAAGCTTGTTACTCGTTTTACTGAATTCTGTAAGCATGTGTACCAATTATTATTTATTAAATTTGTTATGTTATTATTTATTATTTGCAGGACCACATACTGATTGATATCTATGGTCTGCTGGCCTTAATGGTTGGATTTCGTATAATAGCGTTCCTGATTCTGCTGAGAAGCACTTACAAAAAGCCGTAATAAAATTATAGTCTAATTAATTTGGAAATAACTGATTGCTCAGTGCTTATCATCGAATTTAGCCAGAGTTGTCATCGCTAGTTTTTTAATTCATAATTTTAATAAGCTTTTACTGAAATACATAACAATGTGTGGCGTTCGTTTCCAAATTGAAGTTCAATTATTTCTGAAAAAAAAAAATGCGTGGTTACTCCCAATTTTCTTTTTGGATTCCAAAAGCCCTTAGTAAGATCTGCTTTTCCTGCACAGATATAAGGCGGGCAAAGATTTGTTATTAGTAGGTAATATAACGTCCTTAAGAAGCCCGAGTTTTCCCGAACCATCGATCCCGAGATGTGCAGAACGTATGCGCAGTAACAAAAGCACCAAATCGGTTGTCTGACGTGACCTGAATACTCCAAGTCGTATTTCAACTCTAACAATGGTCATTTTAGATTTACCCCGGCCGGTAGCCGATACAGATTTCCCCCTTTCCGGGGGTTGCCTTGACCCATCTTATTTTTAGGTCACTTCAAAACTTTTCAAATTAACGCTGTAGTGGGCGTGCCCTCACTTTCGCATTTGTATTATTATTATTATTTTTGTGGATTTGTAGTGTTATTTATTAACTTGGCGACGTTTAATGAAATAAAATAGATCTGAGTGTTCAATCCGCCGTGAGCCTACAACTTATAAAATTAACCATATTCAGATCAGGCTAAAAATGTAAAAGCTACTTAATATAATAAACGTTTCATCAAAAAGGAAATTTAAAATTCTGAAAAATGCCTGTCAAAATGTAGTTTCTATGGTGAAGTCAAATTTCATGAACGAGGTCTTGTTATGCCAAATTGTTCCCAGTTACATTTTAAGAAATGGCACTAAATTTGCTGGCTTAGCTTGCCTATTTAAACGTTATGAACATTTAAAGTGTGCGGGTAGATTTCACCCCCATACCACTTTCGGTTTAAAAAGGGTTAAGATATCCTTGACCCCTCTAGGTAAGGAACTGATGTGAGCCGACACATTTGTGGTTTTCCTTAGTTATTATAAGCTGAGAGATTGACATAGAACATGCAACGGGAAAGAAAACACCCTGAGGTGATGAATATCGCCCACCCAACCCTCAGTCAATCCTAAGGAATCACGAAAGTAAAACTCTTCCGTGTTGAATAAGCAAGATGCTTGTTGGCGAGTTCCTTGTATTTCTTTCTCTGTCGTCTCTCGTCTTTGGTGTGAACTGTATAAGCGTATGCAAGAAGATAGACGACTGTTCGTGTAAGAGGAGCAATGGCCAGACGATGAGCTTACACCCAATCGATGGCAAGTCAGGACCCAAGTAAGTTATCTTGTTTGATTGTTAAGCTTTGCACCGATGTTGATTTTTAGGCATAAACAGCTGCACTGTCTTAAAAGGTGAAATTGAAACTTTCACAGATGTAATAACGTAACACATTCGGTTAGTTTACTCTGTTCCAGGGAGAGACACACAAAGGTCGCTATGTCACTTCAGGGTAACATGACTACAGAATACTGAAGGCCACTTGTTTTCATACATTAAATAAAGTAGGTCTTTATTGTGATATGCCTCGTTCTACAAAGAGCTCCGTCCACATGTAAATGAGGTGGATCGAAGTGGTCCTGCATTCTGTAATCACCCAACAACGCTGGAATTGAGCCACAGAAACATCAAGATGTACGGAGAATAATTTTGTCAGCTAGTGTTTGATAGGCTACATCGTGCACTTTATAAGATCAAGGGAATCAGATATCAGGCCCATTAAATAACTGTCTGTTCAGTCACGTACAGGGACTCTCGCTACACTATTATACCTTCAACACTTTCAGCCAAAATGTTTCCTGAAATAAAACCGACCGAAAATACTCCTGTCCAAAATGTTTTGGCTGCCCAAAAATTGTTAAGGGGGGGGGGGGGGTCGTTAAAGATCTACACAAGTACAAAGTCTGCAAGAAGCGTTTTAATTCCGAAATTTATCCGTCCGGTAAAGCATTGGGTATTTGGGGATTAACTTCTCGTAGACAGATGTCAGTTAATGTTAGTGACACTGGATTCGGTCACGAAAATGATTTTTTTTTTAATTTTTGGAATTAATGTTGTTGCAAATTGCTCATTCTGGCTTAATCGCCTGTTTTTTTTTTTTTGGTTTTTTTTTTTTTGCAGATTTTTAGACTGCTTACACTCTACTTGCACATAAAATTGAGTATTTCCGGGGCGCAATTAAAACCTTATTTTGCACTGGCTGGCTTAAATTTTTATTTACCCTTAAGATCTCATTAACAATTTTTTTCTTTCAGGTTTACAGGAATAAATCAAACCAGAGATGGTGTACGCCAGCCATTCACATTCAGCTGGAATCCGTGTACAAAATTTTCCTTCGGAAGTGGCTGTAATGGTGTTTTGGTGAGTAATTGTGGCGTTCAAAAGGGATATTTGGAAAAATAAACAGTACCACTTTTAAAGAAGTTTTCTATTCATCGTCATCATCATCATAATGATAATTACTATAAATTATTTTTATTACTGTAATTCTAAAAAACTATTAAAATGAGTAATGTGCTCAGATTTGCAGTCCTGAACACATGTAATAAACTGACAACATGTAAATCAATCATTGTACTTTTTCATAAATTAACCACTTATTTGTAAAGCTGTTTTGTGTTGATATGATGAAAAATCTATATTAAATTTTCCCTACCACTTATTTCAATGATCTTTATCCTACCTCTTGTACAGTTGTGCCAGCAGGATATATATGCACCATTTACTTATCCAGTAGGCGACATAGTGGACTCCTTTATTGAAATGGATGATGGTTCCATTATTTTGTCTTACAAGGAAGTCGTGTATCAAGCTTATGAAAGGTACAGAATAACAGTTATTTACTGAAAGGAGGAATGGACAATAATTCCAAACCGCTACCAAGACAATACTCTATCTTATTGTAATTCTTATTTCGTCCGTTTTTGTCCATTTTTAGCTTTTCTACACTTCTATTGTATTCTTGTGTTTAATCTTTTCACACCCTCCCTTGCATATATTTCCAATCATGCGCTTTCATTTCTTTTTACATTCGTTAAAGGCTATAGTATAATAGCCGAAAGCTTATATTTCTCTTAAACTTTTTAAACCAGAGAACGCTTTTTATATTTTTAAAATGCAATTGTTGTTTCTTTATTTCAGAAAAGGAGTGACCCTTCTGAAATGCGATACGAACATATATCCCGGAAAGCCTTCTAACTTTTCTGAGCAGGTTTTTGCAGATGACGGCTGACAGTATGTAAGTTTTAGACAGTGATGCACATTACCTTCTAAAGTGACTTTTTTTATTGAATGTATGTCTGATGAGTTTTACCGTTTTTAAATAAAATTGAATTGAATTGAATTAATTAATATCTAATAATGTATTTTGTGGCATACACAAAATCTCTTCGAGGTTTTATTTTTCACGTTGCTAACTGAGTAAGTGAGTTATTTCAGTACCTTGAATGTTTTAATTTTTACAGAGTGCAACATTTACCTCCAAGTGCGTGTGTGAGGGCGGATGCCCGGATGCACCTGGTGAAAAGTCAGACCCGGAAGAAGCGGAGGACTTAACGCAGGCAGTGAACTGATAGTGTCGGTGCTCTGTTATATTTCAACCATTTAAACGGAATTAGCCTAGTACGCACTCTAAGTAAGTGGATCAAATTAAAAAAAAAAAAACAATAGACACCTACCATTTTGTCTAATATGCTAACAAAAGCGGAGGTGGTCGAGTGGTGCAAGGCGGTTAACCCTGCCATTGACTTGCATCCCATCCAGGCATCCAGAGGGTTAGTATTATGCGCCTAATCGCTTCATGTCACAGAATCCAGATCTCGACAGATCAGTCCAAATATATCCTGGCACTGATGAGCCACGTGTTTCGTTTAATCCTGTGTACTAGACAATGATTGTTCAGTATCTTTTTGTCTCACATAGTGTGTTTTGTTGATGATTTACGGAGTGCAACATTTACCTCTAAATGCGTGTGTGAGGGCGAGTGCCCGGATGTACCAGGTGGAAAGACGGATCCAGATCAAGTAGTCTGACTACTTGGATTAATGATACTGACCAAGAATGCTAACATCTAGCTATCCATCTCAACTTAAAGGGTCTATATCAGTTAGTTTTTAGTGATATTGGCAAACATCAAATTAGCATTAATGCAAACCTAAATTAGATGGGCCAGTTGTGTTCGTTTAAAGTATTGACCTAATGCAGGAGCCCATTAAGTCTGCCTAATGTTAAAGCCAATGTTGAGGCTCCTAGAATAACAGTGTAAAGAACCCATCCTGATTACATAATGTCATCAGTTTATTGCTCGAAGCTGAACCACCTATCACGTGACAAGGTTATACCCTGAAAGTGGCGTGACGATAGTCGTAGAACTCAGCACAACCTGAAGTTTGATAACTGTTTTTGAAACCGGAAATAATCCGAGGGTGATAATATTAAGGAAAAGTTTTATTAATAATTTCCCTCTACAACAATAAAATACGGCCGTAAATAGGAAAAAAAATCCACGTTATGATAAAATATTTGATGAATAAAACCGTAAATTTTTAAGCTACTGACTAAAAAGTCAGGTGTGATACTAATATCTCTTCAGTAGATCATCCGGCGATTAAACAATATGTACTGAACTTTTCAGATTTCTCTGAAAAGCTCTTTTGTTGTTTTTGTTATAGCTTTCAAAATCAATAAAAATGGAATCTCTGTTGAACAATGTTGTGCAAAGAAAAGAGTTTCCGTGCTTGGTAAGTTATCGGAAAAAATCAGCCTGGCCTGATTTCAGTCCCAAATGTATGAATTTCCTTATGCATGACTTTCAGACAGTTCATTCCATGCTAATTTCCACATGCCACTTCAGAACAACCTAGGCCAGGCAGATTTCCGCTCCCGTATTTGCATCTAAAGCAATATTATTTATCAAGTTCAATGCCTTTTTGGAGGTCTGAGATGGTACGGTCTCGTTAGACTCGTTGTATACTCCTGCCATTGAGGCTTTAAATGCTTTAGGTTGGGAAACTCTTGAAACTCAACGGGCAAATTCAAAAGCAAAACAAATGTATAAAGTGATCAATGGCTTGGCACCTAACTGCCTTGCAGATCTTTTCTCTAGAAAGAAAAGTACTACACAATATAACCTCAGAGGCTCCTCTACCTCTCTTCAATTACCGCTACCTAGAACTGAATACCCGAAGAAAAGTTTTTGCTATAATGGTGCAAAATTGTGGAAATTGCTTCCGGTTGCACTTCGCGAATCTGAAACCCTTCCTATCTTTAATAATCGAATTAATGTACACACTTTTTTCCCGATTTTAAAAAACTTAATAATATAATTAGTAGATAATATAAGTAACTAGATATTTAATGTTATTATTTTAAGGAATTTTTAGTAGCTTCAATCTTTGTTGTAGCCACACGCCCCTTGTGGAAACCAGCTTTTAGTATTATGTAAGTTGACGGGGCAACCTATTTCGCCCACATTCAGTCAACTAAACAGGAGGAAAAAAAATACCAAATATTCTTGACACTATGTGAAGAAAGCTAGAACCAACCAATCCGTTAGTTTTCATGGATATGCGTGACACAACACCTGTAACGCAAGGGACAGTGACCTGTTGAATTCCCCACCCTACCCTCCCTCATTCCTTACGAATAGCGGCAACCTCGTTCCATGGCCCTTCGCCGAAAGACCATGGGGACGAAGAATTGAAGGAATCCCGGAAATAGAACTTTTCCCAGTCCCCTCACGGTTTAAAGAAAACAAAACATGGCGGCTGGCAAGGGCAAGTTCCTTGTCCCACTTTCGCTGTCGTTTCTCGTTGTTGGTGTGAATTGTATGAGCACATGCCAGAAGATAGATGACTGTTCGTGTAAGAGGAGCAATGGCCAGACGATGAGCTTGCACCCAATCGATGCCAAACCAGGACCCAAGTAAGCTTGATTGATCAGCTGCAGGCTGTTGGTCTTTGAGTAAGCTTAATTCTTTGCACCGATGCAGATTTTCTGTAGCTAGCTGCAGATGAAAATTGCGTCAAGTGAGAGTACTCTCTCAGCTAGTCCTCTATCACGCGGACGTATAAATGACTTTCTTGAGGAGTGGTTCAATGCAATTGAATGTACTATACTTAAATCTTGTATTGGATCGATTGCACAATACAAGGTCATAAATTTCCGTTCATACACCTCATTTACATATATCATTTTCGGTTATCCTGCCAAGTTTTGGTGTTTTTAAGAGATTTAAAGGGACCATAGAATAAGCGACTGAAAAGTCTCCAGGGTAAAAATCTCCTTACAGCCCCCGACATTAATTATGCAATCAACTAATTCCATATTCCTTTTCTCATAAACAAATCAAAGAACATTGAGTCAGAAAATGCTTTCATAATTAACGAATGGGGCTGTGTGGAATTTTTACCCCATCTCCAGTAGTATGTCAGTCAGGAACACTGACAGACCAAACATGAACATGAGCATGGACAAAGAAAATATCACTTATAAAGCTACCAGTCAGGTCAGTGTATTGGTATGATGGACAAAGTGCATAATTCATTATCACCATTAAACTTCATTTTCTTGTTAACACGAATACCATGACTTGTCCTTGGTTAATGGGAAGTACTCTGTCCACTGATAACTTGCCATTCAGTGTTTCTCTATGAACTGAAGTGTTGTGGTTACAAGACTTGTGAGTCTTGTAATTAAAATTATTTCGTGTATCAGTTGATGCATACTCAACTTGTGCAAGCTAATATTTTTTCTGCTAGTTTCAAAGTATATTTATCGGATTTTCAAGAATATTAATTTTTATAATGATTGATGATGATGTTCTCAATTTCAAAAAGGGACATTTCTGATACCTAAAATAGTGCTGTGGATCAGGTTTATGGTAAATGCTGTACCCCAGAGAAAAATACCGTTACCGTTGTTTTCATCTAAGCGTGGACGCGTGACGGACAAACATGCTCTAATTGGTGTCAATGGTGGCATGTTTGGCTGCCAAACCTTTGAAGTTTGAAGGCTGTTAGAGCATGTTTCGCTAAAACGGAGGGTGTCTAGAAAACGAAGAATACCTACATTGTAGAAAATGCAAATTTTAGATTTTTTCTTCGAGATTTGGGAATATTATCCAGCACATGAGAAAATATGTTGACCTTGTCGAGTCTGTCGAAAATTTATGCAAATGTTGGGATTGAAACCTGCTCATGCACATAGGAATGCAAGTTTAACGGCAGCCAAACATGTCACGTTTAACATCCAATTAAAACTTGTTTTTTCTTCACATGTCCACGCTTAGATGAAAACGACGGTAATTCCATGCTATTAAATTAAGCGGTGAAATTTGGTGCTTTCAAGCTGATATCACGACTGTATGTCATTAGCTTACATACCATTATTTTTTGTTTACCAAGTTGACCGTATTGCTGTATCGCTTGCCTTTGACATGTCGAAAACCGCCTGATTTTAAATTTCCAATTTATTTATTTATTTATTTCTTCCTTCTTTATTTGTAATGTTCTAGTAATCTTATAGTAATAGTAGTTTTTGCTCGACCTGCCTAGATTAGCCTCTGCTATTTGCAGGTAGAGCAGGCTATGTGTACGGTGTTGGCTTACACACCAACATTCGACCAAATTGGGATATACATCATTACAATTGAACGCGCTAACCAATGTCAGTGAAATTGCAACACTAGTATATTTGTAATGTTTTTGAAATCTTAGTAGCATTTATGGAATCCCAAATATCATGATTGCAAAATAATAGCACATATTCTCTTGTGCGTTGAGCTCTTAAGCGTAACATTTGCCATACCTAAACATAAAAATGTTGTGCACCAAGCAACTTATAGCCAAAATTTATCTGGTTTTGTACTCAGTTCGACTTGCACATGTGATAAACTCTTGTTTTCTATTTTCTTAAAGCAGCTTAAGAAAATTTTCTGATAGGTTATCAGTGTGTTAATGATGACTTACCGTTGTCCAACGTGGCGGACTCAGAAATGCTCGCTTGCCACAAAACCCTTCGTGTAGGATATTGTTTACGTTGTTTTCACGAAACAAAACATCTTTTCAAGATGCACGATAGCTGAAGAATATTTTTCACTAAGCCACTAAGCCTAAGCCCATTCATCAAGAAAGGGCACCGAATAAGAATAACAGTGCACTCACAATGCACTTTTTCGGTGCACTAGTGCACCAAAGTGCACTTTTCAATGCACTAGTGCATTGAAGTGCACTTTTTCGGTGCACTGGTGCACAGAAAGTGCACCAAAGTTTTTAGTAGTATTTCAGTGCACTTTTTTTGACAGTGCACCATTTCAGTGCAGTAGTGCACCTCAGAGCAAATTATCAGTCGGCTGTACAACGTGGGTCTCAGTGAGCTGGTAGACAAAGTCAGATTTGTTGTTCACATGGGAAAACTGGAGCTGAGTGCTTACATGAATCGCTTGAAAGGAAAACACAAAACAAAGAAAGAAAGAAATGCTGAGCATGATTCTACTAAAACAACAGAGATAGAATTCTAGAGATTATTTAATGTCTGCTGTGCGAACCCACCCGTGCAAAAAAGCGTCCTGCTTGGGCCGGCCCGGGCTGGCCTGGGCCGTCCCCACAGGGCCGGCCCAGACCGGCCCAAAATTAGCATTTTTGAAAAATGCTAATGAGAAGCCAGCCCTGGCCGGCCCGGGCCGGCCCAAGACAGACATATGACAGGGACTGGCCCACCCTGGACCAGGACAGCCCAGGCCGGCCCCAGCCGGCCCAAATGGAAAATATTTTCTGCTTTTCAGGCCAGCCTGGGCCAGTCAACCCTAGGCCATTTTTTTGTTGTTGTTGTGGACCTGACCAGTCCTACGCTAGTCAGGGCAGCCATTAACTGAAAAAGTGGCTACATTTTTACAGTTCCTTTGTTTAATTTGCTTTTAATAAAGGAAAATGTGCTTTCCTCCAATTTAAAGAAACTTGACCCCTGAACAAGAAATTAAACACAGAGACCTGTATTCATTCATGACTAGTTTATTTATAAATTACCCTTAATTTACAACTATTAGATCAGATCTTAAAATTTAAGTGTAAAACAAGGCTTACCGTTGTTTTATACATGTGTATAACATTTTGAAATCTGATGACATTACCAACCGAAAGCACTGTTTAAAAAACAAACTGAAATACCAGTCAATTTGATTTTACAGTGCTCCTGGGGGAAACTGCTTTAAGAAATTGTTTACTGCAAGTCCACATTCCTGATCTGTCTTCAAATCTTCAGGAAGCAGAAATCTTTCCTTAAGAAGTTCTGTAAATAAAAAATAAAAAAAGGTCTGTCACATCATGTCATGGTTCGTTAGGTAGCACACCATCTCAAATTTCAGGAAAGTCCTTGTATAGACTGCAATTAGTCTCTAATTTTGGCAGTGGCGATTGTGTGGCGGGCGAAATACAAACACGTGCACACGGGTCTCCTCGAAATTTCGCGCACGAGCGTGTGTGTATTTCGCCTGCCCCACAAATCGCCATCGCCAGAATTAGACTACTCACAGTCTAGTCCTTGTATTACACTCAAACTAAGAAAACCGTGAACACTGAAAATATTTCTGGAATGTTCATTGTGTTAATACTGTTTTGACCAATCACATGTGAGACCTTGCAACCACAGAAAGTGAATGGGTTTCTCAGTCACAGAATCAAGTTGGTTCTCAATCTGTTTCAAAAAACCTCAAGATTTAAAGAGCCAGTGTCACCCAATGTGCTTTGCGTGCCGAGGTACATTTTCCATATATGAAAAATACGCCATTTTCTTGATTGTCGTGAAGTCTGATTTGTATCTTCTTCCATCGCTGCCGTTAGCGATCCGAAAGCACTAGTGTGAATTTTGAGTTCACAATTAAGTGTCGCTGTATCGATTTCGTTGTATATTTCTGAATTCTGAAGTGTTTCGCGGTGGAGAAGGAGATCTTTAAATTGAATGCCTCGTAGGGTTCAGGAAAGTTAAGGCAAAGGCCGAGTCTTCCGGGCTCTGCCAAAGTTATACGGCCGAAGGAGTCCGTGTATCAGTAGCAGAGGGAAAGAAAAACATCTACGGGTTTCAGCAATAGTCCGACACTGTGTTTGTCGAAATAGTGCTACATTCGTTGCCAAATGAAAACAGAAGGAACGTTGATTTACCACAAAATAACAGTAGCTACGGGGTTGCTCCAAAATAATGCTTATGGTAATGTGCTCACTGTCTGTTTATGTTTTATTTTTACAAAAAGTGTAAGTGGCTATTCTGGTTTTGCGTCCATCGACATCAGTCGATGCGATCGATCGCGCAATCAATCGATGGGACTGTAATAGATCCATGTATACGCATTGAATGCAAAGTCATATCTTGAGTAGTTTTCTCCAATGACATCTAGCGAAGACGTCAATATTGTTGCTAGTTGTTTTTGTCTTGTTATTTTTATGTCGAGTGGAAGTGGCTACTCTGGTTTTACATCCATCGAGATCGATCGATCGATTGATCTCGATCGCTTGTTATGAAAGCTCCATACGCCTTGACTACAAAGTCAGATCTAGAGTAGTTTTCTCCGGTAACATCTGGCGATGAAGATATTAATATTTTAAGAGGCTATTACTGTAAATATCAGCTTGCTGAAAGGCCAGTGCCGCAGGGTATAATTTGTGAAACGTCCGGCAAACGCGCCAGCCAAACTTCAAACAAAAACACAACCGCGCAAAGCACTTTGGGTGACACTGGCTCTTTAACCTTCATCGTTATCTTACAGGAATTGAAAGTGCTATTCCTTTCTATCTGAGAACCATGTGCACTACGCAAGCAAAAATAAGTTTGAGCGCTTTTGGATCTAATAAATTATTGGACAAGCTGATGCAACAATAAGGCATTTCAAATAAAAGCAACTCAAGCTGCACTTATTTCACTGTGATATAAAGATGCAATGTTCTTCCTCAAAATTCACCCAAAGCTGCTGTTAATTCTGATAGCAGAGCTGACTCAATTTACTTAGGCCAAAACATCCATGCGTTCGAGACGGGCTTGCAACATACAATGTCTAGTTGCAAATTTTTTACATGACAGTTTCAAATTTAACAATGGTACTGAGTAAGCAGGCTGTTAAAAATTAACAAACACTGGTTTCGACAATCTGTGGCTGTTGCTACAATGCAGCGGCAACCGCTGAGCCAAAGTTTTCGCTTGCGTAGAGCATGTGACTCTCAGATAGAGAATAACAATCTAAATTCCTGTAAGTGAAGATGAAGGTTTAATCTTGAGGTTTTAAGAAACAAAGTGAGAACCAGATCCGTTCTGTGACTAACAAACCCATTTGTTTTGTGGTTTCAAGGTCTTGCACGTGATTGGTCAAAACACAATGGACATTCTGAGAAATATTTTCAGTGTTCATGGTTTCTAAGTTTGAGTGTAGAACTAAAAAGACTGACTTGAAATTACTATTACAACTATCATCACAGGATCTTTTTAAACTTTAGTGTGAAACCAATGGTGTGTAACATGGACTGATTTACAACCTGCTCAATGGGCATTTCATCTGAGAACATTAATATTGTGCTAAAGTAAAGAGCCATTTAGGTCTTGATAAGAAACTATAAAGGAATCCAACCCTTTTCAGCAACAAATCCAGTTTTGTCTTCTTCTTCTTCTGATAGTTTCACGAGTTGAATGTGGAAATCAGGCAAATTTGTATAAATTTTGACTATTCCAGTAAGTTCCGATCAAGAATTTACTCGTTTGCACGAACGCTTTCAGCTAAATTGTCACTTTACATTCAAGCTTATTAAAGTCTTACATAGAATTTTGCTTTGAAAGGACAAGACAACATTGCTTCATTTTAATGCATGACAATTGAGAAATCTAACCATTCGCTTGGACGATTGAAGTGAGAAATATCTGCGAGCTTCGAATTCTACGCCAAAATATGAACATTTTCCCACTCTTACCTCTTTTCAGACAGCCTGGGTCATTGCTTCTTCTTCAACCACTCGAAATTGTTCCATAACCGAAGCGTTTCAGAGAAAAAACGTAGAATTAAGCAGTAAAATGTAGTTCTACTCTAAAGAGGGGATGAAAGGGGGTTTTGCGTGATACGTGATCAAGCGGTTTTAATTTCCGTGATCTGTGAAAGTGTGAAATTATAATACGTGAACTGTGAATGTTGTGCTTGTCGTGATACGTGAAACATAAAAAAGATTATCCGATATTCGTGATTATCATTGAAATATTTCTCGTGAAAATGGATTACATGGGTGGTAACGTTCTTGGGCCTTCTTGGATCCTCACAGGAGTTTTTTAACCTGTTTTAAAGTTTCAAATGGCAGGATTCTGCTTTGTTATTTGAAGCCTTTGAAGACTGCGTGATAATTAAGATCAATTTAAAAACAATCTCTGATGACGTCAATGACCTTGGGCAGACCTTAGTCTCCGCATGACATTTGCGACCTTTGTACCGCCGTCAGGGTCAGTCCAGGTATGCCAGCTACAATGGCCGACAATACAGACAATGAACAAATGTTATTAGAGGGAGTAGTTTATTATGTGGACCCCAAATCTGTTGGAACTCTGGCTTTTGTTGGAAGGAAGGAAAGAATCCATATTCCGATCACCAGTACGCATTCTTCTCTAGAAGCTTTAAGGTGGCACATTATAGAGTATGCTGGTTTGAAAGCTGAATCGGAAAAGCGTGGTCTTGGATCCTGTACCGAATTAAAACTCTGCCGGTTAGCAAAGTCCGCAGAGGGCAGCAAAGCTTATGCTATAAACACACAGGCACAGTGGGACGAAGAGAGGCCTCTTTTTTTAAAGTCACCGTCGACAACAGCATTACAAGGTGAGCAGTTATTTTTAATATTCGCACGTGTTTGTGAATGGTCACTGAAAGACGCTAAGGTCAAAGCAGCCTACATGCTTTTTTGGTTTGTGACGGGACTTCGTTCAATTCCCCATTACGAAAATGTTATATGCCTGGGTCCTTTATTCTCCCAAAACTGAAACTTTTTGAAAAAGATTTAAACGCTTCATTGTGAGAAGTAGATGTTCTGGCTGTATACAGCTGTTTACAGACATCCACACAGCTATTCCAGCCGGATGTAACACAACCTGATTTTTGCGCAACGCAAAGCGAAAGACCATACATCTTCGACATTTTGGGGATGTTGTACAAAGCCTTCTCCGTTCACCAAAAACATCAGGTGGTGGCAAAAATTTCATTGGCTGACGCTATAGTGCTCCTGAAAGTCCTGGATAGCTACTTGAAGAGATCAACAGATGAAGTGATTTCTACCTTTGACAAACCATGGGAGCGAAGGGGACTATATCAAGTCAAACGCAATCGTCCGTTAGCATGATACTTAAACGTCTTTAAGATCTCGCAGAGCTGTTAAAAGAGCTCAACACAAGTTACGAAGTAGATCTTCACACTTGCTTTACTGTCCAAGTGGAAAACCTCCACGCTATGGGTCATTTTAAGGATCAATTTCCCACCGGCTTGCTTACAGTATGCTCGAAATCTGGCAAATACTGTCTATGAAAGCATCAAACGAGTTGTACGGTGGGCTGCTTACTACTTTACCCACGAGAAGTCGTACTACCCTGTAATTCCTCAAATGACACCACTGAATGCTCTTTCAAAAATGAACCACCTAAAGCCCATACGGAAGCTGAACAGCTACGAGAAAGAATTGATGAGGGAGTGGGCAGAAAACTACGGCAAGGCGGCCGTCAGACAACGCACCGTGCGTCAGGAAACGACGATGTTTAAAGCAGGCACACTGCCATTAAACATGTATGCCACTTCTGTTGCGCAAAACGAGGAAGTGACATTCCAGACAAGACCTTCGGAAGCCCCTGTAGATGTTGATCAGGACGAACAACAAGAGGATGCGGCAGAAATGTCAAGAGAAGGTAGCAGAGATACAGGGGATTGTGAACAGGAATCAGAATATGACACAGATTCAGACACTGAAGATCAAGTAGACAACGAGGACGAAATGACTTTTCTTCGAGCAGTTACTACTCGTAGCGGAAGAATGGTAAAAGTCACATCCAAGTTCTTCTGAGTTTTCGTTAGACCAGTTTAAGGTAAGAGACAAGGGAAGGCAAATGACGTTGACGTTAAGTACTATTCTTCATCGATTTACTTTCACTGCCTTCACCTTCACTTACAGTATTTGTGGGGGTTAAAAAGTATATCATCGAGTCTAATAACATATTCTAAAAATGATGAGCCTCATAAAAGCATTCGCTAATTAAAATAATTAAAAAAGGAAGCTTTCGGTCTTCGAACCACTTTTTAAATCCTACATCCACACTAGCTGCACTGAGTCTGGAAGAGAACTTCCAGTTGTAGATCTAGAGTGTATCGTTGAGGAAACGATGACTTTCCTCTCGAAGTCATAACAACTTGAGCGAAAAAACTAGCTTGCTATCAGGCCTATCCCCTACATCTTTCGCCAGTCCTGGGAGAGAAAAACACCGTCGTCTGACCGGATGTTAATATAGAACTGTCCGAGCAATGCAAATGAGTCTATACGCGCAATTTTCATCAGCTGAAATTCATCACTATTGTCAGGCACAAGAAAAGATAGCTCCCAAAAGATAACATACACTGTACTCATCAATTCTAAGAGTAAAGAATAAAACAGATAGACAAGTGAAGGGCTTCACAGCTGAAATCCTCCTTGGTTACAGTGTTATTCTCCGTGAATCGTGAAAGTGGAGCATTAATTACCGTGAACCGTTATTTGTCGTTTTTAATAGCCGTGAACCGTGCACAGGACCCCCCCTTACCGCCCCTCTCTAAACAGACTCGATCTATTCAAAACCACGCGCCCAAACTCAAACTTCGCACTTTTCCATTCTTTCAAAGACACACGTGACGGCGAACTACAAATGCGCATGCGTGTGTGATCTCACGGCCTCCCTGGGAACTAGCATGCTCAAAATCAAACATGGCGGACGAACTAGTGCTGTTCAACGTTCAGCACGAAGAACAAGGGGTCGTTACACAAAAGATATGCAATATTGTAATATTACAAGAGCTAAGCGACAAGGACAAACTTGTATTTGTTATTCCACGCGAAAAGTTATCCATTTACAAGTCTTTTATGGGGGGAAACAGATAGGAAAGCAACGAACACTACAGCGGACATTGAAACACGTGTTGTCACTACTGAAGAAAATTCACTTAGCAGAAGCAAGTCCTTTTAACATGAAGGACTGAACAAAGAGAGTTTTAAAAAGGAGAACAGTGATAACAGGACCAAGTATCTCACAGTGGAACTCATTTGTAAAGAGGACAAAAGTTCAGTCTTAAATGACACTCAACTGAATACGTTGAACAAAGATTAAGGTGAGCTCAGCAGAACAACAGTACACTTTGCCAATGATAAGTTTACTTTTGATGACTTTTTAAGCTGACTAAGCTTCAATGGATGAGATTGTATTAATGGTAAAAGATAATAAATTTTCTGTCACAAAAGTGATTGTTCCTTAATTTGAAAACCTTTTTTAAGTTTTCAATATTCCACTCCCTTTCAAACATGACTCCTGGGTTCAAACCATTTACAGTAGCTTTGTATTATACACAGTGAAGCACTGGCTGTCCTATCCAACACACATTTTTGACTTCATTTACCAGAATTACAGAATTGTTGTGACTAGGTTTGTCGATTATTATGAATCCTTATATTTAGCAAAAAAGAAAATAATGTAGCATGTCAATCCCAGGCTATGAAGCTTCATTTCCACTTAGGGGAAGGAGCGCATTCAAACAGAAAACAAGAAAGAAACAAAATCTCTTCTGGATAAATGAACTTTAAATGAAGCATGTTTACTGGACATGCAAATGAGGGCAGCACTTTCATCTCACACCTGACTGGTACAAAAAAATTGTAGTTACACAACTGGAAATGCCAAAATCAAATTTGAGCCAATTGGTGAGTGATCATGACCACAAAAGTTAGTAATAAGAACTTTAAAGATCTTAAAGCTCCATAGAGTTTCCATAGACTGATGTACTCTTTGGGAAATTTATCACGGGACATTCACCTTTGGTGGAGAGAGGGTTCAGAATGCAAAATATATTATTTACACATTTGAATATATTATTTAACAGACGATAATTTTGCATGTTGTAAGTATTTTGGCAAGTATTTAGGCCATGGGGCCTCTCTACATTATGTAGGGTTAAGCACGCATTCCAGAGACAATTGGCTTTCAGTTATTGTTTCACAGTCACTTGACAGTTACAAGACTTCAATGATGACTTTTAAGGATTCTCTGGTCTGCAAAAAACCCTGCCAAGAAGTCTTGACTTTTGAATGTAACTCATGGACTGCCAACTATCTGCTCAAGTTGGAACATTTGATCTATATGAATTGATTATATAACTGGATGAGTCCAATTGAACTTCTTAAATTATTGCCTGAGACTCAGTGTTAAAACTAAAAATCATTTATATTAATTCACTGTTTATCCAGTGTTCTAATCCTGGCTACACTGCAGTAATTCCGAAAACTGTTAGCTGACCATATCTGACCTGACCTGACTTGTAACAGAAATGGCTCAGGTCATCTACCCAAGAAAACTGTTCAGGCTGGCCATGACATTTGCCAGTCATTATTGCCTTTATTCTACCAGACCAACCTAGCCAGCCCATGACTGGCCTGGGCCGCCCTGGGCCGGCCCAGGCCAGTGAATAGCCAGAGAAAATTGAAGTTGGCCAGCCTTCACCGGCCCGGGCCGGCCAAGGCCATGCTGGGCCAGGCCAGTTTTCTGGCCTGGGCTGGCCCAGGCCAGCTATGGCAGGGCCAGGCCGGCCTGGGCCAGGTAAGGCCAGCCCAGGCCGGCCTGGGCTGGCCCGAGCAGGACATTTTTTTGCACGGGCTGAGCTAACTCTTTCATCTGCCAGTGGGTAAAACATTCATGAAAATGAATTGACTCAAAATTTAGACTGGGAACCTTTCTCACAATCCACGGATCACCAGAAATCCTGTGCCACTTTTTGCAAACAAGAGAGATCATGGTTCTTCAAATGAGATGAAATGAAATAAAACAAAAAATGCATAAAATCATGTTGTCTGGAAGTTGATTAAACAGCATTATCGAAATGTTTTAAAAAAGCCCACACGAAACATGTTGTATACTTATTTGGTGACTAATTCTTGGTGCACCAGTGCACTGAATTCGGTGCACTGTGCACCCAATTCAGTGCACTAATGCACCTAATTTGTGCGCTAGTGCACCGAATTCAATGCACTGCATGTGCACCGCCAGTGCTCCGGTGTACCAAAATGGTGCACTTAGATTATGTAACACGTTTGGAAAGCAACACCGTACACATAGCCGCTCAGTATGTATGAAATTTTGTTAAATATTGTTAAATAAACTTGAAATAAACTTGAAACTTGAAGTTGAATTTATGGTACATTTTAATTAATATTATTTTGTTTTAACAACAGCTGTATGATCTCATTTAATTTTCCCTAATATTGTGTTTAGATATACAGGAATAAAACAAGTCGGTAAAACGCAATATACATTCAGCTGGAATCCATGTACAAAATTTGAAAGTGGAAGTGGCTGTGACAATGTTTTGGTAAGGTGATATAACACATGCACTTGCTCAGTCTTGGAGTGTTCAAGCTTGGACACCAAGAGTGTCCATGCCTGGACACTCTAAGTATCCTGAAGCACAAACCTGGACAAAACTCCTGTGCTAATAATGTTTGACAAACTCACCTGACAGAGAAAAATTCATCTTTGACTTTAACGCAACTTACTGAAAAGGCTGTAACTTATTCAAAAGTGAGAAATACAATCATGGTACATGTAAATGATCATTTTAGCCTTTAAAACGTCAGCGTGTATTAATAAATTTTATTGAAACAGCACATGTAAAATGTATCGAACTGCATAGGAAACTTAACATAAATTGTCACCCAGAAAGTAATCCTTATAGTTTCTGTAAAGTGGCCAAAACCAAGTGCCAGCCAGTTAATTAAGGTGGTGTTTAAGGAATCAGTTGCATATGGACCATTTTCACCATAACGCAACACATGTATCTAGAGGTTTCCGGGAGTTATAGTAAAGATCCAGGTGCTTAGGATTGCTTGTTGATCAATGGGAATTATTTTATCCCAAATACAAATAGCAAAAGTTCATTTTTTTTTCAATAGTTAATTGCTTCTGATACAATGACTCAGTGGATGTCCTATTATCAGAAGTTTGGTTAATTAATCTTATATGGCAATAAGAAAGAAAACATTTGTGTACATTTCTCATGACTGCCTGAAACTGACATTTCTTCTTATGCCAAACATGTATTTGTGTGGCACTTAATGTGCACTCCCACAGCAATCTTGTTTTGTTGACGTGATAGCTTTTGTTTTTGAACTCGAACACCATCCATTGCTTAGATCTTTTGTCTGTAAAATGAATAAATTGTCTGGCATGGTTGTTCATCTTAAAGTGTGCATCTTATGTCCCCGTGTAAAATATATCCTCCTCTATGTTACTGTTTATTGTTGTGATTACATCAGTGCTTTCAAAAAGCACAGACAACCAACGAAAAGCATCTGCAAATTCGCTCAAAGAAGTCGGCTGCTATTTTCCCTAAATTGAAGTAATTAAAGAAAGATTTCTTTCAAACCCTGTTGATACAGTTGGCTACTCTACTCATACCAGCTGCCTACTTCATATTTATTGAAAACCCCCGTCATAGTATTCCAAAGTTGCATATTGCACATGTGGAGTATTTTTACTGTAATTTTTTTTTTTATAATCAGCCATACTACATATGAAGCTGTTCTGTTCTAATATAAATAAATTATATCTGTATTGAATTTTCTCTTTCACTTACATGTACTGTTAGTAATGATTCTTTTTGTGCTTCCTGCATAGTTATGCCAAACGGATACTACCAGTCCTGGGGCAACTTATCCAGCAGGGGACACAGTGGAGTCCTTTACTGAAATCGATGATGGTTCCATTCTTTTGACTTATAAAGATGTCCCATATGAAGGTTATTCAAGGTACACAATAAATATAAACTTAAGGCTGTACCTAAAAGTGGGACAGGGACTTGGGGGTGGGGACTTGGTGACTGCAATGCTGGCACCCATGTTGGGGGCCATAGGGTGCAGGGATGTAAAGAACAAGCAGTAGAGGATGCCGGACTTACATGTACTTTCAGGCCTGTTGGGGCATGACATCAGGGACATGGGGATGTGAGATCAGGGACATGATAGAGGACGTTGGGACATGGGTGTTTGGAAAAGCAGCTGTCTGAACAATTTCCAATGCTAATACAACTTCTAAAAAAGGCAACAAAGGCATTCAATAACAACCGATATAACTTTTGATGCTTAAATACTAGCTTCCCTATGGTCACACACACACACACACACACACACACACACACACACACACACACACACACACACACACACAAAACAGACAAACAAACTCACAGGTTTGCAAAAATAGTTGACTTATTCATTCGTAACCAATTCATTGCATAGAACTGCCGAGGTTTCCTTGTAACTGCAGAAGATCATGAAGGATCACTAACAAAAACAATATGTTCCTCCTGCTTACAGTTAGTTCAGCAAATTTAGTCAGGAATGAATTATTATGGGACGAGTTTCAATCGCATTTGTTCGCAGTATGAAAGCAATTTAAGTTTCCATGTAAAATTTCATAATCACATGATCGTAGTTGATCACAGAACCACTCGTGGTATCGTGGAATCAAGGTCCCCTGGATCCCAGACACTGGGTTATTGAATGAATGGACATTAAACCCATGTTCTTAAAGGTACAGTAGCCTTTCAGTTCTGTTGCATTCAACGAAAGCCTAGTATTAAAAAAATGAAAACTCTTTGATGTTGCTGCTTTAAGTAATATGATGATTCCTTGTTTGTTATAGAAAAGGAGTGATTAGTTTAAAATGTGATCCAAGAACTCCGGGAGAGCTTTCTGGATTTACCGAGCAGGATACTGGCAGTTCACAATATGTAAGTACTCTACAAAAAGGTAAAGACAGCAATCCTTCCCTTGGGGTTTTACCATGTCATGAGGGTGAAGGGTTAATGGTGTAAAGGGTTTGGTACATGTATGTGTCTTTATGATTCCAGAGCTAATATGCTGACTGGGGCCTCTGAAGTTCTTGAAACCAAAGCGTATTGGTCTCATAAGGGAAGAGACCTGATGGCAAAGGACAGCCCCCAGCATTCCAGATTCCATAGTTTTTTTCTGTTGCTTTACAACTCCATTGGAAGTAAAAGTAAATTAGGTCTACATCCAGACTTTGTACTATAAGAATCAGAAACTGACAAAGTGGATCGAAACTGACAAAGTGGATCAAAATCCACCAATTGCCGTTAGTGAGCGAACATGACCTAAATTATAAATTATTGGCCCCACTGAGCTAAATGTTTTTGTTATCTACTGTAGAAACAGCTTTTCTTGGATTGATTGACTTCCAGTAAAACTTAACATATATGCCAGGGTGGAGTAAGATTAAATGCCTCTGTAACGTTAATGTTTGAATTCTTCTTGCAAATAATTAGTCGATCTTAAAAAGCAATATTGCTCCCCTCTCCCCACGAGGTGGCCAGTTTCAGCTGATGCAACGTTCCTGCATTAGAATAATTTATTCTCTGTGACTTGTATAGCAAAATAACTACACCTGTATAGTCAATTCATTTTGAATGAACCTGTTTCTACTAGAATAACAGTTTTGTTACCATGTTGTCAGGAGGTATTAATAGTTATATATTACATGTATGTGTTTGGTATAGAGGCACAGTGAAGTAGTGGTTAATGTACCAGATGTTTGAGTGTACGTTTGATCGGAAGTTGGATCGAACTTGGCTATTCACTCCATCGTGTTGTTTCCTTTGACAGGAAATGTAATTCTACATTGTCTCTCATCCATTTTCAGATAGAGATTTGTATAAATGTACGTTTGCACTAGCGAACTGTTAGGAAAATCTAACAAAATGTGGAGGGGGTGGGGACCTAACCCTTTGATGGATTTAAGCATCCTATTCGGGAGGGGGGATTAGCAATGCTCCCACATGTAGTCACTTCATGCTACAGGATCTGGACCTAAGCCAGATGTGGCTCATGGACTTCATCCTTTTCTCATACATGTTGGTGTTGTTTCTGATGTTTTGCAGAGTGCATCTTTTTCCTCCAAATGTGTGTGTGAGGGCGGGTGTGCAGATGTAAAGCCTAGTGGAAATGGATCAGGGGAAAGCGGGGGACTGAGTACAGGCAGTATTCTACTGATAGTGTATGTACTAAGTAGTATATGGGTAATACTCATCTTAACTTTATTACATGTAGACATGTAGTCGAGGGTTGAAGCTAACAATGCCTCACGATGATATTGTGTCATTTTATTGGTCGAATTAGCCACTAATTACCTGATTTTATCTTATAATTTTCAGTAGAAGCGATAATGTGCTGCTGTCTGGATTTTTTTATGAATGCAACTTATTAACATGTACAACAACCATCTGCTCTCATACAATAACAGTGAGAAGTTACAAAACTAATATGTTATCAAGGAAGTATTCCTAAGGTTCAGAAATTAATTGGGGCTCTGTGCAACCAAAGCTTTGATGAGAATTTTTTTAGTGAATTTTTAGCATAACTGCAGAAGGTGGGGTTGAGGGGAGGGGGTTCTTTTGGCGAATCAAGGACGTGGTGAACCATTTCGTGGCTAACAACGTGGCCACCAAATTTAACGCCCACATACGCGTAGTGACTACGTGTATTAGCCACTAACTAAAAGTAACTCTGATAGTGTGGGATACCTTTGCAATATTCGTACTTTCTCTGGTATCTTGCAAAAGCCCTTGTATTGTGTGTTGTGCAAAACTATAAGAGACCAACTAATAAAAAAAATAAACACGTTTTCCTTTTGGTGCGTTTTTACCGAAATGCTCACTTTAGCTCTTGCTTTAGTTCTTATGAGTCTCGCGGAAAAGGGAGCTTTGCGAACGGGAAACGTCGCTTAAAAATGGCACACAGTGCCACAGTGCCTATATTTATCTTCCTTTTGTGAAGTTTTTCATCCAATGTATCTTTATCCCTTTTTGTAGGTTTTTCCCGTTGGTGTTCGTTTATTTCATGGGTGGTTTATTATACAACAAGTATCACAAGGGTGCTAAAAGCTTTCCTGAAATGATTCCTAATCATTCTTTCTGGAGCGACCTCCCTTCCTTGGTCAAGGTAAATAATGAAACATGGAACTCAAATTTATACTTGGGCATTGTTTGGGGAGTGTTCTGGTAGTTTTTAGTCCAAGTAAGGTACAGCAGCGTTAGAAAAAAGAGCTGGATGGCGGCTGAGGAGAAAAGCTGGAGAAGAGGAGGGTGGACTCTGAGAAAAACAAAAACAAAAACAAAACAAACACAAAAATCTTTAGCAGTGGAATGCTAATGAGCGTTAAATAACCATGCAACACTAGACAAAACAGAACCTGCGTGGCGATCTACAGTATCTTCACATGGTCGCAAAATACTCTTGCATGAAATACTGTCAGTACGTAACATAGGGCATTTCTGATGGAATACTATGACATTGCGAAAGACAGAAAGGATGCTCGTTTGTAGTGTTGAATAGATAAATTACTGCAACAGTGTACCCGCCATTTTATTTTAAAAAACTTTTTGGGTAAGAGCATAACAGGAAGTTTATCGAAATATTATCAAAATGCGGTGGAACGAATTATTGGGGAAAAAGGGCGTTATAATTAGTAAACACAGGGTTCGTACAGAGCCTGGGAAAGTTAATTTACGGCTCATAGCCGCTAGAGTCTGGGAAAGTTATGTTGTGTATTGAATCCCAAAACTGGGGAAGGTAGTCACGTGCAAGCCTCGTGTGCAACATTTTCTTTCAATGCCGCTGTTGAAAGGACAGCACTGGAATTCAACATGTTAAACGCGTTTGGCCACTCCGTGGAATGACTTTTTGAAAGCTACAACAATTCAACATGGTTTCTGTTACATTTACTTTCAGGATGGATGTATCCTCTCGTTTCAGTGTATCTCTGGCTGTTTCACGAGTTTGTGCATCAAAATCAAGGGAGACTCCTATGCCAAAATATGATCCCTCTACAAGACTTAAATAGCAGGCGATATTGTTACGTTAGGAAAATGATGTAAGAAAAAAAAAACAGTCACAAAACATCACGTAAATAAGCAATGCAAAGTAATTCATCCTGAGCAATTCGGTGTATTGTTTAACGGCTAGATAGTCTAAAAAAAGGTGCGGTCATAACGAGCGAAAAAAGAGTAAAACAGCACAGAGAACCTCACTTTTTTCGTGTCTTTCGACCTCACCTTGTTCGTACTATCTGCTCCTGGGTACGGGGCATCTAACATCTCATTTGAGACAATTGTACAGAAATATACTTAACCTTACAAAGCTTGTGGAAAAAAAAAACTCCTCTTGTTTAAGGCACTTTAAGAATTGCAAGGCCACAAGTCAGTTTAACTAAACTTCCTGTTGAGCAGTTTTCGGTAGATTTCTTTCTGTTTTCTATTTCCGAATGTAACTTCCATCTAAACAAAAACAAACAAATAAACAAAAAAATGATACAATTAAAATAGGGTACAGTCTAAAATATTCCAACGTTAAAATTTGAAAGTGCGTGCCCTTAGATAATTAACTAAACTATCGAAAATCGTTGATCTTACTCGTTTGAGACTGATTTTGGTTGATTCATCAGGTTTAATGAAAAAAAAAGAACACATTTGAAACAAAATGTCCTTTTCTTTAAGCGTTCACTATTTACCCGTGGGTGCACGTTGACGACTGTCTTCGATTTGAGCGCGCTGATGTGATGCAGTGTGGCACGTGAAATCAACGCAAAAGACTTAACAATTCCCTCGCGAGCTTTTTAGTGGACTCTTCACCTGTTTTTGTTATAGACGGTTGACAATCTACTAGTCTTCTACGCTGCCGTTCTTAGGGTCGTCACGCAACGCTCCGCTGTGGGGAGGAGCGTTGCGTGACGACCTTAAGAACGGCTGCCTAGGAGACTAACCATCTACATAAAGACCTTGACCTCTTTTGATTAGGGTTTTATCGGTACTCCACCTGCGATTCCAAGAAGCCAGATGATGATTTTTCAGCCTTTTTCTCGATGACTGAAGTAGTTAAGTATATAG
>OZ024893.1:51504414-51789414 GCA_964017195.1 Siderastrea radians
AACCGCAGAAAACGAATGGGTTGCTCAGTCACGGAAAGGATTTGGTTCTCAATTTGTTTCGAAAGACCTCAAGATTTAACGATTTCGGCCTAAATAAATCGAGTCAGCTGTGCTATCAGAAATAATGGCAGCTTTGGGCGAATTTTAAGGGAGGACATTGCAATTTTTACATCAAGGTGAAATAACTGCCGCTTGACTGCTTTTATTTGGAACCGCTAATCGTTGGGCCGCCATGTCGAAAAATTTTATTCTCCAAAAGCGCTCAAACATATTTTCGCTTGCGTAGTGCATGTGGCTCTCAGATAGAAAGGAATAGTAATTTCAATTCCTGTAAGATAAAGATGAAGAGTAAAACTTGAGGCCTTTCAAAACAATTCGAGAATGAACTCGATTCCGTGACTGAGAAACCCACTCGCTTTCTGCGGTTACAAGGTCTCTTGCGCGATTGGTCAAAACACACATTCCAGGAATATTTTCAGCGTTCACGGTTTTCTTCGTTTGAGTGTAAATGCTTTATTCAATAAGTGATTTGAAACCGGGATACTATAGTGCAATACGTTTTCTACACTGTAAGACGCTCTTATACTCACATTTTTCTCCTTATATGGTAAAATGACGCTATAGTTGAATGATGATGATGTACCTTATTTACTTGTATTAATTCCCAGGGATGTTAAATTAATAGTAGGAAGTAGTGAACCCTAAAACATCCCAGGGCATTGCTTTCTTTCTTGACTGTCCAATAGTGGTAGTTACTCAGAAGGAGTACCTTACTGGAGTTAATTAATATGAAATTTAATTTAAATTACTGTAAAAGCTCTAATAGTCCTGCTCTCTAATACGCCTTCTTACCTACTACTTGCTAATTACAAATAAATTATTTGCTTACAATTATGTCATGACATTGGCGCTTGAAAATTATTTTATGTCTCGACTGATGCCGGGTATTATTTGAGTAGCCCCGCAGCTCTTAACAACCTCTAATTTCATTGGACCTTGGTATCACGCAGCTCTATTGTTTTCGGGGCTAGGGTCCATTGTTTTGTTGTTTGGTATATTGTTTTCTCAGCAAATCAGAGAAGACCTTGTAAGAACTGCGACATCGCCCTATTATTTTACTGCCAGACGAAGATGCGAAGAAGTGCAGCATTATGCATGTAATTATTAACATGTAATTCAGGTGAATAAATTCATTCAACTATTTTAAGTACCAATCAGTCAATCAATCAACCACTCAACCAACTGGCTGATAAATCAGTCAATCAGCCAATTAAAAAATAAATCATTCAATCAATCAATCAATCAATGAATCAGTCAATCAACAAATCAATAAATCAATCAATCTGTCACTTCAGTGTTGCCAATGCGAATAACAAATGGTCCAGTAATGACAAGTGACTTTATTTGATGCACAGATTATGACTCACTCTCTTACTACCCCAGACCGTGATGGCAGTAGATCTCGAGACTTTAGTTCTTTTTGGTTTGACAATTTGCCACCAATAAGCATTGTTACTGATTGCCATAATCTGGTACCAAAGAAAAACAAAAGGAATAGCCTCTTCCTAAATCATTTCAGAATAGTCTGAAACCTAACAGGCAATGAACTGACAAAAAGGGATCAGACTGTGGTGAATCAGTCAATCAATATAGTTTTCCCCATAAAGAGAATTCAATCAAATAGGTCTGACTCTTCATTCCAGGGATAGTAGTTGGGGGGGGGGATACTGTTACTCCCCCAAAAAAAGATATGGGGCAGGGTGTGCTCATCAGATATTTTGAAGTAGAGCCCTAAAAGGTGTACTCCAGGATTCATTCCATTTTCATACATCGTCCACTTAGTAGTACTGAGGGGACAGTCAAACTAATCAATGACATCAAAATGTTAAGCAGAAAAAGACAAAAAAATATATAACCTTATTTCAAAACTGCTCTTCAAATTTTTTATTTGAATTGATAAAGTGTGTCTGGGAATATAACTAAAAGTATAAATTTCTTAACCAAACCCTTATAATAAACTGCCATATTTTCCTGACATCAGGTTGATGGAATAAAAACCTGTAAGAAAAACAAAGTAGATTTTAATTATCGCAATTACCAATAGTAGGACAGTCAGTGTGCACGCGCCAGAGAAAAATGAGAGACTGCTCGTAGTCTATGAGAATGGTACCAACTTGGGCCGGTACGACTTCAGATCGACTCCAAATGCTTACCTCTGTTTACACGAAATGTACGAAACATGAAGCTAGTATATCATCTTAGGCTGTGTTTACACGAGTGATTTCATCCTGAGATGACTTTCATATCGGTGTCTGGTCATTTACCTGTAAGTTTTTACATGGTTTGGAGCTGAAATGGTGTTTACCCCGGGACGATTTCATCCTGGTGCTGAAGACCGGGATGAAATCGTCCTGGGGTGAACACATTTCAGCTCCAAATCATGTAAACATTTACAGGTAAATGACCAGACACCGCAATGAAAGTCACCCCGGGATGGGATGAAAGTGACATCCGGGGATAAAGTCACTCATGTAAACAGGGCCTTAGGCTGGTTTAACTCATCACTGCTGCTGAACCAATATGAATGACTCAGAACGGTTTGAAATCAGACTGGGGAGCCACTTAAGCATGAACAGGGTCCCAATTGGTCTGAGATATTTGTTTTGGGTATGCACGTTTAACAAGTGGCGTTAGAGCATTCCAAGCTGTTGGATAATAGATAAACTGGATTTTTAAGGATGGGATGGTTGCGGACCATATTAACACAAACAGAGTTTAGATTGGTCTCAGGTAAACACTTCATGCAAGTCTGACTTTCAGAATGGTCTCATGTAAACAAAATCATACCAGTATGAGTTTGCACGGGTCTCATGAAATCAGGGCGTTACTGCCCCTGTGTGTTTGAGGATGTTGTGAAACATTCTTAAGAGCTGCTCGACTTTAGGCTAAGGGGGTGTTTACATAATACCAGCATGATTTTCATTCTGGTACAAGTTCCTCCCGATTTCCTCTTGTTTCTCTGTATTTGTTTCATGATTACAGCACAAAATCTCATAACTGTACAAGTCATACCTGTGTGAGCTTGCCCCAGTAGTGGTACTGGGTCACAATAATCACCGTGGTACGGAAACCCATACATGGTATAACTGTTTGATTCATTCTGCATTAAGTTTTAACCCTTTAACCACCACGAATAAATCTTACATCACTGTGAAAAATGGATTTTGTAACTTAAGTGGGTATAAGGTTTTCATCACCTACCCCAATGGAAGTCTGGAAGTCTGCCAAATTTTCTTTTTCCAAAAAGGCTGTTTTAGCCACCCAGTCTTCTATGTGTTTACATGACAATATAAAACAGATCATGTTCAAATTCCACACTAAAGAAATTTGTGCTTGTTCTCACACACTTAAAGGCAGATGGTTTAAATCTCTGGTATATTTGAATGATTTTAAGCTGTTTAACTGTGCTTAATTATGTTTGACTGGGTTCAGAAATTGGAATCAAACACTGCTGTATGCATATTATTGGTTTAATTGTGTTCAACTACCGAACCCAAATTAAACCGATCATTGCATTTGACCTAGTTCATTTTACTGAACAGTAAGATAGTACGTAAGCTGGGATAATTATGTGATTGATATCTTCCATGTGCATACCTTCACTGTAAGAAAAGCTGCATCACTGATTACTGCTGACATATACCATGCCTAGTATAGATAAAAAAAGGATCAGTGAAAACAACTTCAGGGCTAAAAATTGACAGTCTCCTGGTTGCCAGTAGCAATTTAAAACTGACCAGGGCCACTAAAAGTTGAGGTTTGTTTTTACTTAGAGTTCTACAGTATGTGGTACTTTTTCCACATGATTATTGGCGAAATCCCTGGATAAAAGACTTACTTCTCACCCAGGTTGGGAGGGGTCTATTCAAGTAAATATGGTTTTAAATTTTTTGATTTAGACTAGAGGATTTTGAAAGCCACTTTATCTAAATGGCCTGGTCCACTATACTAAGCGAGCAAGTGAAAAGACCCTGGGGACGAGGTTGGAATTCAAGGATACTGGCCCGAGTTGCAATTCAATGATTCAAGCACTGAAGTTAATTTTTTACCCTGCAAATTATGGAATAACTTAATCAATAAAAGTAGAGAACGAGATGTACAAAACAATTACATTCACCTGCTTTGAACTCGATTATCTTAAGCATATTTTCCCAAAAGTGATCAACACATAACTTTTAATAAAAGTCTTACATGTACCTAATTCGAAATTTAAATTTGTTGTTTGTCATCAAATCATGCCAACTATAGCTTTGAACCTTACTTGATCTAAGAAACATTCGTGAGTCATTAGATGTGTATAAATAATTTGCAAGCAGTGAAGAAAAGCCCAGCTAATAAACAAATGGAGATGGAGATAAAATAAAGTATGTTATGTGTTATGTTATGTTGTTATGAGATGTTCACAACACGTAAGCTTAAATGATGCTACACATTTAAGCTTATCTGCCAGTATCAACATTAGGAGAATAGCCTGACCTTCTTGCTTTAAGCAATAGCTGTTTGAAACATTAATTTTAACAGCAACGCTGTAATTAAAGTTACTGAAAACATAAAGGATGCGATGCTACACTTTTACTGGGCCAACAAATAACATACATGTACGATTCACAGACGAGTGTACAAAAACTACATCACTTCATATAACGTTTATTTAAAGACTTACGAAACTTAATAAACTTTAGCTACCAACCTACGTGTCTATCTTTCGGCTTTTTGCTACCGGAACGAAAATGGCAAATTATTTAAGCACTGGACTAACGATAAATATGAAACATTAAACAAAAATGATCGATCGGTAAAGCCCTGCTAATATATTAAGCTGTTTACCGAAGACAATAAAAAGCTATAATTACACGTACCTGACATGAGCAATGCAGCGAAAAATGAAGTGCTGTCCTCTTTCGGAGAAACCATTAACAATTCTTTAGCAGAAATGGACCGACAGAAAGCTAGCAAAACACCTTTTCACCCCATTTTTCAGCTTTTGTCGCTAGCTATGCCGCCGCGCCTAAAAAGTGCACCAGTCTTCCTGAGCAATCCGTGACATTGGTGCCCAGTACTCCGCGTGCCTGCAAATTCACATCCCTAAGCTCTATGAAAACGAATTTTTTTTAAAAAAACTGTTAACATAGTTAGAAAGAGCATAGTTTGAAACCAAATATGCTGATTCGTTTTTACATTTATATTAAAACCTCACAAAACAGGGGATTATCAAAAGTTTAAGGTTCATTTTTCATTGTGCTTTTTTCAAAAGGAAAAATAATAATGGACGTTTTTGAATAACTTGCAATTTTTTCTGCGATATTACTGTGAGAAATTACGAATTTATTGAGCTTAAAGCAGTTTTAAAGTGATTTGAATTTTCTGTGCGCTCTGGTCACGTGACCAATGACGTCACAACAGTGAGCATATCATGGTCGTTACTTTCATGCGAAGTACTATTAACCAGCCAAGCTTTGTTTCTCTCCGCCTTAAACTACCATAGTTACTGACTCCTTACCAGTCCCCTGGGAAATGCTCCTGTACAGAGCCACCTTAACTTTCAAATGCCAGATGTCAAGTGGCAATTTCCATATTGCCCATTCCAATGTCTATCAGGGCACGTTATCTGCTTTTGAATTGATGGAGGCCTGTTCTTGCAGTGAGCTAAAACATATTTTTGCCATAGTCACGTGAATAATGACGTCATCACCCTAACGTTAATATGAGGGATAACTTTCACGAAGTTGTAAATAACACATGGTACAGCATTCTCTTCGACCCCAAATTAACTAAGTTATTTTGCATTGAAATTTTTCTGGTGCAAAGCATTCTGGGAAGGTTCTTATTATAATTATAATATTATTTTTAATTATGCTCTGTTTCAAGCCAGACAGCTTAACCATGCCCTTTGTGGCTTCACTAGTCAGTTCCAGGCGTTCAGATAGTGACGCACCAAAGGAACACATTGAGAGCAGAGAAAGAAGAAGAAGAAGAAGGAAAAGTAAACTAGACTCTTCTCATTTTTTTTTTCTCCGCTTTCAATATTTTCCGTTCTCATCCCACTATCTGATGGAACAGGTTTTGGCTGCACGCATAATAGGGGCTTATTTCAGGTGTCCGACTAGGTACAAGTCTGTGTCGGAGCTGGAAACGAAGCTTTTCTCCTGGATGGATAAACCCTTTGCATTGGACACGGAAGGTTTCGGGACTATTAAAGCGAAAGTTTTGGCTAAATAGAAAGCGCACCAGGTTTTACTGTGTATGAGAGTCGGACGCGTGTACGCATGTTAGGCTTCTGGACATCAATCACCATGCATTTTCTCGGTGTCTCAAACATCTTTTATTCTTTTCTACGAATAAAGAAAATGACCAGGTTACTCAACGTTATATTTTTCTCGATTGATCTACGGCCACTGAACAAATGAGGACACTTTAAATTACATCTGACACCTTTTTTGTCATCCAGTACTATTATATTTAAATGCTTAATACTAGCATAATTGTACTTCATAATCTTAGGGTGGAATCATTTGCAGCATACGTGTATAGCTGTTGCTTTAGCGCGTGGAAATTTTCTTTTGTTTTTTAGCCAAAAAACAATAGAATATTCGCACGTGCCAAAGCGACAGCTATACGTGTATGCTGCAAATGATTCCATCCTTAGCATATCGTTGCCCTTTGTTTTAAACAATAATATATTTGAAACCTCCTTTAATCTTGCTTAACTTACTGTCTATACCAATTCTTTTACCTCCCACCTCGACTATTTGGTGGGTACGTAACCTAAAAAAATTAGTATGTGTAATCAAATGGTGATGAGTGAAATTAGGAGATAATTTCACGTGCGTTTTGTCAAAATTCTAATTATTTCCCGAGCCTTAAGGCGAGGGAAATTATTAGAATTTTGACAAAACGCAAGTGAAATTATTTCCTAATTTCACGAGTATACCATTTGATTACCTATTAATATCATGGGCGACAAATTACGCTCACAATCGTGGGGTTTTGACTTGTTTATCGCATTGAGAACTGCAAGCATTGACAAGTTTAAAGCATACAGTTTGGCCAAAGCTCACAATTTTCTGAGTGAAATAATGAATAAATCTTGTGGGAAGTTTATCCCACGCTTTGACGATTTCGTACATTTGTATTCGACAGCAAAATACACCAGTCTCTGCATTTTTACAAGAAAATTACCAAAACAAATCACTCGGCAAAGGTTACCCGCGTTTTATTCGACAAATTCATTGAATCGAGCACCACCTTGCTCTATCGAGCAAGGCTTCACAAATGCATTCAAAATACGCACAGCAAACTTGTTTTAACGAAAGTAAACTTCGGAAGCAAATTTGTATAAAACTGACCTTTATTCTATTCAAAAGAAGTGCTCAAATCCACTGACTTACTTCTATGAGTTCGCGGTCGATCACTCAATCCGCAGCTGCCGGCTCGCCGTTTGGCTTGAATAAATTCTGCTCGTAAAATGTCTTATTCTGCCTGCCAGCAGTGCTCGTACAAAGCGCTTATTCTGCTCGAAATTCTGCTTGGACACCCTTATTCTGCTCGAATTCTGCTCGGTAGCCGAAAAATTTTCGCCGGGCCCTTCTGGCCTATTGTATTTTCGCAAATATGGAAGGAAGCCTGGGCGTAACCCCTAAATGACCTAAATACTAATTAGATATTGGTATTCATGGGTAGCAAAATTGTAATTCATCTCTGTCACTTTATACAGGGCTCGACAAAAGTCCCGTCCGGTCGTCCGGGACAAGTAGATTTTGAGGAAGGGTTACTTGCCCGACGGGCAAGCGCTCGGGCCAACCCTCCATCTAATTACATTTTAAGTCTGTCAAATAAGTGACAAACAATTAAGCAACAACAGCATACACAACCGTCTAGCAAAGCTGCGAAAATTGTTAAATTCAATATCAATCTGGTCTGACGTTTTTATCAGTTGATTTGTCAGTCACGCAAGCTCTTAAAATGACTTTTTCTAAAACGTTTTGTAAGATGTTTGGTTTAAAAGTACATTAAAGCACTTAAACGTTCAACGGTTTTGGTAACAGTAAACAATCAATTGTTGAAATCCCTCCCTGACCTGTGAATTGGTCGACAAAGTTCAGAGAACATGCGATGAAAACGCTGCTGTAGCTAAAACAGCCTTAGTTTTGTGCCTAAACGGGAAAGCCTTTTTCAATTTTAAGCAAAAATCTACTAGCTGCTAGCAGATTTATGCATCAGTCTTGCAAAGGTTTCTTCTTCTCAGATTACTAGTATATTTTTTTTGCGCTGCATACCATATACCATATGCAGACAGAATTGAAGCGAGAAAGGAGAGTAAACATTCAAGCTTGAGCTTGCGTTTTCTATAAAATTTTGAATTTGTGGTAAATTGCTTCACAATCTGTGGTAACTGTGAGTATATATATCAAACAATCGAAGGCCAATTCTGAGTTATAAACGCATTCCCTGAGGTCTGGAAAGATAAAGATCTGAGAACTACACTGGTTGGTTAGCACGCGATCAAAACTGAAATCTTCCTGGACAAAAATTTCTTTTCACAACAAATGTAAGGGCTCCAGACTAACTTTTCAGCTTAGTAGCCAAGTGGCTAGTGAGAGGTTTGATTTCACTAGCCAAAATAAATTTTCACTAGCCAGACTTTTTTGCAGAATCTCATACTGTGTTCAATATGTCTATTTTCAGCCGAGTTAAGTACTGTAAACATGCCTCTCTGTAATCTCAAGAGTGTAAGAACTTGAATGTTGACTTTCTTTCCAACCGTTAAAGATCCTCACACGCGGAATACAAAGTACTATGTGCCTTCAGGGCAAATTCCCAGGCGCGATGTAGTTCACGGCTCTCTTTTCCGTTTCGGTCAGATCATGACGAATAACTCGAACAGTTAACCTTATGTGAGCATGTCATCGTACGGAGAGACGTTGAGAAGACAAGACTAACGTACGGTACGGTAGTTGTAAGGTACGGAGAAACGTCAAAAAGACAAGACTGATACAACACTCATCTCACGTACGGAAAAACGTTTTCTCTACAAGAGAAAACTAGTAAATTATCAGTAAGCGTATTTAAGTGCGGAGAAACATTGAGCAGAAATCACTAATAAGGTTCGAACTTACTAAGGTACGGAGAAACGTTGAGAAGTCATATCAAACACGTTGGTTGCAAATGCACTACCGGGTAGAGAAAAACGCTGCCAACGTACCAAGATACAGAGACTGGCTAATAAAATACCCAACTACTAACTTACGGAGAAACGTTATTAGACAAAACTAATTCCGTAAGAACGTGTATCACGTACGGAAGAACGCCGAACGGACAAACTAAACTATTACAGTGGGACAATAAATTACGAAGAAACTAAAATCGCACTAACGTACGGATAAACGTTGACAAGACTAATACCGTATGAACATACTAACGTACAGAGAAACGCTAAGTAGTGTCGACTTATCGTACGAATGTACTAACACACTGAAAACCTTAGGAAGAGCAGAACAATGTCGTGCGAACGTGCTAACGTACAAAGAAACGTTGGGAAGGCTAGACCAATAAATCGACGAACTACTTTAATAACTTACGTACGGAGAAACGTTGTGAAGACGTTACACTTGGAAGAGATACTATTGTACGAACGTAGTTCATTCAATTAAAAGTTAAAATTTAAAGATTACCGATTGTGTCCTCAATGAATTTTTCAGAATTGCTGTAGTTCTGCACAAAACATCTTCATCCGTAACGTCTTGGCACTGAGCTGTAGGCCCGTTGTCATGGCAATTTTGTAATTTCACATGTGAAATTATAAATTAACGCTAAAATTTCGCGCCAAAATTAAGGAGTAATTTGTCACCCATGATATTAATAATATAAAAATGCCGTGAAAAATTTAATTCAGCTCCAAGAGATAGTCATCACGCCTTCTCCTCATTCAAAACGACGGATCGGAGAAACCCTTGCCAAGGCTGCTGAAATACTCCAAGAATCGTGGAGTATTTTGTCACGTGAAATTTTCGTCCCTGTCCACCGCGGTCAAACGTATGAAGCAGTTTTTTCGTTTTAATTCGTAAGATTTATTCACGATGCAGTCGAAACATGAGCAAGGATATATAAATTAGTGGGTGAGTGTAAATATATTTTCATTTCTCTCAAATAAACGAGTTTCTCTGCTATTTAAATGTTCCGCACCTGCACAAAATTACTCTAAGAAATGGCGCCGACAAGTCCGTTTCCCGTTTTTAAACACTTAGAATTTTTTTTAGTAAAGTTCGAAACATTCTAGTAAATCAACAGGATACTGGTACAGTATTAAACTTCAAGCAGTGAAAATAATTCCCTTATCTTTGAATAACTTTTCTTATTTTTTTCGTTTGACCGCGGTGAAGCGTCCCTGTTGGTTTTCTAGCAATCTGAAACCGTTGTTCAAACGAAAGGAAGTCATTTTATCGTGTTTTACGTGACAAAATCCTCACGAATTTTTGGAGCCATTTTGGCAGCCTTGGCCAGGGGTTTCTCCGATCCGCCATTTCGAACGAGGGGAAGTATGGCTTAAGGGACGAGGTTGGAGTCTAATCGGAGTAGGGAAACTGGGCACTAAGCTGGCAAAACAGGAGATTTATTCTTTAGTGTATTACACTAACTAGGATGACACCCCTTAGATCATCTACCTTTTTTCTACAACACATGGTGGTACCACATAAATGCGCTGATATTAGTCGAACCAGACTATACCCCAAAATAATCTGAACTGTAACAAATATATCTTATTTTAGCATCTCATCACATCTAATTCTCAGAACTTATCTGATTCGGGAATTTGTTGTCGTAATTTCATTTAGATAGTCATACTCTCTGTTTTTCTCTACAAACTCAGACATTTGAACCACCACATACAGCATAATAAGCAGCACTCACAGAAAAGTACTGCTCAGTAGCTTTCAATTGAATGCACCCTGTACAGCATAATAAACAGCACCACAGGAAAGTGCCGCTCAGTAGCTTTCATTTGAACGGTCACAGTTTGGGATTTCATCCACAGACTCAAAAGTTAGAATCCCGTTATACAGCGTAATAAACAGCACCACAGGAAAACAATGCTCAGTATAGCTCTCATTTGAATGCTCACACTTCAGGATTTCATTCACAGACTCAGAAGTGAGAATCACCTTGTGCGGCATGATAAACACTACCAAAGGAAAGTACTGCTCAGTAGCTTTCAATTGAATGCTCACACTTTAGCATTTCATCCACAGCCTCAAAAGTTGGAGCCACCTTGTACAGCACAATAAACAGCACCACAGGAAAGTACTGCTCAGTAGCTTTCATTTGAACGCTCACACTTTAGGATTTCATCCACAGACTCAAAAGTTAGAGCCGCCTTGTACAGCATAATAAACAGCACCACAGGAAAGTACTGCTCAGTAGCTTTCATTTGAATGTTCACACTTTAGGATTTCATCCACAGACTCAAAAGTTAGAGCCACCTTGTACAGCATAATAAACAGCACCACAGGAAAGTACTGCTCAGTAGCTTTCATTTGAATGTTCACATTTTAGGATTTCATCCACAGACTCAAAAGTTAGAGCCACCTTGTACAGCATAATAAACAGCACCAGAGGAAAGTACTGCTCAGTAGCTTTCATTTGAATGATCACACTTTAGGATTTCATCTACAGACTCAAAAGTTAGAATCACATTTTACAGCGTAATAAACAGTACCACAGGAAAGTACTGCTCAGTAGCTTTCATTTGAATGATCACACTTTAGGATTTCATCCACAGACTCAAAAGTTAGAGCCAACTTGTACAGCATAATAAACAGCACCACAGGAAAGCACTGCTCAGTAGCTTTCATTTGAATGATCACACTTTGGGATTTCGTCTACAGACTCGAAAGATGGAACCACATTTAATGACTCATGTTTGACTCCGGGAGTGTACTCAACGAAAATCGCCAACCGGAAGCCAAACGAAAATCGTACGTAAGCCAGAAAACAGGTACTGTCTACTTGGAAATAAAACCATGACGAAACACAGGTCAAGAAAACTCACATGCTAAACTAAACAGTCGTATGAAAGAGCACGCCTTTTTCACTATTATTCGCCTCAACGTTCAACGTTCCAAGACCCAACTCTTAATCAGTTAGGAGGATCAATCTTAACTTGGAGAAACAATGTGTCATCAACAACATAACGTCTTGTCTTTAAATTCTTATGAGATACAAATCTTAAAAACCCCAAGCCTTCGTTTTCATCCGTGGTGGGCCTCGCAAAAGACGAAGACGAAGTATCGGTGACAAAAAACGATTCCAAATTCTTCCTCTCAGCCGGGTCATCTTGTTGATCAATCAACATAAATGTGACTTTCTGATTAAACGGCCACGACAATATGGCGTCATATTTACCTTTCATGATAGCAATGAATACTGAAAGATACCGGTTTTTATTTGTCTGATCACCAAATGGGAAAATACACATTCTCAGCCTGTAGCCTTGTTTTCCAGCATAGAATGGTTCGCTGTAAATCTTTCCGCTATCTACAGTGCTTCCACTTTTGGCCTGCTTTAAGATCTCACTAAAGCCATCTACCTTCCACACAAATGTCGTAGATTCATCTGATAATCTTAAGATATCTTTCTTTTGGGCATCCACCTTTGAATTGACAGCCGAATTCGCGGCTGTCAATTCTTGCACCTTTTTCTCCAGCGTCTTTACCGTCTGCTCGAGCTTTTCCTGTCGTTTCTTTAAAAGTGGCACAGGTTAAGTCGAGATGAAGTCTCGTTGTTGACTGAAGATGAGCCTGAACTTCCTTCCTCAGAATCTGAAACGTATTGAAAAATTAATATTGCTGAAAATGCCAGGGATCTACTAGACAATCATCGGGCTGAGAAGCAGACATACATAAGGCTAGGCTACCGGTCAGATGGGCACAAAAGATGTACATGTAGCAGTTTTCAGTGTGGCACTCAGTGTGTCCGAGCACGCTTTCCGATGCAAATGGTCATGAAAGTAAACCATTCCTAAAAGAGGCTCGTAAAGGGAATCAATGAATCACAACTGCAAAACTCTGGATGCGGCGGCGTGGCCGAGTATGGTGTACCCATGTCCTTTCTTGTGGGAAAAATGCAGATTAATTGTAAATGGTGAAGACAAACGAAGTTCTTAAAAGTAAAATAGAAGGCAAATACAGCATAGAATTTGCTCCATTACTCACTACGAGCGGTGAGTAAGTAAGTACAGTCGAAGATCCCATACGCGGACCGAGCCTCCAGAAGCAGAAAATGTGCCCACAAATGGAGCTGGCCTCTCACAGGGCAGTGTAAATACACTGAGAACTTGTATGAGGGTTCCAACAAAAAGGGTTTGTCAAGGCGGCCATAAGTAGACCTGCCCACTTTTTAAGAGTGTCGCACTAAGAGGCTTTGACTGTACTCGATTTTTGTCTTACTATATATCGCAATCCGCTAGCGCCTCTTGTAGTACGTACAGCATATTTACGTATCATTGTCCCCCACATAATTCCCTTAGATTAAGCAAATTACCTTTGTACTACACCCCATTTAAGCGTATGGACAGGAGATCTCGGTCAGTGGACAGTCGTTGCTAACATGGGACGTAATCTAAATGGATAGCAAATGAACAGCTTATCAGTTACACGGATTTCAGTCATCAATGTCAGCTAACATGTCTACGCACTGAAGCTCAACTTAGCAGTTAATTAAAAGCTATGATGATTAATGGCGTTATTGTCACTTCACGCAAGACATTTCATTCCCGATTTTAAACTCTCTTAATATATACTGCCAGTAACAGTTGTAAAAAGGTTGTAGACTAACTAATCAAACTTTGTCATTGGGACTGATAATACCACTCCGTAACTGTAGCGTAAAAGAGTTTGTGTAAGTGTCCAAGACTATTAGCAACCACTTTAGTTTAAGTACCTCATCACTTGCAACAAGGACACCTTAGGATATCTTATGTAAGAAATGTTTTGGGCATACACACGTATTTTAGGCAACAGAGTCGGAATCGAAAGCACAAAGGATCTGTATATTCAAACAATAAGAAAGGTTAGCACAAGAATCAGAAGGTCAGCTTTTCAAGGTAAACAAATTTACATACCTCTTCTCGAACAATAAGTTCGCCGCAGCTATTTGGACATTCCACAGGTTTTTTCTTGCAATCTAAATCAACGTGAACCTGTGGGCATATTAAATATATAATGGGTATTTCACACTTTGAAATATTTTCCATTATTATACTATTAAAGGCAGCCTGGATATTCATGAGCATGCATGCTCTGATACAAAAACTCATAGCTAACTTAGGACACTATGAGTTCACATACAGCTAAACTTAGTATAAGTGTAGAGCAGTTTTTGGTACATGTATGATCATTTTAGTTTATTTATTTATGTATTTTTATTATTATTTCTTTTTAAAGATTTTATGTAGATATAACTGTAATATAAATTTTTGTAAAGCACCATTGGACCACTGGGAAATGGCGCTATAGAAATTTATTGTAAGTTATTATTATTATTATTATTATTATTATTACTATTATTATTATTATTATTATTATTATTATTATTATTATGTCTGGGGGCTAGTTTCTAAAGAAACTGTGGTACTGAAACAAAAAAAAATGGATTTTTCAACTGAGTTGATAACGTAAATTGGCCACCGTAAAGAGATTGAAAGCTGGCATTTCAAGTGTTAGCCCTTTGACAGAGAAAATCGATGAAGGGTCACGCTTGAAAGGCCAGCTTTCAATTTCTTTACAGTGACCAATTAACCTAATCAACTCAGTTGATAAATTCACATTTTTTGGTTTATGTAGCTCTACCTAAACAATTTGTTCCAATTAAATTCCTTTACATTGAGACATACCTGAAGCAGGCACTTTGGGTGTGGCTCAGTGCAGTGTTCACAAGCCACAATTCTCCACTGACATATAGTATTCACGTGGTAGTGAAGATCTTTTCTTGATATTCGAACTTCACAGAGGTTATTTGTACAGGAAACAAGTTGGAAAGAGCAAGATGATAGGTGAAAAAATTATCTGTTAAAACATGAGAATATAAATTTTTCAAGAACTGCAGCTTAATCATTTGTCATAATGATTTTTCTCTGTTCGTGAACTAATTTTAAGCAAGAACATTGGAGACCCATCCATCTACAAATTAAATGGTGTAAATGTGTACGTGTTTCAATGTCTAAAATTTGCAACTAGCTCACTTTAGAAGTGATAGGGGGGAGGGGGAATGGATGAACTTTTTACAAATGGGATGAGGAAAAAAAGAGAAAACACTAGGTGCACTGCTATTTATATTTGTGAAAGCACCTCAGACACATGGCAGTCTGTTGTGGTGTCGATTCATCAACCATTAGCAACAAACTTTACTTTTCAATAACCATCTTCCTTTTCTCTGTTCAGCTGAATCTCCCTTCTTTCTTCTTTATAGAGATAATTCTTACTATCATCAAGGGCCTCCCCACTACATTTGTATCGTGGCATTTTTGTGATTGTGTGAACCTTCATTGAGCTTCCTGGTGCTTCATACTTTACCTCTTCCTCCCTCAGTTCACCAGTCCACTCACAATCAGCACTTGCACATTTTATGACAAGTGAGAGAATCTTCCTTTCAGTAGCTTTGTCACGGAAAATATCCTATCAAGAAGTGATAGATAACAATTATTTCAAATACTTTTCTAAAATTTGGGCAATTTGCAATATAAATGATAACAAAAGCTGAACCTTTCAACCTAAACAGGGTAACCACACAGCATCCTTGAAAGGCAACTGAGAGTTTCTTTTACTTTTATTTCTCATTTGGATTAAACCTGCTTCTTAGTTTGTTCGTTAGCTTAAGTTAGATAGCAAAACATATCATTTGATGTACTGTACTATTTTCTTTTTATTGTGACCTGACTTTTACTGAAGGAGTTATGACGTTTAAATAAAGTTGTCTCAGGGCAGTTTTCAAATGAGTGTCAAAAGTAATGCTGTGTGTGCTTTGGTCTTGCTTTACAATGTTCTCTGATTGGTTAAAAATCTTGTGCCACTTTCGCAACCAATCAGATGTAAAACAAAACCAATTATGACTTTCTCGCACATGTTTTGCCGTGCTTTAAGGCTTTTTAGCCTTAAAATACTACCTGTATTAAGGACGGTGCCTCCTAATAGAGACGTATTTTTGCAAAGGTTATGACCATGGGGAAAAAGTAAATCTTAGCAAGAGTTATTAAAATCCAAAGAGAAAAATGTGGGTTAAGATAATTAAGCAACAATAACTCTACAAAGAATGTATGACAATTTCTCTCCAAATTTAGGCTCAATTATCTCTGAAAATGCATGGTTACCCCCAATTTCCTTTTTGGATTCTGATAGCCCTTGCTAAGATCTGCTTTTTCCACATAGTCATAAACCGCACAAAAATATTGTTGAATTGGGGCACAAATTCCTTAAGAAAACCGAATATCCCAAGATGCTCAGAATGTATGCGCAGTAACAAAAGGAGGCAGTCAGTCCTTAAAATGCCTGTATATGCTTTGATTTCTGATTGGTTCATTTTGTGTTTTGTTTCTAATTTGTGATTGGTTAGAGTAATTCCTATCATTGGTCTTAGTGGTACAGTGGTTTGAGTGAGGCCTTAAGCTACTGTACCAGTTTATTAGTCTGAGCTTTTGCCCGTTCACAGCATCATCAGGGACTGAGAAAATATTCCACAGTACAAATTTTGTAATAAAGTTGTAGCTTAGGTTGCCGATTATTTGTTATTGAATTTCAGCTCCATAAAAACTCTCATGTTATGCTTTGGTTATGTGTGGGTGAACAAAATGCTCAGGAATGTGTCCACGTGCATTTGGCCTTTTTGGTTTGACAAAGCCATGTGACCTAAATCGTTAACGTTTTGCACTGAAATCAACTGTCACGCGTGTCTTTGAATTCCTGGTCTACCTGTTTTGGTAGTAAGCACAGTATTTAAGGTGCATATTACCATCACCATTATCAATGATAAATCATGGTCAGCAATGGTATCATCATTTATTCTATGATGAAAAAAATTTATGCAGAAAAACCCCACCCAATACAACTGCTGATATGCCATAACAAAAATTATGACTGTACGAGCTTTAGCTCAGGCTCAGAAATAGTTATTGTGTTATGAAAAGGTGGTCACCACCATCATAATTTATTACTGACTTAAAAATTGATACACTGAGTCATCATCATCACTTCTCTTTGCACCAGAAGGCGCATAAAAGGATGTCTTATACACTGAGTGTAATGTGCTAATGTGACAACGCAGGTATTGACCCCATAAGCACGCACAGTGACAAGCATCTAATTTCTCCTTACAGGGCCATAGCCATAAAAAAAAGTATGACTGAGGCAATAGGCTCTTTGCTTAACCGTGTCACGTGACCTTGTCAATCATAACAAATGGTCATGGCTCGATATAGATGGCTGAAATGGAAAGGGCATCATGAAATTAGTAGGATTTCCAATTTTGAGGCCACTAACATTTAAGTGTAAGATTTTAGGACAATTTGAAAGTTTGAAAATTATAAAAGATTTGTATGCTGGGTGGCAAAGCTGGCCTGTGAGTCTTGGTAATTTTTTCAACATTAAAATAACCGTAAAATGTGGCACTTTAAACGTCAGTAACCTCAAAATTGAAAATCTTACTAATTTCATCATGCTCTTTCCATTTCTGGTATCTATTTTGTACTATTACCATTTTTTATGATTGACAAGGTCACGTGACACAGTTATGCAAAGGGCCTATTGTCCATGGTTAAATTCTCTTTCCTAGGAATTTAGGGTGTTAAACAAAACAAAAAATGACTCAGAAAACGAAAACAAAAATTGACTGAGGCAAGTGCCTAATGGTTTGTCTCATACTGGCTACGGCCCTGCCTTAGAATATCCCTACTTGATCAAACATACAGGTCACTAGAATAAAGGAAACAATCACCAAACATGGAATGTCTTAATGTTTGTGCAAATTCTCCCAACTAGTGCCATAAGAAATGAATGGAGAACACTAAGGAGAATATGCATATTGATATTGGAGCTTATGCACTAGTCAGTGGAAATCCCCGCACCCCCATACACTGGAAATATATAGCGGGGCATTAGACCAGGCCTGCCTTCTAAATAAAGCAAAATAAAAATTTCCTGCTATGCGGTGCAATTTCTTATGTCAAAACCTCACTTTTGTTCCCTGTCCCCGGAGGAATAGTTCAAAAATCACAATACACAATGTTGACCAAAATCAATATATTTCAAGAATTTTTGCCTCAAATTATACAATTATAAAATAAAAAAGCAACAAAACTGTTGATTATTCTGCTGGAAAATCATTAAGGGGAATACGTCAGCTATATTAGCAACACTTTAAAAAACCAAAAGTTACATTTGCATAATGAAAACCTAACAATAATACCTTTCTTCCCTCCACAGCCATTGTGAGACTGTATGCTCTCCCAGTGTTCTTTGTGTGCTTAATTCAAGATGGCGGCAAAGGTGAATCCCCACGTAAGCCCCGCTCATGGTCCCCGGCCCTTCAGTCTAATGCTGACTGAAATCCCGCATACCGTGGCAAAAGGAACAGTTTAAAACTGCTCAAATCCCCCTACTTATGCCCCCCATTCTCTGGGAATGGGGGTGCGGGGCTTTCCACTGACTAGTGCATTAAAGGGTTAAAAATATGGTGATACTTATGCAATATGTTTTTACCAGCCTGAGGGTAACAATATACTGTATATAATGAGGTCATACAGTGTATGAAAGGGTTCCTTAAGTGACTACTCAGTGTTGCTTTGCAACAAGTGATTTTTTTAAATTTTAATTTATTATTTATTTTACTTTTATTTTACTTTGTTTTATGCACATCACACTGGACCGGGTAATATCAAAACAAACTAAACCACTTACAGTATGGTGGACAAGTTCCTCTCTGTCTACAGGACAACTGCAAACTTGTTTCTGACTTTCTTGCCTGTTAATAAAAATACAATTACAATTTTAAATTTGCCAGTAGATGTTTCAAATCTGAAGTAAGTATCTACATGCAGCATTAATCAATGTCTATGGAGCTGTGCAGACATTTTCTCTCCAATGAGATTATTCTAGCTTGTATGAATTACCGTTCTGTGCTCTGCTGAATCAATTAATTTTCACAATCAGACACGGAAGTCCGAGCTTTATATAACAAACCTTGTCATGTGATGTTCGAGGCATTCTCTACAGAATCTGTGACCGCATTTTGTGAGTACCGGTTCTCGTAATGGCAAAAAGCAAATCAAACACTGCAAATCATCGTCAATAGGATTAATGAAGTCCTCGTCATAACCACAAGGCAACAGCTGAGCACCGTTTCCTGGCTCGGGATGCGTATGTGGACATTCCGCCATATTGGCTGGTTTGTTATGAGGTCCAAAGGCCCTGGGAAAGAGGCGGGACAAGTGGGAACCAGGATAGAGGCTTCTGTGGGAACTAATAAGTAGCAGAGAAGGTACACAGAAACAGAAAAAGTTGGCTGTACAATGCATAGGATATACTGAGAACATTTCGGTTCGAAAGACAAACATTCTATGGTATGCGGCAATTTTTTATACATTTTTCCTATTCTATTTCCAACTTTTTTTCCGTTTCGTTCGTTACTCTCGCCTGCGGGTCAGTGTGGCGTCGATATTTCTTCTTCTTCTTCTTCTTCTTTCTTGACGACCCACCTCCTTCTTAATGAAGATTCTCGTGAGCGTCAGTGCAGGTGCTATTTATAAAAAGTCAAAAACTGTGTAGCTGCTTAAAAATAAAAACTCACCCCAGCCGGTCCTTAAAGGCTTTCAGGCTAGGCGCAAGTACTACGGAGTCTGGAACCACGGAGTGTCTCCCTACCTCATTTAGCCTGCATGGTACCACGAAGGTTATTCCATTCACTAATAGTTCTTGGCACGAATGACATTTGATGGTAACTTTAACGAGAGAATTCAGTACGGGCCTTTTCTTTGCAAGGAGATCTAGCAACCCTCAATGGTGGGTTTGTCAAAGCGGTCCGGCTCTAAGTGATTTCCTTGCTCTCCAAACTTCCCATGTGCATGCATAACTCAATAGAGTCCCGATAACCTGAAACGCGCGCTACGCATGAACCAATTTTTAATTTCAAGTTTTCCGAAAGCAGTTACCTTGTCAATAACGGCTAACTTTGGGTTACCAGGATCAGGAGGATAACCGCTAATGCGCTAATTGTGCTTTTTAGTGTAATTTTCTGTTCTCTCCTTCCTTTTATAGCCCATCATGGGAAAAAAGCATGCAATAACATTTCTCTTTTATTAAAGAAACACTCCCTCTTTCCCAGGCTCATGTTTTCTGGATCCAGTGGTCAACAGTAGCAATTGTTAATGCTGTATGCCGATAAGATAGAGACTTTCCTCTTGAACCTGATTCGCTAGACGAGCATGGAGATGATATCGGATCAGTCTTCACCTGAACAACGTAAGTAAATGTAGCGGTATAATTAAATTCTGGATAAATAACGTTTTCTTACAAAGTCGCATTTATAGATGAGTGCACTTTGCATCGGTAAAGCCATAAATTTACAATTTCACCTAAATGAACTTTTAATAATTGACAATTGAAAGTATCTAATACTTACCTTTTGTTGTAATAACTGATCCATCATTTCGCTCCTACGACGTCATCTAGAAACTGAAACTGTTCAAGATTGAAAATTCAAGGAAAGGAATAGGAAATGAAGAGCTACTTAATGGTCACACGGGATAATGGATTAGATCCACTGGCTCAAAAGCTAAACTGTCTAGCTTGTACAGCATGATAAACAGCACTACAGGAAAGTACTGCTCAGTAGCTTTCATTTGAATGGTCACACTTTAGGATTTCATCCACAGACTCAAACGTTAGAACCACCTTGTACAGGATAATAAACAGCACTACAGGAAAGTACTGCTCAGTAGCTTTCATTTGAGTGGTCACACTTTAGGATTTCATCCATTGAGTCAAAAGTTAGAACCACCTTGTACAACATAATGATAATAAAAAGGCCACAGAAAAGTACCGTCGCAATAGGTTTTACTTGAATGGTAACGTCGTAGGATTTTTTAACTCACTTACTCACTCCTCTTCGCTCCAACAGGAGCGTAGGGCCTCCATAAGAGCTCCCCAGGGGGCTAAGTTGTGAATTGTTTTGGTCCAGTCCCAAGCGTCCAGTGCGATGCTCGGTATTGGGAAATGTAAAAGATACTCTTTCTAGTCCTAGGGTTTGACTTATCTGGAATTGATGACATTTGCATGGCTATTTTATTTCCGTGGCCAGTTAATAAAAGTTGACACTTAAGCCTCCTTCAGCCCCCACCCCCTCCACACCTGTCCACTGCCCCGATAATAATAGAAGGAATTAGGTTAAATATAAATTGTAGGAAATTTATTTATTTATTCCACCCACCCCCCCCCCCCCCCCGCCACCTCCAAAGCATAAGCAACAGAAAAGTTAATCTTTAATTCTTTACACAACTCGGATATCTAAGGATAAAATGTCAACCCGAAGAAACGTCACGCTCAGTTATTCCGTTTATGTTGTTTGTGAGATGAGCTTGGTTGTAGGATGGCGAACAAGCACAGTAATTCACCGAAACTTATCCTTATTATTTGGATTCTTTTGGTGTTCGGATTCCCGGAAATTCTCGCCGAGACTTGTGAAAAGATTGACGACTGTTCATGTAAAAAAAGCAACGGGAAAGTCATCAACCTAAGAGAGATCGATGGAGGTACCAAAGGAGTGGCGTAAGTAACGTTTACTAACTTTCTGTTTTTCAAGTGTGCGATATGCCTCTTGTTAGGTCTTATTAAAACGTGGTGACATTTTAATTCAGACAACTTCTTGGTGAATTGTTCCTGGAGGCAAAAGTTTGATATTCTAGCTGGGGCTTATTTCTGTTATTTGTAGGTCATGGGCTCTCAAATACTCAGAACACTCTGAAGCCGGAAATTCCAAACTTGCTTTACCTTTCTTGTTTTATTAAAATGCACACTAATTTCGAAAAATTTCAACTACATGACGAGTTGCACCGACTCTTGGGATGTACTTCGACTTCATTTTCGATCCTTTCTCCAGTGAAGCCACCTGCGACGTCCACAACGTCAATTATTCCACACCTTTTTCACTGCAAAATACGATCCCCAACGAAAGGTTTTCACTAGTGACAGACGAAACGCAGACGTAATTTTGATTAATGTAACGCTTAACCTGTGTCACGCAATGCGAAGTCGTTTTTGTGTGTTGTATGGAAAATTAAATTCGACAGTAATCCTTTTGATGTAAAGAAGTTTACGTTTGTAAATAGGCTTCAATTATACAACTGCAACTGCAAAAAAGGAATGAAATAGCTGCTTAAAAAGGAGTTCAGTCGTTGTTGTATTCAGTACGTTTTATTTCAGCTGATTATTTCTTGGTACAGTTTGTTGTTGGGGAACATTATCATGGCTTTGTTTGCCTATCTCTCTCCAGATTTAAAAATATTCCACAAGTAGACCCCACGGGTTCACGATTTGTGTTTGACTGGAATCCTTGCACAAAATTTGACGAAGGCGATGGCTGCAAAGCTATGCTGGTGAGTGCTTTAAAGGGCTTGTAATAGATAACTGATCCTGCTTAAGTTAGTACTAGTATTCCATCGTAGGGAGAGCTAAGGGGTTGTTTCCACAATTCACTTGGGTAAGGGAATTAGGGTGTGTTCCTTTGGGATGACCTAGATCAGGATCGGTGTTCCAAGATCACTCGGATCATGGGGCGTCAAACGAACCGAAGGACGGTCACCCTTGTCCAGAGTGGATTCATCGGGTTTTGATGCGCCATGATCCGATTGATCTTGGATCACTGATTCTGATCCGGATCATCCCGAAGGAACACCCTCGATCTTTTAAGCAACGACGACCGCAATGCAAAGGAAAACCGGCGTTATTTAAATTGTATCTTTCGGTTCTTTTGTTCTACTTCGCGATTACTGCAACTCGTTTAAATTGCCTCATGTGGCCGAACTATCCACGAACTGAATTCACAGGGCCGGCGCTCAAGTTCAGGTAGAGAAAAATTAACAGTCGTGTGTTCCCGTTCTACCTAACACCTTGTAACTAGTCATTTCACGTTGTTGTTTTGCAGAGCATGGTCCCGGAGGGAGGGGGGAACCCCTATAGTGGGCTATACAGGGAGGCTTCGCCCGAAAGTCGGTGACTTACACTTTTTATTGCATTTTTAGAAAACTCCCTAAATTCCTTTATGATGGTGTGGCAAAACGTTATTAAGTAGAACTTAAGTAATATCGAAAAAGTCGTTTTTTGTAAAAACTTTCCTCCAAACGTTTCTATCTGAATTGGCACACTTAATGTTACATCCAAAAAATCAAAAAATCAAACCAGGATTGGTCACCGAGCAAAATTTCGAGATAAAAGCAATGTTTCGTGTATGTCTTATTTCCGGTTTGCGCGATTTTACGCATGCATTTTCACTTCCGGAGTTTTGCGCGTGCGACTTTTGATAGAAATTCGGATTCACTCAGCCGATGCGTGCATTCAAGCCATGTCGTGTGTAGGATACGCGTGCGCTCGGGGCTAAAAACCTTTTCGAGCCTCCTTTAACATTTTCGTCCAACATCGTGTTTGTCACACAAGACGTTCGGTTGCTAAACGGGCAAACAATGTTTGACCTAACATTGGACAATGGAAAACCATCAAAATACAAAGTTGAGAGAGATGGCTAAAAAGTTAAGCATGCTCGTACAACACGATGTTGGACAAAAATGTTTGATTTCACCAGAAATTTCGATTCACTCGGCTGACGCGTGCACTTCTAGCCATGTCGTGTGTAGGCTACGCCCGGGCGGCTTAAAAAAACCTTTCGAGCCTCCTAAAACTCCCTAGTTTGATAACCTGTTTTACCAGGGCGCAGCAATGTCTCCCTACCTCATTTAACCTGCACGCAGACGTCTCTTAAAGTTAAACCTCCCATGGCTTAAGCTATCACGGAAAGCTTTCAAACAGTTTCCTTACTCATGATCATGACGATTTTGGTTTGTGTTTGCTTTGTACTTGCATTCTGCTACAAGGTTTGTCAAAAAGACAATAGTTCAACGAGTACCTACCCATGCGCCAACACCGTGTCTGCCTTCAGTGTAAACAGCGATGGAACTACCACCATTGATTATCAACCGTGTATTGACCCCTTGGGATACAAAAGGTTTGTAACATAATCTACTGGCTATCTTTAATGACAGAAAAAAAACAGATCACAATCAATGAATCAATCAATCAATAATAATAATAATTAATAATAATAATGATAATAATAATAATACTAATGCAATTCTTTATACAGATGGCCTATATCACACAAGGTGGTTTTCAATAGGGCACTGTGAAAATATAACAAGATAAAATTTAACTAAAATACTAAAATGCTAATTTAATCAATCAATCAATCAATCAATCAATCAATCAATCAATCAGTCAACCAATCAATCAATCAGTCAATCAACCAGCCAACCAACCAACAAACCAGCAAAAAAACAAATCAGCCAGCCAGCCAGCCAGTCAGTCAGTCAGTCAGTCAGTCAGTTGGTTGTCAATCAATCAATCAATCAATCAATCAATCAGTCAATCAACTAATCAATCAATCAATCAATCAAAGTCCCTAGCTTTATACAGAATATATTACATTTTAAGCATTCCTTTTGCGTGATATACTTCACCTATTTAGCCCGAGGGGGGGGGGGGGGGCACATTGTGCTCGCGCTGACTTTAACGAATTATAACTTTTAAACGGCTTGACAAATAATCACCAGATCTTGTGACTTTTCTTGAAATTTATCAGAAAAAATTTTCCTGTGTAATGACTTGTCTATGATGATTGACGTTTCCATAGCAACCGTCTACTCAGGAGGTGTTTTGACTATTTTCTGTCTTTTATCGGTCTTTTTTCAGTTTCCTCCTTCGTTTGTAAGAAGAAGACAATCCTTTACTTTTTTGGGCTTGTTTTGATTAAGTATGCCTCTCAGAACAAATTCATATATTTTTCGATGTCGTCATTGTCAACTGTATGACTGCATTTTCGGGATTTAAGATGGTGTCTCAAACCTCAAAATGGCTGCTTTATGACGTCATTGTGACGTCATGAAGCGTCATAATCGACATCTCATAAACCCAATTTGTTAAGCTAATGACGTGCTATAAACGTGCCAAGTTTCATCACAAGAGCGTGAATACTTTTCGAGATCTATAGCCTCCCCGGGCTCAGAGACTCAAAAAAAGCCCAGGCGAAATAGGGTTAATAATACTTATCAGGGAGGGGGTAAGGGGAGCGAGTAAGTGAGAGAAAAATGAGGACTTTGGTCAAGCCCTTCAATTCATTCCATGTCAGGTGGAAGTTATTTGTTTATTTCTTTAGGGCTGTGAAAATCAAACTAATGTGTGATGAGTCGAAATATCCTGGAGAAACGAACGGTATTACTGAAGACTATCATCCACTGGATTCAGTCTATGTAGGTATCTTAGTTTTATACCTGATTGTGTCATTGTGATACACTTCAGGAACATCGTATCGAAACCATAGATCAACCAAACGAGCCTGGTGTGTTGCCGAGAAATGTCATACGTTCAAGTACTTACCACATCAAAACTTTGATAGAGTTTTCTTCTATGAGACAGATTTTTTCACGATTCAAAATAGCGCTACTTCCATCGTCTGGTATTGAAAAAACCTTTTCGTAAGAGTCTATCAACTTATCTCCAATGAATTTATTGTTACTTTAATTTAATTTCTTACAGCGTGGACAAGCTCGAATCACCATTAACAACATTAGTCTATTATTTTTGGCTAGTCAGTTGTTTAGGACATCGAAGACAAAACTCCACGAAGGAGGTGTCGTGGAGAGCGTCGCGATTTTGACATGAAAGTGTGATTTCTTTTGCTCTGTATCTGTTAAACAATAGGCTCTATCATTTAACAAAGTTAATGTGTTGGTGTAATTTTTTGGTAATTTTCTCATCAAAAGCCATCAAAGCGCGAGGAGCGAACTTTATAGCTGACCTTCTCACGGTCACACTGAGGGATTTTAATTCAGTGACTTGCAGATTCTATTTTGTTCTCGTAGTGCAGAATAGTTGACAGAGTTGCTGTATTCTTATTCCTCGGGCCCATGTGTTTTAGGTGAACTCTTTTAGCTTCCGTGGTGCTGGCCAAAGGAAAGCAATGTAGCTTCTACAAAGGGATTACTTCACGTTTCCTCGCTTTCCATTAAGAGTTTTTTCGCCTGTCTATATTCACTTTTCTTTCTTTTCGTTCCTTTTTGAAAGGCTTTCCTATTAAATTTGTATTCTGTTTATTTGTAGAGTATGACATTTAAATCCAAATGCGCCTGTGACAATGGCTGTGTTTTCAATAATCCGTCTGAATCAGGAAGCACCGGACTTAGCACTGGAAGCATTTTACTGACAGAGTGAGTGCGGATTAGTTACATAATTAAAATGCATCCGAAATTTTTCGATGTCGAAATGAAAGAAGTTGCAAAAATAGGTTGGTGATGATGATGATGATGATGATGATGATGAGGAGGAGGAGGAGGAGGACGATGACGATGATGATGAAGTTGGTGAAGCGGCCGATGACAAAGGTGGTGATGAGGATGAGGATGAGGAGGATGAGGATAATGTTGGTGGTGGGGTTTTGGAGTAGTGATGACGATGGTTACGGTAGTGGTGGTGATGATGATGATGACAATGATGATGATATTGATGATGATGGTGATGATGATGATGATGATGATGATGATGATGATGATGATGATGATGATGATGATGATGATGATGATGATGGTGAAGGTGTGGTAATGACGATATCGTTGAAGGCCATACGTGTTATACCCCTCATATCCATCGATTGTTTGTTATATTTGTTTGTGTAATTTGTTTCTTTTTCGCCAGAGATGATTCCTAATTACAAGCTCTGAGCCAGGATTCCATCTCTTCTGAAGGTAAGAAGTCAACTGTGTTCTGACGACTGTCGCAAAAAGAAACAAATCCGTATCGTGCGATCGTTTGTGTTATTATTCCTTTTGTGACTGCTGATTGACTGACCGACCGACTGAATGACTGATGGACAAACTGACTGACCGACTAACTGATGGACTGACTGACTGACTGACTGACTGACTGACTGAATGACTAACTGACTGACGGACAGACGGACGGACGGACGGACGGACGGACGATTTACTAGCCAAACAACTGATCGACTCAGACTGACTGACTGACTGACTGACTGACTGACTGACTGACTGTCTAACTGCGGCTGAATGAAGAAGCGACCGTCAAATGCTGTAAGAGAGGAACATAGCTCACATGCGTATGTGAGTTTTATTGGGGAAAGTACTGTTTTGTTAGACACAAGACTTAACAAGCGCCTACTGTGAAGCTGGGGCTGAATTACCCTAGGCCTAGAAGCAACCTCCGTTCCCTACAGTGCACATCAATGAAAATATTTCCTTTTTGTTTTCCTCTTTCAGGATGGCATTGTGTTTACGTGTTCAGGTCTTAAGTCTTGATGTAGGCCACTCTGCCAAAAATGCAGTAGACGTGGTTATGCCGAATTGTGAAGAATTAAATTCATAAGCAGGACAGTTACAACGCTCAGCAGTAGGAGTTACACGATGTAGTTTGCATGCACACCATCGCCAACTCTGGAGATTTTGAAACCTTGGCACTGGCAAGGTTCTATCTAGGATTTATCGTTTGGGGGAGAAGTCCCTCTTCCTAGTTGGTTCCGGGAGCATGCCCCCCGGAAATTTTTTTGAAACGAATATGCGCTGAGATGCAATCTGGTGCATTTTGAGACACAATTTTGAGATAATGTTACTGTGGTATTTTATTTTATTTTATTCTTTAGTCGTGATCATGTTCTGACAATGTTTCATTTAGCTCCGATATTTGCTAAGGTAAACAATATTTTTGGGGGAGAAGCTGGGCATTTTTTTTTGGGGGGGGAAAGCTTCTACCCCTCAAATATCCTAGATAGAACCCTGACTGGAACGAGCAATTGCGACTGTATCAGTCATACGGTAACCAGGAAGAAACTGAGAAAAGACTGAGCCTTCGTTCGGACAGATGAAGATAGTGATAGCAACGGGTGGAAGTTGTCCAGGTCGGCGTTCCTCTGTAAATTTAACTCTCGAAGCAACTTGTTATACAACAAATAAAACCATTGGGATCCAGTGACAAGCACGTTAAAACATTCAATTAATTCTAGACTAAGATATCACGAATTTAACTCATTTAATTGAATATTAGCTCATTTCATAATTCATTTATTTGCGGTCCAAAGACTCTTCTTTGTACAACCAATTTCATTCGTAATTCTTCAGAAAGATAAAGAAAGATTCCAGCGAATGCAAGATTATGTACAAAGACTACCTGAAAATAGTAACAGTAAACGATTTTTCATATTTCACGTCGTCCTTCCATTACAGCTCTTATATTTCCTATAATGCAAATTATGCACATTTTGGCAACACTGGTCCGCGAATTTTTGTTTTTGTCAGCGCGAGCCTGAATTGCCCAGATTTTTTATTTCATGTTATAATAGCATCAGGACCGAACTTTTTGAAAGTAATTATTTCAATTTGGTATTACGCATACCAAGACCAATTTTAAGCTACTGAAGTTACCCAATTTGTGCCTTTTTCCGAAGTGCGTAAAATGCCTTTGTTTCAAAGAGCTAAGAAACCACATTAAACTAAGCGAAGCTCCAAGTAACTCCCATTGTTAGAAAGTAGAAGAGTATTGCTATCATTTAAAATTAAAACTGTCTTCTGGCGTTGCAAATAATTAAATCGCAAGCGCACACCATTTGTTTAATTTTGAGCCTCTGAAGCTACTAACCCAATTTTTGCCTTTTTCCGAAGTGCGTAAAAGGCCTTTGTTTCACGAGAGAGCCACTAAACCACATAAATTTAGCGAAACTCCAAGTAACTCCCATTGATAGAAAGTAGAAAAGTATTGCTAGCAATGATTGCTAATCAATTGTTGCTAAGTATTGCTAAAATTGTTTTTTAATCACAAATTGTTTAAACGCAAGCGCACGCAATTTGTTTAATTTTGAACCTGAATTTTGTGTACACCTGATTAATTTTAAAAACTTTGTGGGATGCAAAGCATCCGATGAACGATGCGCACGATGGAGTTCTGGGAAGACAGCACTGACATGCTTGCTGCTCAGTTACATAATATTGAAGACATTTTCATTCCTAAGAGGGTTTTGGAGTAGATTTGGGTATACTGTGTTGATATTATCTCCACGGTACCTGAGAACAGAAGCAAGTTTTACCGCTTCCCAGAAAACCATTGGGTTGTATCGCTCATAGTATATGCTTTTCACACGACAACGTTTTTACAATTAGGTGTAATCAGTCCAGGATATCCCGATATTTAAGGACAGGGCCGACTGACCTCTAAGCCAATGAGAAGCTGACTTTTGATTCACGGATCATGTATCAAAACAAGCGTCCATTTTCAAAATGGCGGATGAAGGCAGAACTGAGCGATGGTTTCCCGAGGTCTTGTTATGCTACTTGTGAGGAATATTTTGAGAATTCGAAGTTACTTTATCGCTCAACCGTATCTTTTGAGCAAGCCCAGTATTTTGAAATCCACATTTACCGCATAAATCCAACACAAAGGACGGCCATGGGAGTGACAAAACTTGCACGCGGATCAAACATCTCATTTCGATTAAAGTTTTTAATTATTGAAATGCAGACAAATAGCCGGGTAAGCAATAATGTTTTACATTCGTAGAACCGAGTTTATTCTTTAAGATGTAACCGATGAGTTTTGCAACAAGAAAATGTATCAAAAATATATATAAGCCTTCTGTCGATCGTCGATCTTTTCTTGTTCGTCTTATTGTTTATACATACCAGTACGTGAAGACATCTATTTCATGACTTGCAATCAAAATTTCTTGACTCGAACGATGCGTTTGTTCTACCTTGGCATGAAATAAACAATTTGTGTCGGCAAAACATTCGTTATTTGTGGCATTTCCAAAGGGCTCATAATTTTCCACTAAGTAGCTTTGTTTACAAAGAAATTGAAACCTGCACACTTGTGAACTTGATCATCCCTATTTTTTTCGTACATAAGGTCTTGCAAGGGGATATTTAAATATAAGTTTTATTCTATGTGTACTTTAGACACAGTTCATTCTCCACCTGTTTATCATTTGATTTCACTAAGCTAAAGTTGAGCTACCTATTTGGTAACATCCTCTGAGCACTATGATGAGACATATTTCCCAATAATGAAAAGTGGTGAATATTGGTTTTCTGTACATGTCCCCCCCCCCCCCAACTGATCACAGCAGAAAAGAAGATTTGCCAAGTGCCATGGATAATGAATTGCTTACTCTTAGATGGCTTTTTTGTGTTGCAATTACAGGTTATTTTTACAAGTCACACAGTGTTTTGAATTCATTTACTGCTTCTCCAAAGCAAAATGTGACACAAAAATATCCTGCAGTACTACACAAAGAAGTTTTCAAGAGGCTGTCAACAGGTGTGGGTTGGAATGAACATCACCCAGTAATATGAGCAGAACAAAAAATGATCATTATGGTCAGATTGAGATATACTGGACTTCAACATTTATTTTCACAATTCAGTTAACATGTTTCACATAGGTTATCGTCTGTGTTCAGCTTTTGCTGCTTTGCTGACTGCAGGACCTGCAAAAATGAATTACAGATATGATCAGTGTGACAATAAATATAATATTGTTTCAGCAAACAACAAACAGTGGCCATCACACCTGGTAATACCATAAATTACTATCCCACATTTTAGCTCTTGAAAAGGCAACTGAAGAAAGTACACTTGCTGCTGATTTGATTTTCATGCAAGTTCAATCAAAACAGATGTAAAGAAAACTATTTTGTAGCATGGTTTTTATAAAGGATAGGGTTTAGTGGTTTGGGAGTTGATCTGTTTCATCTGGGAAAACTTTGCTTGAAATAAATTCTTGCATGAACATGTATGAACTGGTTACTTGCAAGTTTCTTCAGTGATGACAACGTAAACATTGTAATTAAGTAATCAATCTGCGAATTGGTGAACAGACGTGGAATTTTGGAAAAATGAGAAATGCTTACAGCCTATTTTTCCTAACTTGCTTAATTTTCTTTCTGCTTAGGTAGCACATAAGGTCATTTCAAATCTCCCAAAATGTCTAAACAAATCATGCAAAGTTCCATTCCCTGCTGAAATGACGTTTACAATCTATAAAGAAAGTTTTACACTACCAAATAAAATAAACATTTCCTGTCTCCATTTCATTTAATGTTAAATGGCTATAAACCAATCACAATTTGTAGTTACAGAAAATCTCCACAATACCCCCCTCCCCGCCCACACATAAAGAGCGAGAGAGGGTTTCTTAAACTCAAAAAAAAAAAATAATAATAACATAAAATTATATATCTAGAGAGTGGGGGCCTCATTTGTTCCTTCCAGCAAGGTAATCTTTGTTGCTGCATTTCACTCTGCATTTCATGCAAATGTATTTGGGATGCACATTGGGTGAATCAACCAGCACAGACACTTTCCAAATTTCACGGATTTGATTCGCACATTTGAGGACTTCTTTAACTCCACAAATTCGGCACAGTGTCTCAAGCAATCGCGTATGCTCTTCCATGTACTTAAGAGAGATAAAAATGAAAACGATTCCCGTTAACACAAAGGAACGACGCAGTACACAAGCATTACGACAGCAGCGGTTTGTCTACACTCGTAAAGCCTCATATTCAAAGACACCTTACATAAAATCGACGTTGCTTACACTCGTGAAATTTTGCACGATGAAGCTTTAACAACACTAGAACTAGTAAAAAATAAAACCAGCTCAATAAAAAATGGGTGAATGCTACAAATAACGCTTATTCTTTACGTACCTTGAAATCTGACCGCAAAAATCGTAACTACATCGTCGATTAATACAAGCAAAATCCAAAGATATAAATATTGCAACTTCCAAAATAGCCACCGATGCTTCTTCTTGTCTTTTGCCCGCTGAAAGTCCCGGATGAAAGCTGTGAGAGACTGGAAACAATAAATTTCTTTGTGTGCGTGTGACTTTTGAAAAACGGCCGCCATTTTCCTTGCGAACAATAGCTTCATGACGTCATTGCTGTCCCGATATATCGGGACAATCCGGACTGGTAATTAATTAATAATAATAGCAGAATCGTCTTTCCGAATTTCGCGAAAGCAATAGAGTTCCAGAAAGTTTAAATTATATTTTTGAAGCTAGCTCCCCAAAAGTGTTCTTCTGGCAAGTTATCAGGATTTTTTACTTTTTGAGCCTTTCCATCGATTCTCGATATTTACAAACAGAACATCTTAATCCCGGAGCACAGGCCCTTATCAGAAGCTCCCAAGTGGGCTACAAGTTGTGAACTGTTTTGGTCCAGTTCATAAAGAAGCTCCCAAGTGGGCTAAGTTGTGAACTGTTTTGGTCCAATTCGATGACTCGGTGTCGGAGACATTCGCGTGGCTTTATTATTTTCGTGAGCTGATAATAAATGTTGACGGCATCTACGTTCTTGGCGCTGTGACACTCGAGCCTCCTTCAACCCCTCCCCCATCACGCCCGTGCACCCACTGCCCCGATAATTTGCTTTTAAAAATAGTTAATTTATTCACGTAATGCAATGTGGAGTGTTTTCGACCGGAACGCACCAAACGCTGTGGCTGCCGTAATTTAAATAGCAGACGTGAATTTCGGCTTTATTCTTCTGACGGCTGAACAGGAAGCAAGTGGTAGTTCCCAGTCGTGAACGCCAGCATACAAAATGTCTAAGCAACGGAAAAGTTAATCTTTAATCCTTTACACTACTCGAATATGGACAGATAAAATGTCAACCCGAAGACCACGTCACGCTCAGTTATTCCGTTTACGTCGCAGTTGTGAGGTGATCTAGGTTGTAGGATGGGGAACAAGCACAGTCAGTCACTGAAAGTTATCCTTATTATTTGGGTTCTTTTTGTGTTCGAATTTCCGGAAATTCTCGCCGAGACTTGTGAAAAGATTGACGACTGTTCGTGTAGAAAGAGCAACGGGAAAGTCATCAACCTAAGAGAGATCGATGGAGGTTCCAAGGGAGCGGCGTAAGTAACGTTTACTGACTTTCTGTTTTGCTCAACTGTGAGATATGCCCTGTATTAAAACGTGATGACATTATAATTCATATTGAGGTGGCAACTTCTTGGTGAATTGTTCGTGGAGGCAAAAGTTTGATATTCTAGGTGGGGCTTATTTCTGTTATTTGTAGGTCATGGGCTCTCCATAATACTCAGAACACTCTGAAGCCAGAAGTTCAAAAATTACTTTACTTTTCGTATTGTTATTCATGCACACTAATTTCTAACGTAATTTCGAAAACTTTCAACCGGAAGACGGGTTGCACCGACTCTTGGGCTTCTTTTCTCCAGTGGAGCCACCTGTTATTTAGAGATACAACGTCAAATATTCCGCAATAAGCCCCCCGGAAATAAGCTAGTGAGTGACAGACGAAACGCGCAGCTTAAAGCAGTCGTGATTTTGATTATGTAACGCTTTACCTATGTCACGCAATGCGAAGTCGTTTTTGTGTTGAGATTCGTGTAGAATACTTTTCAATTTTTCACACGGCAGCAAACCTTTTAATGTAAAGCAGTTTACGTTTCGAAATAGGGTACTTCAATTATACAACTGTAACTGCAAAAAAGGAATGAAATATCTGCTATCTGCTATCTCAGTCGTCGTTGTATTCAGCACGTTTTATTTCAGCTGATTATGTACCGGTCAAATTGAGGCTTCAATATCCCCTCCCCGGGCATTTGACTGTGCATCGTGCCCGGGGAGGGGGGATTTATCTCTTGCTCTAGCGTAATACGCCCGTGAGCTTTTTTTTTTTCGGTTCTTGCAGGGTTTGACAGATTTCTAAGATAGAATTTCACCTTTGTTAGTGAATAACTCTCTCAAAAGGGTCTTTAAAAGAAGTTTGAAGGTGTCGTTATAGCATATCTCTCCGAAAAGCGTGAACAGTGTTTGATTGAGGACGAAATTTGTCTTTGATTAGAGGGATTTCAGAGCTAATTGGTGGGGCATTTGAACGGCTTTTTTGCCCCGAAGGGACGGAATTTGAACAAGCCAATCGTCAAAAGTTCAAATGCCCAGGGGGTTGCCCGGGGGGAGGATGTTGAAGCTTCAACTTGACTGGTGCATTATTTCTTGGTACAGTTTGTTGTTGGGCGGCATTATCATATCTTTGTTTGCCTCTCTCTTCAGATTTAAAAATATTCCAACTGTATCTCCCCCGGGTTCTTCAAGATATATCTTCGACTGGAATCCTTGCACAAAAATTAGCGAAGGCGATGGCTGCAAAAATATGCTGGTGGGTGCTTTAAAGGGCTTCTAATAGATAAATACTGACCCTGCCTAAGTTAGTACTTAATTATTCCACGAAGTTCAGTTCGTAGGGAGAGGAAACAGGTTGTTTCCACCATTCACTCCCAAGGGGGGCGGGGGGCGGGGGGGCGGGGGCGGGGGTTCACTTGGTAACAGCAAAAATTGTGCTGTATTGTAAGTGTGGAACCAAACAGGGCGTAGAAGTGTCTCCTTGCCTCATTTAGCCTGCGTGTAGACGTCTCCTACAGTTGAACCTCCCGCAAGTGACCACTCAAAATGACAGGAGCATTAAAAATGTCTAGCCTGACTGGTCGACCACGAGCAGGGGTAGACCACGAGCACGAGGGTACGAGGGTACGACCACAAGGGTAGACCACGAGCAGTTTCTCTTTCCTCTTTGGGGTAGTCAAGCGGAAAGAACATTCGAGCAAGTGCAAAAATTGCCCCCGTGGACGGGCGTTGAACCGCTGATGTAGTGGGCTCGATCACTAAGCACGCGCGTCACGTTTCCAAGCGGCAGGTGATTTTTGCGCTCGCTCGCATGTTCGTTTTGCGCGACTATAACTGAGCGGAACTGAACAGAAACCGCTCATAGGCGGGCGATGGCCGCATACGAGAGGTCAGACCACAAAGGGTTGAATTTTCATTTAGTTTCAGAGGTTTATTTTCCTTCATGTTTACACAAAGAAGCATATAATAAAGTGAAATATTTTTAGCCAAGAAAGAGTGTCGCAAGTACAGTGCTTGAGCAAGTGAGTCATATTAGGGTTGTATGGCGCCATTCTATTCAATACGACGCCTGCTTGTAGTCAAATAAATATCACTATTCACGGTCCCCGAAAATACCCTTTCTGACTCCTCTCAATCAAGGGTTTCATTTGCAGCAAACTTTAAACAGACTCCTTACTCATAACCATGACAATTTTGGTTTGTGTTTTCTTTGTACTTGCATTTTACTACAAGGTTTGTCAAGAAGACAAAGAGTCAACGAGTACCTACCCATGCGCCAACACTGTGTCTGCCTTCATCGTAAACAGCGATGGAACTACCACCATAGACTATCAGCAGTATATTGAAAGCGGCACAGGATACAAAAGGTATTTAGCGTGTAATCCACTGGCTAACTTTAGTGACAGAGAGAATCAGATGAAATCAATCAATAAACCAACCAACCAACAAACCTGCTAGCCAACCTAGAAGCCAACCAACAAATTAGCCAGTCAGTCAGTCAGTCAGTCAGTTGGTTCAGTGGTCACTCAGTCAGTCAGTCAGTCAGTCAGCCAGCCAGTCAGTCGGTTGGTCAGTCAGTCAGTCAGTCAGTCCGTCAACCAGCCAGTCAGTCAGTCAGTCAGTCAGTCAGTTAGTCAGTCAGCCAGTCATTCGGTTGGTCAGTTAGCCAGTCCGTCAGCCAGTCTGTCCGTCCGTCAGTCAGTCAGTCAGTTAATCAGTCAGTCAGTCAATCAGTCAGTCAGTGAGTCAGTCAGTCAGTGAGTCAGTCAGACAGTCACTCACTCAATCAATCAATCAATCAATCAATCAATCAATCAATCAATCAATCATTTTCCCCAAATCACCGACCGTTGCTTTAGTGGTGTACGACCAAATAGTCAGCCACATTCAAGGTGGTTCACATATTAAACCATTTCAAAAGAGTGCTAGCTTTGTACAGAAATATATTACATTTTAAGCATTCCTTTTCCGTTTTAATGGCTCAAATACGAGGGGAGGGGTAGGGGTAGCGAGAAAGTGAGAGGAAAAATGAAGGACCACTCTTGGCGAAGCCCTTCAATTCGTTCGTGTCAACTGCATATTATTTGTTTATTTCTTTAGGGTTGTGAAAATCAAACTAATGTGTGATGAATCAAAGTATCCTGGAGAAACGGACGGTGTTAGTGAAGACTACCAACCACTGGATTCAACCTATGTAGGTATCATAGCCTTGTACCTGATCCTGTCGATCAAACGAGCCTGGTATGTCGCCGGGAAATATCCTACGTTCAACTGAAGTATTTACCACATCGGAATTTTGATAGTTTTTTTTTCTCTGAGGAGAAAGTGGTTTTTCACGATTCAAAATAGCGCTGCTTGTTTAGTTTCTTACCGCTGGCAAAATGCTTCGATTTTCCGGTGTTAAAAAACCTTTTCGTAAGAGTCCATCAACTTATCTCCAGTGACTTCTCGTATTTCAATTTCTGCCAGTGTAAACAAGCTCGAATCATTATTAGCAACATCAGCTTATTATTTTTGGCGAGTCAGTTGTTTACGACATCGAAGATAAAACTCCATGAAGGAGGTGTCGCGGACCAGTGTATCCGCGTCGCGATTTTGGCGTGAAATTGTGATTTCTTTAATTTGCTCTGTATGTGTTAAACAATAGGCTCTCTCGTTAACGAAGTTAACGTGTTGGTGTTATTTTCTGGTAATTTTCATATCAAAGCCAGGAACGAGGAGCGAATTTTATAAACCTTACACGATCAGCTTGTACGATTTCAATCAGTGACTTGTAGATTGTTGTTCTCGAAGGGCAGAATCGTTGACAGAGTTGCTGTATTCTAATTCTTATTCCTCGGGACCAGGAGTTTTCGTTCGGTGAACGGTCACCAAACGCCCTTTTTTAGCTTCCGTGGTGTGGCCAAAGGAATGTAGCTTCTATTGACGAGGTTACTTCACGTTTCCGCGCTTTCCTCTCAGCCTTTTTCGCCTGTTGGTATTCTCATTTTTTTCTTTTCGCCCCTTTTCCAAAGGCTTTCCTGTAAAAGTTGTTCTCTGTTTATTCGTAGAGTATGACATTTAAATCCAAATGCGCTTGTGACGATGGCTGTGTTTCCAATAATCCGTCTGGATCAGGAAATACCGGACTTAGCACTGGAAGCATTTTATTAATAGTGTGAGTACGAATTAGTTACATCATTAAAACGCATCCGTAATTTTTTCCATCTCAAACTGCATGGTGATGATGATGATGATGATGATAAGAGTTGGAGAAGAAGAATGAGGATGATAGTGATGGTTGCGGGGGTTATGTTGATGATGGCGATGATGATTGTGTTGACGGTGGTAGTGGTGATTGTGGTGGTGGTGATGATATTGATGATGATGATGATGATGATGATGATGATGATGATGACGATGATGATGACGACGACGGTGGTGATGATGATGATGGTCTTGGTTGTGGTGGCGTTGGTGGTGGTGATAGCGTGGTGTTTACAAAGTTATCGAAGGCCATACGTGTTATATCGCTCGTATCCATCAATTACTTCTTATATTTGTTTGTGTAATTTATTTCTTTTGTGACGTCATTGTTAACATTTTCCAGGTTTTTCGTACTGCTCTTTGTTTATTTAATTGGTGGAATTGTCATTAAAAAGTACAAAATGGGAGTCGAGAGCATGCCAGAGATGATACCTAATTACGAGTTCTGGGCCGGGATTCCATCTCTTGTTAAGGTAAGAAGTCAACTGTATTCTGACGGCTGACGCAAAGAAACAAACCCGTATTGTGCGATCCTTTGTGTTATTATTCCTTCTGCAACTGTACTGATTGATTGATTGACTGACTGACTGACTGACTGACTAATGGACAAACTGACTGATTGAATAACTCACTGACGGACTGATTGACTGACTGACTGACTGACTGACTGACGAACGGACGGACAGACGGACGGACGGACTGACCGACAGACGGAAGGATCTACTGGCCAAATAACTGACTGACTGACTGACTGACTAACTGACTGACTGCGACCGAATGAAGAAGCAAGCGACAAATGCAATAAAAGATACATAACTCGCATGCGTATCTAAGTTTTCTTGGAGTAAAGACTGTTTTGGTAGATACTGTTCGTTAACAACACTTAACAAGCGCCTTCTATGAAGCTGGAGCTGAATTACCCTACGCCTATAAGCAACCTCCGTTCCTTACAATCAATGAGAACATTGACTGAGGGATTTCAACTATTTCCTTCTTGGTTTCCCCTTTCAGGATGGCATTGTGTTTACGTGTACAGGTCTTAAGTCTGGATGCACTTCACTTTACCAAAAACGCAGTAAAGGTGGATATGCCGAAATATGAAAAATTAAATTCATAAGCAGGACTGTTTCAACACTCAGCACTAGGACTTCCATGAGGGGAATATTACTAGTTTGTATGCACATGCTCGCCAACTTTGGAGATTTTGAAAACTTGGTACTGGAACGAGCTACTGCGACGGTAACAGTCATACGGTAACCAGGAAGAAACTAAGAAATATGACTGAGCCTTCGTTCGGCCAGAGGAAGATAGTGAGAGCAATGGGGTGAAAGTTTTCGAGGTCAGAGTTCCTCTGAAAAATGAGACCATTGCAGGCCCGTGATCAGGATTTTTTGTGGGGGGTACTAACGAGGTCCAAGTGGACCAAACTGCCGAAAATTATTTTGTTATTGTCTGATCCGTTTATTTAAGAAAGTAGCGATACATGAGAAATTGCAACGGCAAAGTACAGGGTAGGAACTGAATATTACATTTGTCTAATACAAGTGTTTGAATAAAGTTATAAACGACTAATTTTACGATGTAAAATGATACATCAAATACTGCAGGACTAATCCTTCAGGATTGTCTCGAGCTCCAGCCTCTGTGGGTGTTTGGTGGCAAACAGATTTACCACCTCATCCAAATCAATTTTAACTTGATTATGGATGTGCATTAGTGCGAGGGACGAACGCCTTTCCTGGCCCATGCAAATGTCGTCGTGGTTAGCTGCCGAGCCTGCATTGTCACGACTCTCACCGTTCAAGACTTCGTTATCTCCACGCAGGGCAATGCACTGTCGACCACAGGAAAGGATGGCTTCTGAAACACATTCTTCCTCTTCTTGTCATTTAATCGGTTGTTCACTCTGGGTTTTCAACAGAATTAAGAAAGGATTCAGTGGCGATCATTGCGTCGTGATAGTACTTCATTTGCCTATGTTTTTTTTGCCTTTTCTTGAAACTTATGCCAGTTTATGAAAGGCTTGTTAACAAAAGCGCCCTTATCTTTCCTGCAATGCATAGGTAACATCAAAGCAAAGTGTTTACAGAATACTCCATCTACTGAAGAGCTGTAGACCACTGATGAAGAAATCGCATTGGACAATGTTGGAAACTTGTAGTTAATCGATGGCACAAAATGACTTTTAATCAAGTGATATCTCTGACCAACTGGCAGCTTGTTTGTAAAATAACCAGATTCCTCAAAGGTCGTCGAAAACTTCCCGATGTCATTTATTTCTTGTTGCATCACTGGTTCTAAATGATGCCGCGTTAGATTGCCATCAGTAATTCTTAGGTACTGGAGCTAATTGGGCAGTCTCTATAACTTTATTGACAGTGTGCAATTGTTAAGAAAGTTCACATCGGCTTCTCATAGAATATTGACATCAGGAATATGACGATAAGAGACGAGTAGAAACATAAATTACTTTTAATTCCCTCTTTGTGACTCGAAAACTTCTTTATTGATGGTTTGGGATGCCTGTGGATTCCCAGAAGGATTAACCCTCCCCCAAGTCCCTCTCCGAATTGTTACTCTGTGTTCCCGTACTAGCTCTTTATTAAGCAATATAATTTTGTTTCATATTGAGGAATACTGAGTAAATCTCTGAACATAATACTGGGATCAAGACTGGTGGACATAGCGAAAATAAGCGTGATTTACCTTTTATATCTCGCTGTAAAACTGTAGTTAACTGAGATAGATCCGGAAGTCGTGGTCTCAGCTGGGCTGTTGTCGCAGACTGCACTGTCATTGTCTGTGTCTGAAAGCTCTTCACGGGGCACTTTACTGACCCATGTATCGAGAGACTGGCAAGATTTAGCTGAAGCCTTCCTCTTTCTATTTTCCTGTTCTCTCATACCCATAACATATCACACAAAAAACTGATTTTGAATCTTCGGACGTTCGTGCGCTCGTACAAATAGAGAATACTACCCAACGCGTCAGCAGACGTGTCTGACAAAAATCGCCGGTGAGATCGCTCCTGTGTCGTTGGTTCGCTCGTCTACACTCCCGTGTAAAGCGTGTAGCACGTTGACTGATTTCATTATCCATTCAGATAAGCTCGGACCGTCTGCGCTCATTGAAATGTTCTGACTGGCTCGAGCTACTAGAGTGCAGCTGTTTTAGTCTGCCAGTGAATACATTACTGCTATTCCTACCGTTTGGTTTTTGTTTAACTATCACTGTTAAGTTTTAAAGATTTACTAGTATCCTTCAGTTTAACCGACTGTACTCCTTAGCTTGGACATTGAATATCAAAATGTGGACTTTTGGGGCCTGTGGGGGGGGGGTGCGAACGCACCCCGTGCACCCCCCTGGTTACGGGCCTGCATTGGGATACAGTGACAAGCACATTTCATAACTCATTTAATTGCGGTCCAAAGTCTCTTCTTTAGATACAGGGAACCCTAACGCTGTATTGGCTATACCCAATATTGTTATTTACCTGTGGTTCTGTGTCTTTACGAGTCGTTTTGGAAGGGAATTGAATCAGAGCAGAGATGGTTTACCTTGCCAGTTTCAAACGTTATCTTGTCTGGCGCGTCGCGGTAGGAAACTACAAGAATGGCAACTAACTAAGTTGCCATTATTAGCTATTTTAATAATTAACTCTCCTGGGGAGACACTCTCAGGTTTCAATTAGTTTATGATAATGCCAACTTGGGACGTAATTGTCACGACCTGTTTACGAAGCGCCAGACAAGATAACATTTGAACTGCTGGCAAGATACACTGAAGATAAACCGTCTCCGCTCTGACTCAAATCCCTTTCAAAACGACTCGCATAAAAAAGAACTTTTTTGCTGCTTCTGTCTGGTTGAATAAATGGATGAAGGACTGAGGTCAAATCGCGGTCGCAGAGGTGGACGGTGGGAGAGAAAGGCCAAGAGTTGGACGCGGTAGAGGAAGAGGTGGCAGTCGAAGAATAGCTCAACAAGGTGCCGCTGATAATCTCCTCTACCGACGCACGTGCCAAAATGTTAGCAGAAATGAGCGAATGCGAGTCATGTGCTAGTCACGAGTCGCTAGGGAACGAGTTTACTTTACTAGAAAACGTGACTCATTCGGTTCACACACTCGAATATGTAAAAATATAGGCAGTTTTCATGATGGGTTCATTCTATTACAACTACTTGCCTGTACATATTGGCATACACAACAGTCGATAGACTTGCTAAAAACAGGAGGAAAGATATAAAGCTCCTAGACACGAAACTCTCAGTTTCAAGAGGAGCTTATATTCACACATGTTTAACTGAAGCAGAGTTCAGCCATCTATTACATGTTACATAGCTAGAAAGAAGCTACAACTTCAGTTTCATGACGAAAAGGGTCTATAGAACACACTCCGTGATGCGAAACACAACATCCTGCGACAGAATTATACAAATAAGCTGGGCCCAGCGTTACAAACATCAGCAGGGAAATTAACTCATCACGTTGCAGATAATATTTCAGGTCCTTTATTGTCACAACTACAAACGTGAGAGGCTGAAAAAAAAAAAGTTCCTAAACGGGTCAGACTCAACGTACCTAGTATGCCGAAAGCGGCATAGAAACCACTTTTAGTCGCTTAACAAACGATCCGACGTCAAATTTAACTGAGAATAATAACAAACAGTGGGCGCAAGCCGCAAGAATCCAACGGTTATCAGAAAAAGATCGATATGACCTCGAGATCAAAGTCTAAAAATGCCACGTTTAAGTTGAAATGGCTCAATTCAGTAACCATTTAATAAACCTCCTTACTAAACGCAATTCAAAAATACATGAAGAAAAATTGGTCGAAAGACCGAGACATGTAAGGCGAAGCGTACGAAAACGTGAAGTAGGAGTCGTGCAGGCCTCCCAACCCCATTTTATAACCGTGAATTTTTTTCGGTTTTGGGGGGGGGGGGGGTCTGACGGATTTACAAGATAGAATTTCGCCTTTGTTAGTGAATAACTCTTTGAAAAGGGTCTTTAAAAGAAGATTGAAGGTGTCATTACCGAATATCTCTCTCTGAAAGGCATGTAAAGTGTTGATTGAGGACCAAATTTGTCTTTGAGGAGAGGCAGTTCATTACTTATTGGTGGGGCATTTGAACGGCTTTCTTGCCCCGAGGGGAGGGAATTTGAACAAGCCAATCTTCAAAAGTTCAAATGCCCGGGAGCTTGCCCGGGGGGGGGGGGGGTGTTGAACTTTCGAATTGATCGGCGCATAAACCCGAGAGTTGCCTTTGATCCCCTCCCCGCACCCCTCCCCCACCCCTCCCCTTCCTCCTCCTTTTCTCTTCTCGCCTCAGTCTCTTCTCCTCCTTTGTTTCTTAGATGGTTCGGCCTCTTGCTTTTCTCTCAGTCACAAGAACATCAAATGCGTTTTGTCTTGAAAGATTAAAAACTTCGGCCGAAATTCCTTGCAAATCCGCCCATGACGTGGTTTTAAAATAAGGGCCAATGCCGTCGGCCAACCTTTCTTTTACAACTTTTACTTAAAATACTCCAATTTTACAATGATAAAAGCTGGTCTTCGAAATTAATAGTTGCTACATATATAATTGTATTTTATTTTAGTATAATTTGACCTCTATTGGACATTACGACACTGGGTGTCCCTGTGCACGGATCGACACATTTTTTCCTTCGTTCTTCGCTCAACTGTCAGTTTGATTTTATTTTATTATTTTTTTTTTTTGTAAGAAAAAAATTAAAAACATAGTTCTTCGCTGCCGGATGTAATCTACCGACTTAAAAGAAGAGAATCAGAATCGACGAGTATTTGAGATATCAAATGAAAAGCCGGAGAGTCTTCAGTCGTGAAGCACTTGATTCGAGATTGAAGTGGGCTGCTTAATGCTGTTGACGTAAGTGGGTAAAGGTTTTAAGGGTAAACAGACTAAAAAACAAATTCTGAACTTTGAGTGGGCTTCTGAACGCCTACTCAAGTACGTGAAACACTAAAAACAAAGAAAACAACGATTTGCATAAAAGCCTAAGTTTATTAGCCATTCAATTATGCCACGAGTTAACAATATACTGAATGCAGATAAACACTAAGATGACGTCTTCAGTTGACGAATACTAAAATTTAATTATAGACTATTTTCGCTACTTCCTTAGAATGTTGTATATGCAGCTATCTTAATTCTTGTCATAAGAAACATTTTTATTTACCTTTATTTGCACTAATTTTCAGTGAGCGGTACTTAGTTTTAACGAAAACGACAAAAGCTTTACTTCTTTTAGTAAAGTTAATTTTTGCCATGCATATACTGACATTTGCTGAGTCCTGATTTTTCGCATGAGGATACGAGAGTCAAGATAAACAGCAATTTGGCAAAAGACCAGAATGGAAATACTGGCTAACAGTACAAAAATTGCGAAAATAGAACGTGAAAGGATGGTCTACTGTATATAAAAGCCGTCAAAACGGCCAGAAAAGCGGCCACTAACCAAGCGAAAGCTACAGTTACAGTTAGGCGGCGAATGGTGACCATTTCCAGATACTTGAAGGGGTGTTTTATTGCAATGTAGCGGTCGATGCTTAGTAGCGTCAAATGTTGTACGAAAGCGACGACGGAAGTAACAGCAAAGATCCACGAAGCGAATTTCAGGACGTAAAGTGAATACGATTCAAAGCCGCCTGTGAGGCGGTGAATGAGTGCAGCTCCAGTCTTTAAGTCAGTTCCCGCTAAACATGCCAGCAAAATGCTGCTGTTTGTTCTCAGCTGTGGTGTTTTTTTGACGGCAATCATAACCAAGATGTTTAAAAATATGGTGCATGAAGCTGCGAGAAGGTTAACGACTGTTATCGATATTAGTGAGGCAGACATTTCGCTTGAAAGGTGCGTTGACTGCCATTCGGGCATGGACCCGTAACGATAACTACAGACATATAACTGCGATAATCTAGCACCTTTGACGTGTTCATTTTCACCTTAGCTCGTTAATCGAAAAGTTTAACCATCCGATGTGCTGACTTGTTTTGAGGTAGTTTAGGCTATTTCAGCAACAGCAGCAATGAAAGTGGTCGAAACGGTTGGAAAGAGTTCCCTGCACTACGCACTGTTGTCTCTCCGGAGATACGACAATAAGTTAGATTTTATAGGTTTTGCCTCATTAGCAACATTGTTTTCCCCTCTTTACAATGCACATAAAGAGAATTTTGTTGTTGAAGTACCATTATTATCACGCAGCAAAAGCACTCGAAAATAATTTCAAGTACTAGAGACTGATGATAATGAAAACTTGAGAGCAAAACCTGTTCTTAATGCGATAATTTCTGCTGCTTTTTTGGCGTGCAAAAGGAAGGTACAACCATTTCTCTTACAGGTTTAAAAATCAACTCAACAGTGACCCAAACTGTTACAACGAAGAAGTTAAAACTGTTTCTACGGCAATTTTTTTTTACAACGAATTTAAGATTGGGATTATTAGCATTGTCGTGCACAGCCTAATACACTGCGTAAAGATATTTTTAAAATTGTCTTTTCAAATTCTCTCTAGAAAACTTTTAATTAAAGTTGAATAGAAAACTTTTTATGAGAGTGGCTTAAAGCGTTAAACTTTCGATAACTTCAGAGAGTTCACTTTAGGGTCAAATCTAAGGAAATGGAATTTTACCGCATATTTGGTGCACGCAAATCAAATATATTTTTCTAATTGAACGAGTTGATTTGCGAATTTAAGTGTCTCTCGAGCCTGAGTCATCAAGTGTCCACTTTCTCCTTCTGTGAAACTTCCATTTGTTCGTATCTAAAAACCGATTTTTAATTTGTCATTTCAGGAGGCCGAAACACATGAACGTAATTCACGTAGACTTTTTTAAGAGTTCATGTTCCCGAACGTGTCACAAAGATGACGCGAAATACACTTCTTAAATTTGAATGGAGATTTGCAGAAATATTTTGCCATCGGATACCTTTCGTGCATGTTGTGTATCCCCATTCAATATGGCGTAAACACACTTGAAAGGGTCTTTTGGTTAGTGGTCACGAGCTTGTTAGCTACTCAGCGAGGAGTTTTGCCTTTCAGGTTGTACGTCAAATTCTCAATTGGTACTTCAAATTTGTTGCTAGGATGCGACAGTATTTTTTTCGCCTCATTCAAGTTAAAAGAGAACGCCTGGGTACTTGGCTGGGTGCGAATGGGATGCGGAGCCCATGACCTCCCCATGTGCTGCCTGGGGCCTTAACTTACCTTACCAGAGGGCACTTATTACCCTTTCTTTATTCTCTCTTCAGTTTTAAAGGAATTCGAGATAAAGACCCCCAAAATACCCGCTATCAGTACTCCTGGAATCCTTGCACAGCGTTTAGCAAAGGCGATGGTTGCACCAATGTGCTGGTGAGTGTTTATTATTGAGCCATTATGCTTCTCTTCTTCCTTATTGTTTAACTGAAATCTATTCATAGTCTCCCTCTAATGGTATTGACATATTTGTCTTCGACATATCTCAGGCCACAAAGGGTAGCTTCGTGGATATTTTACCTTTTCTGCCCGAAACCCTCGGTAATGGGTGTCTGAAACATACCTTGGTCAACTGCTATTTCAATAAATTTATTTCAATTATTAATTTCAATAATTTTTTGTTACCAAAATGGTCTTGGAAAGGTCTTATAATTTTATCTCTTTTGCTGCAAAAGTCGACTTTCCCCGACATTGGAGTCGTAAACATTGAACCACGTAGGACGTCATCATTTTTTGACGACACCAGATTGTTTTGATAAGATGATGACGCAGCTGGCACAGCAAGGACAGATCCATCCATACGTGTGTCCTTTTTAAATATCGACCACATTCTGGCAGAGCTATTCCAGAAAAACGTGTCCGACCAATTTTGGGGGCAAAATTGGTGGTAAAAAAGGCAAAGTCACCCATAGTTGATCAGTGCCATGGGGACAAAACGTTTCAAGTGGATACAAAGGGGATAAAGGGTAGAAGACAAAGAGAATGGAAAGGGAGAGAAAAAGGAAAGCAAAAGAAGCAAGAAAATAAATTGGAATGAATCCGCAAAAGTCCACGTTTTGGCTTACGCGCATGCGTTAAAGCAAATATCGTACAATTTACAACAGAAACTGGTTCAAAATCTAGCGAAATTGTAAACAAATGCTTTTGTTGCAAAAGGTTAGTGGCATTTGGCAACATTAAGGACTTTAAGAACTGGTTTAACGGTAAAAAATGCGGTTTTTTTAACGTGTGCCGTGAAAGGATTAAGGGAAAAATTGTAACCACCCTCCAGACACAGGTAATTTGTTTGACCACTCCTACGATTTATTTATTTATTTATTTTATTTGTTGATTTATGTATTTATGTATTTATTTTTTGATTTATTTCTTTACGTATTTGTGTATTTATTTATTTATTTATTTATCTATTTATTTTTTGTCTAATACATTTCTCATTGGCTTTTTGTTTTAACGTTTTCTGACCCATTTCTATCAAAGACATTACTCTCTTTATTTCCCTTGGTATGAAAATGATCTACACTCATGAAGACCTATTAAGTGGTATATAACACGACGACATTTCGTTTGCATGTACCAGTTTAGAAAAAAAGGCATTTAACTTGGGCAGGAAGGGTTTAACAGTGAAAAGGTATAAACCAGCTGTATAGAGATTTCCTGGGGAAAAGATGAACATGTTACACTTAAGAACGCCAGCATTGTTGCAAACTAAGAGGATAAATTCGCGTTTTTTCTGAACCTTTTTTTAGTTGCGTTTGGCTTGTACATTTTACCTAAGATGTGTCAAGTAGATATACAACATCGTCAACCGCCCCTGTCGCCAAGACTGTCTCTGCCTTCGAAGTAAACAGTGATGGAACTATCACCATGTCATATCATCGGTGCACTGATAGGACGGGGTACAAAAGGTAATAAAATCCACTGCTTTTCTTAATTAAAAAAAAACAAAGGCACCGGAATTCGATCCTACAAACTGGACAGTAGTGAACTTGGTGCCGTGTAACTGTAATTTATTGCTTCGTTCGTTAAGCATACATTACATTGAATGAATATGTCAGATTCTGTTTGACAACGATCGTTGTTAGGAGATCCCAGCAAGTTTTAACACTTTTTCTGACGGAATCCCCTGTTACAGCCCAGATCTTATTTACAATCTGTCTTCGAAGCTTTGAACTTTCACTGTTTAAAGCCCCCGATTACAACATTTCCATTCAGCAATGTTCAACACTGTTAAATTTTAACGCCTTTCAACATTACTCACCATCATGCAACATCATTCCACAGGGTACCCAGCCATGTGTAACGTGCTGAATTCAATAATGTTGAGTGTAGCTGAATGGAAATGTTGTATCTGTTTGTTTGATTGAACAGATTCAAACAGTGTTTTGTTTAAAACGAGTGTTAGCTTTATACAGAAATGTCTTACATTTAATGCATTCCACTTCCGTTTATATGGTCCAAATACTTAGCCTGCGTAGCATAATCGGGGAGGGGGGAGGGGGAGCGAGAAAGTAAAAAATGGGGGAACACTCTTGGCCAAGCCCTTCAATTCGTTCCGTGTCAAGTGCATATTATTTGTTTATATCTTCAGGGTTTTGACAATCAAGCTAATATTTGATGAATCGAAATATCCTGGAGAAACGGACGGTGTTACCGAAGACTACCATCCAAAGGAATCAGTCTATGTAGGTATCATAGGTTTATACCTGAGCGTGTCATTGTGGTACACGTCAGGAGCATCGTATCGAAACCATAGATCGATCAAACGAGCCTGGCATGTCGCCGAGAAACATCCTACGTTCAAGCATTTACGCATCGAACTTTTGACGGATTTTTTTCTGTGGGGAAGTTTTTCACGATTCAAAAGAGCGCTGCTCGTTTCTTACTGCTGCCAAAATGCTTCGATTGTCTGGTATTAAAAATAAACCTTTTCGTCAGAGTCTATCAACTTATCTCCAATGACAGCGTGAACAAGCTTGTATCACCATTAACAACATCAGTTTATTATTATTTTTTACGGCATCGAAGACAAAACTCCACGAAGGAGGTATCGCGGACCAGTGTATTCGTGGACCAGTGTATTCTCGTTTAACGAAGTTAATGTGTGGTTGTAATTTTTTGCTAATTTTCATATCAAGAGCCAGCAACGAGGAACGAATTTTATAAACTTTGCTTCATCAGATTGCAGGATTAAAATTCAGGACTTGCAGATTGTTGTTCTCGTAGGGCATAATAGTTGACAGAGTTGCTGAATTCTAATTCTTATTCCTCGGGCCCAGGAGTTTTAGGTGGACGGTCACCAACGCTCTGTTTTTGCTTCCGTGGTGCTGGCCAAAGGAATGCAGTTTCTATTGACGAGATTACGTCGCGTTTCCGCTCTTTCCATTAAGCCTATTTCGCCTGTTTATATTCACTTTTTTCTTTACGTTCCTTTTACAAAGGCTTTCCTATAAAAGTTGTATTCTGTTAATTCGTAGAGTATGACATTAAATCCAAATGCGCTTGTGACGATAGCTGTGTTTCTAATAATACGTCTGAATCAGGAAGTACCGGACTGGAAGCATTTTATGAACGGTATGAGTACAAATTTGTTATATCATTAAAATGCATCTGAAATTTTTCCATGCCGAAATGAAAGAAATTGCGATGATGAGGGTGGTAATGATGATGATGATGACGGCGACGACGACGACTACGACGATGATGCTGCTGATGATGATGATGCTGCTGCTGATGATGATGGTGATGCTGCTGGTGCTGCTGATGGTGATGATAATGATGATGATGATGGTGGTGATTATAAGGATGATGATGAGGAGGACGATGACGATGATAATGATGTTGGTGAAGCTGCTGATGATAAAGATGGTGTGACGATGTGGAGGAGGAGGATGAGGATGATGTCGGGGTTTTTGAGTGGTGATGGATGATGATGATGATGATGATGATGATGATGATGATGATTGCTTGTTATGTTTGTGTAATTCGTTTTTTTTGTGACGTCGTTTTTAACGTTTTATGGTTTTTTGTAGTATCCTTCGTTTACGAGTTCTGAGCCGGGATTCCATCTCTTGTGAAGGAAAGAAGTCAACTGTGTTCTGGTGGCTGACGCAAAAAGAAACAACCTGTATCCTGCGTTACTTTGTGTTATTATTCCTTCTGTGACTGCTAATAAGCTGACCGACCCACTGACTGACTGACTGACTGACTGACTGACTAGCTGACTGACTGACTGACTGACTGACCGACCGACCGACCGACCGACCGACCGACCGACCGACCGACCGACTGACTGACTGACTGACTGACTGACTGGCTAACTGAGTAACTGACTGGGGCTGAACGAAGAACGAGCGACAAATGCTGTAAGAGAGAAACATAGCTCGCATGTGTATGTGAGTTTTATTGGAGGAAACACCGTTTTGTTAGATACTGTTCTTTCACAACACTTAACAAGTGCCTACTATGAAGCTGGGGCTGGCCCTGGGCCTAGAAGCAACCTTCTTTCCCTACAGTGCAAATCAAGGAAAATTACGTCCTTTTTGTTTTCCCCTTTCAGGATGGCATTGTGTTCACGTGTACAGGTCTTAAGTCTGGACGCAGTTCACTCTACCAAAAATGCAGTAAAAGTGGATATGCCGAAATGTGAAGAATTAAATTCATAAACCAGAACTGTTTCAAAGCTCAGCACTATCAGCACTAGGAGTTCCACGATGTAGTTTGCATGCACATCCTCGCCAACTTTGGAGATTTTGAAACCTAGGCACTGGAACGAGCTACTGCGACGGTATCAGTCATACGGTAACCAGGAAGAAACTAAGAAAAGACTTAGCCTTCGTTCGGACAGATGAAGATAGTGATAGCAACGGGGTGGAAGTTGTCCAGGTCGGCGTTCCTCTGTAAATTTAACTCCCGAAGCAACTTGTTGTAACAAATGAGACCAATGAGATGCAGTGGCAAACATGCATTTAACATACATAATAGTTTCAGAAGACTAAGATATAATTTAACTCATTTAATTGTATAATATAGCTCATTTCATCACTCATGTAATTAACCAAAGTCTCTACTTTGCAGTAAAGTAACCCCAACTAAACGCTCGGTGGAAGTCGTAGCTTGTTTTCACCGCTAAATGTTTTGATTGGACAATATTAAACCCAGTGTAGATTTTACTATCCTGAAGTGTTTTTTTTTTTTCAAATAAGTTTTATAATCAATATTTTTTTGAAAGTTCAGTCAATCGTTTGCCTCACGATTTAGTCACTTTGATGTAGATCGCGACGTTTCGACCGCTGTACTGCTGGTCTTCATCAGGCGATGGTGTCGGCTGGATGTGCACCAGTATAAGTAGCACCTTGGTTGTTTATGATTGGTGCATTTCGATCCTCATTGTTCTGATTAGACGCTGTTTCTATGTTTTTTTTAATAAGGAATATTTTAACCAACATGCAACCAAGATACACTATACGACATAGTCCGTCAGGTTTATGTTGTTTCTGTTTTTAATATTTTGTTTAAACAGGAAAAAAGTGTTTCTAGTCTGTTTATGTCAACAAAAAAATGAACTCGAGTTTGATAACTTCCCTTATCGGAAAAAATCGTGATATGAGCAATTTACCGGAAATTCCCAACACCCCCGAGGGGGGGAGGGGGGTACTCAACAAAGTTTTATACGGGGAGGCTCCGCTCTGAGGTACAACCCCTTACCCTTTTATACGCCATTTTTGACAGAAAAGGTACCCCTTTCGAATACCTTCCATTGAAAAATGGTACCCCTTTCACATACCTACTTAAGGACACTGCATCCCTTTCCTAAACCCTTGGAATGCAGTTAGTGAACGATATTAGGGGAGAACAGTATTACCGGAAGAGATGTTAACCAAAAAAACAATATTACTAATATTTACTCGAAATATTTTATTTAAAGGTCCTTTTAAATACCTAAATGATAGATTTTCCTACCCTTTCGTATACCTCAGCTCGTGAAATCCCTACCCGTTTATATATCTGTAGCCTGAAAAAGGTACCCCTTTCTGGCGGAGCCTCCTTGTATAGGCCATTATAGGGAGTACCCCCCGGGGGTACCAACAACATTGGTAGCAGATTGTACGCGAAAAAACGCAAGCTTTATACCCAAGTTTGAAGATGTGCATTATTTTTGTCTGTTTTTGTGTTACATTTTCGGGTATTTTGGGCTGTTAGTCACGTGCGAGTCACGAGTCGACTAATAAATAAACGTGACTCATTCGGTTCACACACTTGATTATGTAAAAATATAGGCAAGTTTCATGATGTGTTCATTCTATTTTAGCTACCAGAACCACTGAGTTCGTTTTTGCTTTCTTTGTTTCAACTCTGTAGTCTCTAACGTTAAGATTACTCGCGTTCTCGCGTAACCGAGTAATTTATTTTACAATTAATTCATTCCTTACGTCAGCTCTAACTTGTTTTGTGGTTTCCGTATTTTGTACACAAAACTGGTATTTCAATATTGTTCAGATTCTTGTATACCTGGTGCACGTCTGTAGTCACGTAGTCAAGCAAATGTCATAACCTTTCATCATAATAGTACTCGGATAAAATATCAAACAGAATGTCACGCACGGTGGTTCCGTTTGTGAGTTTAGGAGGTGAGCTCGGTTGTATGATGAAGAGCGAGCACAGCAGCACAGCAAAAGCTTTGCTTGCTATATGGATTCTTTTTGTGTTTGAATTGATAGCAAGTTTGGCTGAAACATGTGAAAAGATTGACGACTGTTCGTGTAAAAAAGACAACGGGAAGGTCATCAGCTTGAGGGAGATCGATGGAGGTTCGAAAGGACCGGCGTAAGTAGATGTGGATTTCCAATGTCGCGTCATTTTTGACGTGTGTATTTAATAAATTAAATAAATAACGATGTGTGAAGGTAAAAAGTTCAGTGGGATTCAACGGAGCTGTACAGCATCGCCATACATTGGAAGTAGTTCACCCATGCATACGGTTCACATCACTATGATATATACGGTATAAACAGCGTACGGAACCGTACGGTCGATGAAAAACCCAATTCCCTACTGTGCGCGACCAAAGTGAGCTGCGATCTTTGGTGCTTAGTACTCGAGCCGAAAATTTTTTGATCAGGCAAGGAACAGATGATATTTAGAAGACGTGGATTGCATTATAAAATACGAAATACCTTTCAGCGTAGACATGTGATCGCTGACATCCGGAAAATCTTGTATCTCTTCAAACTTAGCAATAAGGGTAAAACCTTAGTAATGCTCGGTACATCAGGGGGATTATGATTGCCCACAAGTGGTATCTCGCTTGGTAGTCAAGGGAAGTAAGGGGAAACGAATGCAGAACAAATAAGCTTTGATCATTGATTTGGTTAACGCTTTAGCTGTGTCACGCATTTGAAGTCATGTTTTTGTGTCGTGCAAAATTATATTCAGGTCATAGCTAAATTCTTGTTAATTGTTTGTTTAAAAAGTGATATTATTTTTGAGCAATGAACGGTTAAATTTATAATGGGATGGGAACAATTTTAAATTCAGCTGATACATACATGCAGCGGAGGTGAACGATTTTCAGTAGTCACGCAATGTGCTTAATGACGAGGGTTACTCTATTCTTTGGTGTGAAAAAGAAACTAGCGAAAACTAGCCAAGCGAGTGGAAACAAAATAACTAGTCAATTTTATGGTTGCATTGTACGTAGAATTTTGGAATAACCAAGACCAAACTTTAAGAAAAAGGTACATATTAGTTTAGGGTATTAAAAAGCCATTTAAATGGCAAAATAATATCTTTTCAAATTCCGAGTCACGTCCTTAGGGATTTTGCGGTAACGCTAGCTTACACATGGAGACGACAGAAAAAATTGTCGATAGAATTAGACTGACAGAATAAGACTGATTTTCATGCAGAGGCAACTCTATCTCTTTTTATGTTTACTAATCGCTAGGGTCGAGCGAGGAGCTTTGGATAAACCCGAGAGTTGCCTTTGATCCCCTCCCTCCCCGCACCCCTCCGCCGCCCCTCCCCTTCCTCCTCCTTTTTCTTTTCGCCTCAGTCTCTTCTCCTCCTCTGTTTCTTAGATGGTTCGGCCTCTTGCTTTTCTCTCAGTCACAAGAGCATCAAATGAGTTTTGTCTTGAAAGATTACAGTCGTCGGCCGAAAATCCTCGCAAATCCCATGAACTCAAATTTTACGACTAGGAATAATCAGCAATTAGTGAAGTGCGTTCGAATGTTAGCCATTGGAATTGAGATGGCTTAAGGTCGATTCAGAAATAGGTCAAAAAAGTGGAGGAGTTTGCACGACTCAGTGAACTATGAGGATGAGTTTAATCACGGAGTTGGGTTTCACAGAGCCATGTACCTTGTATAGCCAGTATCTTGCTTTTTCATATTTTTTAATAACTAACAAAAATTTGAAATTATGAATATATGTAATTCATATATTTGAACTGCGGAATGAAGAATTAAATGTAAAGAAGATCCTCGCAGTTATTAACGCAACTTATGCAGTTACGAAAAGAAAGCCTGAAAATAATGTCCTCCTTTACTCTGATTTTTTCTTTCTTTTCTGCATAAGTTGCGTTAATAACTGCGAGGATCTTCTTCACATTTAATTCTTCATTCCGCAGTTCAATTATATGAATTTCATATATTCATAATTTCATCTTCATCTTTCCCGGGTATACTATTCATCTTTCCCGGGTATATTACGAACCAATTTAATAACCAGCTCCCAGTTGGCTTGTTAGCTCAATTGGTTAGAGCGCTGCGCCGGTATCGCAGAGTTGTAATTAATGCAGCGAAAGGGCTGTTAAAAAGTTAAATAGAAATCGAACATTTTCAGATATGAAATAAATCTAAAAATAACAAATTTGCGAGACACATGTTATTATTCAGGACTGACATAATATTTATTTACATGAGCGCTTCCACGTTCTCATCAAAAGTTTCACATGTGAATACAGAAATAAACTGAAAAGTTACAACTAAGCCCGTTTCCCCCTTTACCATTGATAATTCGTGCAATGATCCTCTCAACCTCTTTCAGTTCGTGGCTAATCCTCGATAAAGTCTTTTTGGCGGTCGATTTCCGAATGGATTCGAAGTACGCAGATATTTATTGTAATTAGTATTAGTATTAGTTGATTTCTTTTATCTACATAATTGTAAGAGCACTGACACTCTGTTTAAGTGCTCCTAAAGCCGAAATATTATTATTATTATTGTTATTATTATTATTATTATTATTATTATTATTGTTATTATTATCATTATTATTATTATAAAGCGATTTCTAAATTTAAAAGTCACCGCGTGGACATAAAGACAAAACTTCGAAAGTGACTTGCCAAGGCAATTGTTGGAGAAAGAAATGATTTAAAAGCAATACTACCGTATCAAGTACCAGCGTGTTTCTACACGGACATATTAAAGTAATTTGAATGTTGTATGCCGAGTGGTTCTTCATCGAAGGCGAGAAGGTTTGCCAACTAAACGGCGAACTGCAGGTTGATATATGCACCAAGGAGTCGTACATACTTCTCTATGATTTCGATCAAGGATTTGCAATAACCCTTTGGCCGAAAGGTTGCTATTTCGAGCGTGGAACTTCTCTCATTTGAAACAAGCTTCTTCACAGCACAGGCGTCTTCGGACGTGAAAGCGAGGCCATGTGCTGTCCGTCCAAGGTCTATGACGTATTTCCGTGTCCGGTACCTAACCCGCCCGCCTTAAACAACGTCCAAAAATTGAGTTTCTTTTCGCATAATGCTCGTGCCCCGGCTTCTTCCCGCGTCAAGTTTAGGTTGCGTTCTCCTGCCGTCGAACGCAATAATATAAGCTGTTGTTCGAAATTGAAAGTTGCTACATATATAATTTTGTTTCATTTTAGTATGATTTGACCTCCCCCTCTATTGGACAATTGGACACAAGGACACTGGGTCCCAATCTTAATTAGTTCTAAGTTTTGCTTTTCATGTGCTCGGATCAAGACAATTTTCCTTCGTTTTTCGCTTGATTGTCGGTTTGATTTTATTTATTCATTTATTTGTAAGAAAAAAAGTACTCAAAAACATCTAGTATGTTCTTCGCTGTCGGATGTGATCCACCGACTTAAAAGAAGAGAATCAGAATCGCCGAGTATTTGAGCTATCAAATGAAAAAGAGAGTCTTCAGTCGTGAAGCACTTGATTCGAGATTGAAGTGGGCTGGTATTAATGCTGTTGACGTAAGTGGGTAAACTTTCAAGGGTAAACAGGCAAAAAAAAAACAAATTTTGAGCGTTGAGTGAACTTCTGAACGCCTACTCAAGTACGTGGAACTCAAAGAACAAAGAAAACAACGATTTGCATAAAAGCCTAGTAAGTTTATTAGCCATTTAATTATGCCACGAGTTAATTAACAATGTACTGAATACAGATAAACACTCAGGTGACGTCTACAGTTGACGAATACTAAAATTTCTAGACTATTTTCGCTACTTCCTTAGAATGTTGTATTTACAGCTATCTTAATTCTTGTCATAAGAAACATTTTTTATTTACCTTTATTTGCACTAATTTTCAGTGAGCGGTACTTAGTTTTAACGAAAACGACAAAAGCTGTACTTCTTTTAGTAAAGTTAATTTTTGCCATGCATATGGCGTTAAATTTGGCAAAAATATCGCTTTCAATAGTAATTGAGAAAATATACAGAGAAGAAAAACAAGTAGGAAAACAGCTTTTTTCGGTAGCAAAATCCTGATTCGGTAGGCAAATGTGGAGAAACAGACCAACACTTGCGGACAGAAAGTACTACGAATTTACGTCCTAAGAAGGACCATTCGCCCATGTTCTCTCATGCATGCATGTTTCAAATTTATCGCGCATCTTCAATTTAATTTTTGCCAACCATTTTTCATCACGAAAATAAAGAGCCCCCCTCTAAGTTAGGGGCAATAAGGTATTTTACAACCAAATTGACTGCACTAACATATATTGATCATGTCACAAGGAAACATCAGAAGCCCTAGTTATGCTGTAGCCGGCGTTTTCTTTTATATTCGATTGTCAAGCAGGTTGTACTTGGTTTTGACTTGTAAACAGTCTCTTAAATGCTCTTCGAAATTCAGTGCCCCTTGCGCAGTAAATCAGAGGATTACAGACTGAATTGCACAGCAAAAATGTTCTGAAGACAGCCTCCAATACGAATTTCATGAAGTCTGAATTCACCAGCGGCTTCAGAACAAGTCTAAATGCTATAATGGGCAAGTATGAGAGCAGCAGTGCTCCAATTACGATAGTTGTGGTGTTTAAGGCTTTCTTTTCTTTTAAAAACGCTTCTTTTGCCTCCACTGACATTTGCTGAGTCCTGATTTTTCGCATGTGGATACGAGCTTCAAGATAAACCGCAATTTGGCAAAAGACCAGGATGGAAATACTGGCTAGCAGTAAAAAATTGCGAAAATAGAACGTGAAAGGATGGTCTACTGTATATAAAGCCGTCAAAACGGCCAGAAAAGCGGCCACTAACCAAGCGAAAGCTACAGTTACAGTTAGGCGGCGAATGGTGACCATTTCCAGATACTTGAAGGGGTATTTTATTGCAATGTAGCGGTCGATGCTTAGTAGCGTCAAATGTTGTACGGAAGCGACGACGGAAGTAACAGCAAAGATCCCCGAAGCGAATTTCAGGACGCAAACTGGATACGATTCAAAGCCGCCTGTGAGGCGGTATATTTGTTCGGCAGCAAACAGGGGCTGACCGAGTGCTCCAGTCATTAAGTCAGTTCCCGCTAAACATGCCAGCAAAATGTTGCTGTTTGTTCTCAGCCGTGGTGTTTTTTTGACGGCAATCATTACCAAGATGTTTAAAAATATGGCGCATGAAGCTGCGAGAAGATTAACGACTGTTATCGATGTCAGTGAGGCAGACATTTCGCTTGAAAGGTGCGTTGACTGCCATTCGGGCATGGACCCGTAACGATAACTACAGACATATAACTGCGATAGCACTTTTGACGTGTTCATTTTTTCCTTAGTTCATTAATCCAAAACTTTAACCATCCGATTTGCTGACTTGTTTTGAGGTAGTTTAGGCTATTTCAGCAACAGCAGCAATGAAAGTGGACGAACCGCCGGTTGGAAAGAGTTCCCTGCACTACGCCTGGTTGTGTCTTTCCGCAGAAAAGACAAAAAGTCAGATTTTATAGGTTTTGCCTCATCAGCGACATTTATGTCCCCTCTTTACAATACACGTAAAGAGAATTTTGTTGTTGAAGTACCATTATATTACGCAGCAAAACCACTCGAAAATCCAATTACTAGAAACTGATGATAATGAAGGCTTGAAAGCAACACCTGTTAATTTCTGCTGCTTTTTTGGCGTGCAATAGAAAGGTACAACCCTGATTTCTCTTACAGGTTTAAAAATCAACTCAACAGTGACCCAAACTGTTACAACGAAGAAGTTAAAACTGTTTCCATGGCATTTTTTTTTTACAACGAATTAAAGACTAGGTTTATCAGCGTTGTCGTGCACAGAAGGAAGGGAGAGTGACTGATACACCGCGTAAAGATATTTTTAAAATTGTCATTTCAAATTCTGTGAATAGAAAACTTTTTAAGAGGGTGGCTTAAAGCGTCAAACTAAAAGGTAATCCGGTGTTATTCAGTACCGCCTTTATGGCCTTGTTTTTTTTTTTCCCTCTGTTTTGTCGTGTTTTCTTTTCTGTTCTTTTTTCCGAGTAATTTTAAGGCTTAAAACAGATAAAACACGACTTTCGATAGCTTTAGAGAGTTCACTTTATGGTTAAATCTAGAGAAATGAAATTTTATCGCATGTTTTATGCACGCAAATAAAATATATTTTTTAATTGAACGAGTTGGTTTGCAAATTGAAGTGTCTTTCGAGGCGGAGTTAAGAAGATTCCACTTTCTCCGTATGTGAAACTTCCATGTGTTCGTTTCTAAAAACCGATTATTGTCATTTCAGGGGCCGAAACACATGAACGCAATTCACATAGACTTTTTAAAAGATTTCATATTCCCGAACGAGTAAAGATGGCGCGAAATAGACTTCTAGCCCAATTTCGATACATTAAAATTTAACTTTAAACAATAGGCATCATTTTGAGGCTCAGGGAAATAAAGCCATATAAATCCTTACAGTAGTCCCCCAAGCCTCGTAGTGATGTCTGTTGTTTAAAGTTGAATTTTAATATATCGAAATTGGGCTATTTGATCACTAAGTTGACAATTTCCAGAATGGAAATATTCAGAAATTTGCCATTGGATACCCTTTTGTTAGGTAAGCACAATATTTCGCGCATGTTGTGCATTCCCATTCAATATGGCGGAAAAACCTTGAAAGGGTCTTTTCACTAGTGGTCAAGAACTTGACATCCGGATGTCTGGACTTGTCAGCTTCTCAGGGAAAACTTTTGTTCTTCAGATTATACGTCAAAGACTCTTGATTGGTACTTCAAGTTTTTTGCTTGGATGAAGCAGTTTTTTTTCGCCTTGGTTAAGTCAAGTTATAAAGCCTAAGTTTTCGCCTTGGTTAAGTTATAAACGATCAACCATTTTTGTCCTAAATCGTGTTGGATAAACATGTTTCACTGTTCAGCCGTCTCTCTTATAACTTTACTTTTAAATGGTTTTCCATAGTCCGGCGGTCAAATATTGTTTCCCCGCCTAAGCACCGAACGTTCTGTGTGACAAACACGAGGTGCGGATAGGATGCGAGGCCCATCAACCCCCCCCCTCCCTTCCCCCCTGTGGTGTCTGGCACCTAATGCTACCTTTTCTTTGTTATGTCTTCAGTTTTAAAGGAATTCGAGATAAAGATCCCCAAAGTGCCCGCTACCAGTACTCCTGGAATCCTTGTACAGCGTTTACCGTAGGCGATGGTTGCGAAAAAGTACTGGTGAGTGTTAATCACTGAGCTTTTTTGCTTCTTCTCTTCCTTATTATATTTAACTGAAATCTATTCATAGTTGCCCTGTAATGGTATTGACACATTTGTTTAAGGCATATCCCAGGCCACGAAGGGTAGCTTCGTGGATATTTCACCCTTTACTGTCAGAGATCCAAAGGTGTCTGAAACATACCTTGGTCAACCGTTGGTACTCTTAATGGGCTCCTGGTACTTGGAAGAGTCATAATTTTTAGGGGAAAATTGTTCCCCTCTTCAGAAACATGTAATATGTTTAACCACTTCCACAATTTATTTATTTATTTATTTATTGTTTGTCTAATACATTTCTCCTTCAATTCGTTTTTTGATTTATTTCTCTTTATTTCCCTTGGTATGAAAATGAGCTACACTCATCAATACCTATTTTTATAAGTGGTATATAACAGAGGACATCGCGTTTGTATCTACCAGTTTAGAAAAAAGGCATTTAACTAGGGCAGGAAGGGTTTAACAGTGAAAAGGTATAAACCGGCTGTATAGAGATTTCCTGGGGAAAAGTTGAACATGTTACTCTCACGAACGCCAACACTGTTACAAAACTTTTCAAGTGGAAAGGAAGGAGATGAAGGGTAAAAGACAAAGAGAATAGAAAGGGAGAGAAAATGGAAAGCAAAAGAAGCAAGAAAAACTTGAAAGTTGGAATGAATCCAAAAAAATTCCAAATTTTGGCTTATGCGCATGTGTTAAAGCAAAATATTGAATGTACAATTTACAGCAGAAAATGGTTCAAAATCTAGCGAAATTGTAAACAAATGCTTTTGTTGCAAAGTTTTGTGGCATTTGGCAACATATTTTAAACGTGTGCCGTGAAAGGGTTAAGGGAAAAATTGTTCCCACCCTCCAGACACATGTAATATGTTTGGCGTCTCCTACAATTTATTTATTTAATCGTTGATTGATTGATTTTAATACATTTCTTATTCGCTTTTTGTTTTGTTTTAACGTTTTTTGAACCATTTCTATCAAAGACCGGTTACTCTCGTTATTTCCCTTGGTATGAAAATGAACTGCACTCATCAAGACTTATTAAGTGGTATATAACACGAGGACATTTCGTTTGAAAAAAAGGCATTTAACTCGAACAGGAAGGGCTTAAGAATAAAAAGATATAAACCCGCTGCATAGAGATTTCTGGGGAAAGTTGAACATGTTACACGACAGAATTGTTACAAACTAAGAAAATAAATTCCCTTATTTCCTGAACTATTTTTATTTGCGTTTGGCTTGTACATTTTACTTCAAGATGTGTCAAGTAGATAGTTCAACATCGTCAACCGCCCCTGTCGCCAAGACCCTCTCTGGCTTTGAAGTAAACAGTGATGGAACTATCATCATGTCATATCAACAGTATACTGATAGCTCGGGGTACAAAAGGTATGTAGTAAAATCTTAAATAAAAAAAAACAACAACCAAAAGCACCAGAATTCGATCCTACAAACTGGACAGTAGTGAACTTGGTTCCGTGGAACTGTAATTTATCGCTTCGTTCATTAAGCAGGCAGTACATTGAATGAATATGTCGGATTCTATTTGGCAACGATCGTCAGTCTATCGCCGGTCTTTAGGAGACCCCAGCAAGTTTTAACACTTTTTCTTATCGAATCCCCTGTTACAGCTCAGACCTTATTTACAATCTGTCTTCGAAGCTTTAAACTTTCACTGTGTAAGGCCCCGGATTACAAAATTTCCATTCAGCAACGTTCAGCACTGTTAAATTCAACATGTTATGGCAATCAACGCCATCCAATATCACTGAACACCATCATTCAACATCATTCCACAGGGTAACCAACCATGTGTAACCATGGTGAATTCAACAGTGTTGAATGTTGTTGAATGGAAATGTTGTTTCCACAGCACAGATTCAAACAATGTTTTATTTCTTTAGAGTCCTTCAAGTCTATCTTGTCTGTGACGATTCTAAATATCCAGGGGAAACAGACGGCGTTTCAGAAAACTTTCTGCCGAAAAATTCAGCCTATGTATGTATACCTGATACAAAGCAAAGTTTTGTTTACTCTTCTTTTCTCTTTTGTGTCTACACCCGCATTTTTTTGGAGCGTTGTCAGCCGTCCATTCTGAGTGGAAGGGCCGGACGGGAAAATGTTTGGCTCAAGGTCATGGCATACGGACCGAACGCAGCGAGGTCCAAGAGCCAAATATTTTCCCATCTGGCTCTCCCAATATACCGTATTTTCTCGATTAAACGCTGGGGGCGTTTATTTAAAACTAGACCTCGCAGACCCAGCGTTTATTTGAGCCCGGCGTTTACTCGGGGCCCGGCGTTTCTTAAAGTGAAGTATTTTTCATCAATTTTGGTAGCCTTATTTCTTTGGTCATAAATACTATAAGATTTCAAAAATCACAGCAAAATATAGATCAACATAAGTAAAATAGGAATAAAATGTCACTAATTTCGTCTAAAATCGATAAATATCAAAACGAGGAGAGACGAATTGTGTGCTCAGTAGCGTGTAGGGTGCATTACGCCCACTTTCTTTAGCTGGAATTTCAATAAGAATAGGCACCTCAAATAAACGCCGGTACCTCGAATAAACTCCGGGGGCTTTTATTTAAAAATTGACCGTGTGGACCCGGCGTTTAATCTAGAAAATACGGTAAGTACACTTTAGCGCACCTTTGTTATGCTTTTAAATGAAAGTGTAAGTGCGCGCGCGCTAAATGAACAGACGACGTGTGCGGGGCCAATCGGCTTTTTCCGGAGCGGTTTGCGTCAACCCGCCTTTTTACACACGTCGAATCGCCAATACTTTTTCTCTAGAATTGCGTCAGCGGGGCCGTACGGTTGTAAAATAAATTTAATCTAATCGCACCATCTTTTGAAGCAGGAAAGACCAACCACCATGCTTTTGCTCAAAATACATACTAGTTTCTTTGTCAGTTGTGTATGCATTATTTTGTATAAATTGCCTGTCTACACCGAATAAACCAGTCTTCCAGTCTTTTTGTCTTCAGTTACAGGAACACCGAAACCAATGCTGCGAACGTTAATCCTGAACCTGTTTCTACAGCGGCTCTGATACCTTACGCAAGATCCTACTACCGTAATTACGACATGCGTGTTGCTACTTTCGCTCTAAGAACTTCCGCACAGGTTGACGAAAGAACAGTCCTTTTAGGACTTATCTCATCGCATACACAATTTACTTGAGGTTTTCAGTTAAAGGTCCCCACTACAAAGAGCATTTTTAGAAATAAGGATCCCCGTTTGTCATGCAACGACTGGCAAAAACGCGCTGAAAGGTACGCGTTTTCAAACTAAAACGGGGTCTAATTGCTTTTCAGCTTTTTAGTTTATCAGGTTTTATTTGTTTATTCGTAGTCCATGAGTTTTAAATCCAAATGCGCCTGTGACGATGGCTGCGTTTCTAATCCCTCAGGAAGTACCGGACTTAGCATTGGAAGCATTTTATTAATAGTGTGAGTACAATGTAGTTATAATCATCAAAATGTATCTTCCATATTTTCCATTGACCTTACAACCTACAGTTAAGCCGCGCTTAAGACAAACACTTTGTCATTACCGGCAGTTTTGCTACCGAAACGGGTAGATCAAGAGTTCAGATATACGCGTGACGGTTGACTTTGGCCGAAAAAAGGCAAAGGTTTTTTGTCATGTGGCTCGCACCCAACAATCAAGAACGTTAAAACACAGATTGTCGCATTCCTGAGCGTTAAACGTTAAACATGAATGTCATAAATATAAGGTTCTGATAAGCGTTCCTTTTTTTGCTGTAAACTGAGAATAGTAGGATTCAAAATCAGTCAGGAATATGACCACGTGCGTTTACGTTTTTCATTCGTCTGTGGGGGTTACTGTAAACGCGTGCGTTGCCTTGACAAATAAAGCAAGAACGTTGCGACATGTCTTTGCTCGCTTAACTTTACAGCTGAAGCCTGTTACAGTAAAAACCCGCATGTAAGAACCTACGTTTTTTGAAGTCTAGCAAAATAGGTTCTTGTATTTTGGGGTAGTTATTGACAATTTAGGCTGCGTAGGTTCTTAATTAGGTTCTTAATTTATATGAAGGAGATATAGTTGCTGATCACCAGAAATATAAATAAACTTGGATTTGGTCCTTAAATATACAGTATTTATTCAGAACTGTATTATAATGAGCATAACAAAACTGATTACAGAATGTGTATGTAGTGTTATCTCTATATATAACAAGAGTTGTTTAGTAAAAAAAAAAAAAAAATCTCTGCAACTCACATAAAAAAAACTGCTTGATCTTGCTTGGCTAAACAGGTTCTTATATTTCTGGGTATTAAAGTGGCAAATTTCTGCCAGCAGGTTCACCACTAGGTTCTTACACGCGCGTTTTAACTGTATTGCAAAAACTGCTTAACACGAAAACTCCACTAGTACTGACACTTTTTCTGTAGCCTGCCTAGCAAGCGTTTCCGTAGGCTATTACGCACGTTTGTGTTTGATGACTAGTATCCGTGCGTGTATCCCTAAATGCGTGTATCCGTAAATGTCATCAATATTCTGTTTTGTCCCATTTTTTTCCTATTCGTCTTCAACAAACACATAAGCATAGACTTGGTGGAAAATGAGATTCAAGTACAGAGGAAGAATTTCCTAGTGTTTTATTTATTTTTATTTTTCATTTTTTATATCTTTTCTCAATAATGTTCCTGAATAACCTTTCCATGGGATCACGAAAATTCATGGCGAAATTTTTCAGTATATTCACCATTTATTTGTCTTTCTGTGTTCCTCAGGTTTTTCGTAGTACTTTTCGTTTATTTAATTGGTGGAGTTGTCATTAAAAAGTACAAAATGGGCGTCGAGAACATGCCAGAGATGATACCTAACTACGAATTCTGGGCCGGAATTCCATCTCTTGTGAAGGTAAGAAGTCAGCTATATTCTGACGACTGTCACAATGGTGGATTGATTGACTGATTGACGGGGCGGTTAGTTGATTGAATGAAATAATTGATTGACTGATTGATTGATTGATTGATGAAATCACATCAAATATGTTTTAGTCTTATCCTTGATCAGATCGAATACACTCACGAATCAGTTATACCACGTTGAAAGAGCAATACGATGTAATGTGTTGACAACGTGAGTGCAAGCTTTGATACTTTAGGGACTGATCTTTCAGGTTGATAAAAAGGAGCTTTCCTTTTTTATGGACAACAACCCATAACTTTAGATTCAAAATTCCTGCGGTGCCCCAATTTTAAGAAAGTATTACCTTTCACAGGCATATCTAATGACATTTTAATTTTCTCGGTGAAATATTTTGAAACCAGTTTATTCTTTCACTTCGTAAATATATTCCCTACTGTGAAGTTTGAAGGGAATTACACCAACCAGAGGCAACTCTGTCTCCAGAGTGTATTATGAACTATTCTATGAGGTATTACATATTTTCACTTGTTTTGTGTTTCATTTTTCAGGATGGCGTTGTGTTTACCTGTACAGGTCTCAAGACAGGATGTACTTCCCTTTACCATAAGTGCAGTAAAGATGCATATGCCAAAATATAAGTCAACAATAAACTTAAATAAGCCACTAAAAGTTTCAACGGTTGGATACAGCCAGCTTCAAACTGCAATTTGCTATTGGCTAACTGCTTGAATACATTTCAATACTTTGGTGTTTGTGCACTGCCACGGTTGAAATAATTTAAATTATTAAAACTTATGATAATATTGCTTGTAACATTGTGTGCATATTTATACGCAACGTTGTGCTTGATATTGCGTGCAACATTGTGTCCATCATTACGATTATTTCTCCCGTACGCGTGCGAAGAGTGTTTTCTCGCGCGAAGGTACTTGCATCTGTAGATTTGTAACGGTCTTAACTTGAACACGCTCATGACGAAAACATTATTTACGTAGAGCATTTGAATTACTCGCCGTTAGCGAATAGCGAATTAACTTAAGCTTCGTAACGTTCTCCCTAACGAAGGGTGGCTTCCAGTTCGAAAAATTGGAATAACACATCCATTTTTTCCTATACCACTGTTTATTAATTCTCTACTGTTCTAAACCACACCCATCTATCAAATGTGATCTATGCTACTCCACACGGTAACCAGCTACGTTGCAACATGTTTACTGAATAATATAATGAAAAACATTTAACCAATCAGAGCCATCAGAATAAACTCCCATCACAACAAGCTCTTTTCAGTGGGTTTGTAAGTCTCGAGGAGCTCCCCTGTCTCATTACAACTTCTCAGGATGACAATGAATAGCTCTTCAATTGATGGGCCTCAAGAGTTACACAAATACCTACAATTAGTCTCAATTAATAAACTAGCCAGGTCCTTTTTCCTGATTTTAGCGCTGTCTAAGTCGCATAATTACTATGCTGTAAATGGTTTGAATTTCTGTCGGTCTCACCAATATAAGTGGCCTTGAAGTCACAGCACTTGATATTATATTAAAACTGCCCCCTGTCTGTATTTGTGGTAAAGTAGTGATAGGTTTGTGAGCAACGCGGATGTTGTAGGGTTGGAGGATCCGTGCGATCAGTTTCAGAAGTCCCTTTGATGTAAGGTATGGTTGCAGAAGCGACAGGTGTCGAGTTAGTGATCGTAGCGTTTCTGTAAGTGTTGCGTCAGTTTTCTTGAGGTCAAGTAGTTTGCTGTTAAGTTGACGTTGAAGTGCTGGCGTCGGGTCTCGTTGTAGTACTTCGTAGATCTCTCGTTAACAAGCGCGTCCATTTTGTCATAATAGTTTGTTCATGTCTTGTCCATAACTGAACAGTCACTAAACCTTTGTCAGCTTGGAGTATGACAATGTCTTTGCCGGAGATTAGTCTTTTCAGTGCTTTTCGTTCGTCTTTAGTCAAGTTACTGTCAGGTAGAGAGGCTGATTGTATAGTAGAAGCTATTCTACTTCTGATGTTATTCTTTGTAGATTCTGATAGCTCCCTTTGACAAGACAGAACGGCCTCAACTCTAGATACAATGGCTTCGGTCGGTATACGTTTAGGCGTCACTGAGTGTTTGAGTCCGTAGGAGAGTACCTGTGTTTCAGTCTTGTCCAAGGGACGGGAAGAAATATGTAACTGAAACATTATTTTTAGACTTCAATTAACCCTTTAAGCCCCAAAAGTGATCAGCATCAAATTTCTCCTCATGATATCAGTTCCTAGCTTATAACACATACAGGCCACAAGAAGTAAGTGAATGATCAACAAAGATGAATTGTCTTGATGTTTAATCAAGTTCTCCCAACTAGTCCTCAACAAAATGTATAGAGACCCGAAAGGAGAATTTACATAATGATGCTGGGGCTTAAAGGGTTCATACAAATGTGTTCTTTCGCTTTTGAAAATGATACCAAGACATAGTACCGTTAAGAACATAATTGCAGTAATTTTAAATAACGCAGTTCAGACGCAGACAACGAGGGAAAGAAAGGAAGGGCACGATGCGAAGGAGGCACTAAAGATGCAGTAAAGACGCTTATGCCGAAATATAAGTCAACAATAAACTAAATAAGCTATTAAAAGTTTCAACGGTTGGATACTACCAGCTTCAAATTGCAATTTGCTACTGGCTAACTGCTTGCATGCATTTTAAAAACTATCGTGTTTGTACACTGCCACGGTTGAAATAACGCTGTCTCAATTTAGAGCTAAGAAGGCGATAGGCTTCTAAACCATACCCATCTATCAACAGGGATCTAGTCCTAATCTACTTCGTATAACGTGGTTACCAATTACATTGCAAAGTGTTTACTGAATAATGAAAATTCATTCAATCAGTTAAGAGCTAGCAGAATGATCTCCCATCACAGCATACTCTTGTCAGTGGGTTTGTAAGTCTCGAGGAACTCCCCCGGTCTTGCTTCTGATGGTTTGTTCTTCAGAATGGGCGTGGTCAATGTGGTCCAACGCTGGTAAGGAGAAATAATATTCTTATCAATGATTGTCATGGCTAAATAACGCGCGCTTTAATTGAGTGCCTGGTTGCTTTTCAAGTCTTACGGGTATATTCCATCGCTATTGGTCACTTTAGGACCAGCAGAGGACTGGGGACAATAGACCACCTCAAAAATGGTAATCCCTAACATGTTTGAAACTAATCTGTTAATTAGAAGGTAAATAAATGGCTTCTAAAACTCAGAGAATTTACAAGATATGTATGGTTCGAGAAACACGCTTTACGACATAGATGGCGTTTGGATGAGTTTTTAGTTTTGTTTTGAAACCCACCCATTCTCGCTGGCACTGTTAATTCTGATATGCTTTTTCATGTAACAGAACATTTTTCTATAATCTATTGATGGTCGTGATATTCTCCATGTGGCCCCAGCCCCCTATTCTTTCCTGAAGTGGCTCCTCACCACCGCAGACTGAATTTTTCTCCCAATAAATTAACAAAAATCAAGACTAAAAGGCCATATAAAATTTAGTCAGGATGCGAAGTTAAAACAAAAAAAAAAAAAGAAAAAGAAAACCGGTTTCAAAATCGGTATTTTAAAGTTATAACATTTACAGAAGTTTGAATGGCTTGGTAGTAGCTCTTGAAAAAAGCTACATTATCAATCAAACATAACGGGGTTAGTTTCTAAAGAAACTGTGAGGCTGTGTCGGTGGGGAGATGAAACACAAAAAAATGGATTTATAAAGTCGATTGGACACCGTAGGGAAAATGAGAGCTGACCTTTCCAGCTTGAAAAATCCAAATTTTCTACACATCCAATTGTCTGCAAATTTGGTAATTTTCAAAAAGGAATATCTCCTTCAATTTTCAACATTTTCATCTGATATTTGCTGCTAACTTATGATAATGCAGAGATCAAAGAATGTCCACGTAACCAAAGACCGTCCTACTGGGCACTGTTCCATTTGTACCGTTTCAGTATTAGTTCACGTCAGGCGGGAGTTCAAGTTCTACTGAGAAACACATGTACATGTAAAAGAAAATTATAAGGAGGGAAAAGTTGAGATTTGAGACTGAAACGGTTATGTTACCTCTTGAAGCGATCCAGGCGTGGTCACTAGTTTGTACAGCATAACAATTGGGATGCACGCAATTGAGGACAGAGCCATGAGCCAACCGATGGCCTGTCCCCATCCGGGATACTCATATTCATCGTAGGTCAGCGGTGAATATGTCACGAGACTAAAAATAAAGACCGCCTGTTCAGGAGAGAAATTTTTTAAACAGAGTTAATATCTACAGTGCCAAAAGCACAGGACACCCAAACAGCGTTTGGGCTTCCTGTGCCAAGAGGGTAATTTGTGACATGGACTGAAAGCTGCGTGCGCTCTGATTTGCTAACACGGAATGCCATGCAAATGCGTCGTCAGTGTTGTACTGATCAGTTGTTTGTAACAAAAAAAATGACCGTACTGTAAATCAACTTGTTCTCTTACCAAGCAGAAAACAGGTGTGAAAAAAGCCCAGCACCACCGGACCCAAGGGTTGATACGAAATCCAAGCATGTCTTCCATATCGTCATAGAAACGTTTTCCACCTATATGATAAGAGCGAGTGTTGCGCATCAATGTACAATGAAGCACATTTAAACAAACGTATTGATAGTGGAAAACAAAGGAATATAAATGTGACTTATTGTACCGACTGCAGCTAGCTAAATTAGCCCACCTCTAGACTTTTATTACCGGTGCAAGCACATAACAGCACTTGTATCAACATAAGCGATCTCGATGCAAGCATAGGTACAGTACAACGTAACTGTAAGGATAAAAGTTCTTTAACTTTCCTTCTGCTTGCACTTATCGCTATGTGACAGTGACCCTCAGCGAAAGCCAGTTAAGAAGAATGAGTGTCTTTTTTCCTTTTATGTTCATGTTTATGCAGTGATGAAGATGATGATGATGATGATGATGATGACGATGATGATGACAATGATGATGATGATGATGATGATGATGATGATGATGATGATGATGATGATGATGAACTTTTCACAACTCTGTTTATTGCTGAATTTCCTGCTGGTGTTTTTGTTTTACCATATTTTACTTGAAATTGAGATTAACCCTGTAAAAATCCTAAATACATTGACCTTTCAGTACGGATTAAGGCTCACGAAATTACGCTAGAGTCTCACCGTAGATCCAACCAATGGCAATACTTTGAAATAGGGAGACCCAGAGAAGGGCAGAACCGCTGGCAGAGTAGGCATCGAACAGTTGAAACACATACATACCACCCTGACAAGAAAATACAAATCGATCTTTCGTGAACGAAAACTGACATTTTTCTGAACTTGACAAGTATTTAACAAATAGTACACGAAATGAGGTCGTAAATGAGATCGTAGCCAATTCGAGCCGGCTACGCTTGTTATACAGACACCCTGGAATATGAAAAAGCGAGAGCTCGATGGGCCCTAACTGACAGACTAACAGACTAGAAGAGAAGTCATAAAATAGGTTGCGAAGAGATACTTCTTAACAAGATTTCTTATTATCTATCCGGAGGTTTTCTTTTAATGCATCAGTCAATTCCAGCAGTACCCATCCCCCCCCGGTCCAACCCCCGGGCATTAGCATTTTTTTTAATGGCAAATTCCCGGGGGTGGGGATAAACAAGTCCATCAAATGCCCCGGGTTGGGACCAAAAAAGAAGGCAAATGCCCCACCCCCGGGATTATATAGAAAGCAACACTGCTCAAGATTCAATAAATCATAACAAGAAAGTTTCACTCATCATTAAGACCATTAAGGCTGGTTTCCATATCATCGCTATGATTGCTGCAATCGCTGGAAGAAACGTTCAGCAATCGTTGTGATCATATGGGTACCACACTTCAGCGATCGATCGTAGCGCTCACATCATTTCACAACGATCGTGAAGAGTGGTTTCTATATGATTGCAACGATTGCGATCACAGAGATCGTAGCAACCGTACGGAAACCAGCCTTTACTTTCAACACATTTCGGTTGTTTACCCGTGCGTCTATCCTCGATCCCATTGTTCATTTGCTTTAATGCCACTTATCAGTAACACGCCAAATTGTGTTCATGACAGTTCCTTTTGGTTCAATTATTCATTCATTTATGTGATTTTGACCTGGACAATTCATGTGTTTATTTTTAAAATATACTAAGAAATGCTTAGCTATATTAAGTTATCGAGGAACTGGAAACGCATTATCCGTGTTTATCAAACGGCCAAAATCGTAAAAGATTTTTACGAAAGTGATCATGTTGGAGAGCTTTAAAATCCATATATTACATGCGAGACCAAAACCTGACAAAGATGTCAAGTGCCCCGGGGTCGTCCCGGGGATAGGCAAATGCCCGACCCCCGGGTAGTGATAAAATTTCAACTGCCCCACCCCCGGGATTGACACATGAGCAAATGCCCGGCTAATGCCCGGGGGGGGGGGGATGGGCACAGCTGGAATTGACTGATGCATAAATAATTGTTTTAAAAAATTATTTCAGAGTCAGAACTCTGGGGCAGGATTCACAAAGCTGTCCTAAGTGAAAGATGAATCCTAAGTATTGTTTCTTAACAACAGGCTTTTGTTTTCCAACAACACTGATAGGACACACCTTATCTTAGGAGGGCTTCGTGAACTTTCCTGTGTAAAAAGTTGTTCTAACGTTTGAGTCTGAGGTTAACATCCTGGACTGTGGCCATTTAAATGAAAGCTCATGAACCTTACTTTTACGTGGTATTATTTGCTTTTCAACACTTTGCAAAGGAAAATCTGGTACCCTTTCCAAGTTTGAAACTTAGTGGTTTTGAGTGTAAGCTATAATGTTGGAAAATTTGGTAAATTATTCAAATTTGGTGCATTGTTCATATATACTTTCCTATTGTTGTAAGAGCATCGAGACTTAGAGGGATGCTCCAAATACCTCATTATTATTATTATTATTATTATTATTATTATTATTATTATTATTACTATTATTAAAATACCTTAGTAACCATGGACAATCCAACAAGGAACCACACCATGCACATGAAGCCAATGAACATTTCTTTACGATGACCACGCCTCAGTTGCTTAGGAAACAGGTCCACAATGGCGGTCACGAAACCTTCAACGCCCACGAACTTGAAATTTGAAAGAAAAAAATGGAGAAGAAAGTCATTCGCAATAAGAGAAAAAAAAGTGAGATTTCACCCTCAGTTCAGTTCATTTTTCATACCTCACTATCCAGCCCTAGGAGGAAGACCATAAAGAAAAACAGAACGGACCAAAGTGGTGCCAAAGGCATCTGAGCTACGGCTTCTGGATAAGCAACAAAGGCAAGTCCTGGACCTACAAGAAGGAATGCAAAACAAAGGTAGTATAAATAGTTAACAAATAGATTTTTATTGGCATTCGTCCGCCACGAAAGGAAATGGAAATAGATTTTATATTGGCATCCGTCCGTCACGAAAGACAATGGACTATTGCGCCGTGGATCAGTTTGTATTGGTGATGCAACGCCTGCTGGGACTAAAGAACCCAATCCTCGAACGCCGGGCCTTGCCACAGTTGCTGCAGGTTAGCGTAGAGTCTGACTGTGGAGGCAATGCCGTTGACCCCTGTCATCTGCATTGAAATAGCTATCTACGTAACAATCTATAATACTTGGATGTTCAAATCTTCACAAAGTCGAAGACGTCTGAAGTTCTTGTAAAACTGCGCTGTTTCAATTCAATCCAGATCCAGCGATAACAAGGTGAATCAGCGCGGGGGGTGATTGCTCAAAACCAAAAAATTGTAGCCCATCAGGTAGGGCCCCTTCGCCAACTCAGGCCACTTAAGGCATGGTTAGAGGCTAATTTGCACAAAATCTACTCAACTGATCATAACTTTGGGGACATTTGCTGAAAAGCTCTCAAACTTGGGATCCATTTAAAACTTGATGGCCCCAACTCAATGTGTAGACTTAAGTATCCAACGCTTGTGTCACGTGACCAGTGAAGGATGATAAACGGTCAAAATCTTTAGAGTAAAATGGGGAATATAAAATGAAACAATTATTAAATCTTTTTATAATGAATTCACCTTGTGAGGTTGTCTCTTTTTGTATATTAGAAATTGTTAAAGCATTAATTAAGTCACGTGACTTATTCTTGTCATATGTAGGATTTCTACTAAGTATGGACACGTTTAAAAGGCGAATTATGATGACCTCTTAGCACGTAAAAGAATGACACCCAAAAAGATTTAATTCCATTTCATTTCATATTCCCCATTTCACTCAACCGTTATCAAGCCTTTACTGGTCGTGTGACCCAAATGATTGACACTTGAAGTCAAAACTGAGTTAGGGTCATCAGTTTTTTCATAGTTGCCAAGTTTGAGAGTTTTCCGCAGATTTCCGCAGAGTTATGACTTTGGAGTAAATTTTATGCATGCCTTAAGTGGCCTGAGGTAAAGAACGAAGGCGTCGAGAGTCCAGAATAAGAGGAGACTCCCTGCCCCCACGGTTTTTGGTTGGGTGGGCTGTGAGCTAATCCCTTACTAACGGGGAAAAATTTTGATTATGGACACCAGAGCGTCAATAATTGCACGTGCACGTGCCTTATACAACATCGGAGCTGTTATCAGGATAAAGATAAACGGCCTTAATGGACTTTGAGATTCAAGCTCCAAATGGCTTCTTACCTCCTTTGGCGACGTCCTTTACTTCCACTCCTTGCTTCTGTGCCATAAAGCCAAGCACAGAAAAAATGACAAACCCTCCATAGAGACTTGTTCCACTGTTCACACAGGCGAATATTATGGAATCCCTGAACAACAACAACAAGAAAAAACGAGAGTCGATATGTTAACAACTATCACGTACATAAGCTCACGCGTCACCAATAAGTACGAGATTCAAAACGAAACCTCAGAAACCTCGCATCTCCTTACCCGTAGAGAAGGAGGCTTTAGGCACAAGAACGGAATGCAACGTGAGAACGCTCTAATGCCTGCTTACTGCAACTACGAAGTCGTGTGTACTCGTACTGAAATCTAAAGCTTCCTAATTTCTCAGTTTACATCAATTAAAATAACCGAGGCTACAAGCAAAGCAAGTTTTTGTTGTCTCAGTTTTGCATTGCAACTTGACAGTGCAAATAACAACCAACACTGGATGGGTTATTATTTGTTTGTTTGTTTGTCTGCTTTTTTCTTTCCCTGGTGCTGTGCCTTGTTGTGGCGGGGAGGCTTGCGTGCCCTTCCGGCCCCTAGAGCTATGTCAGCTGGAGCTTATGCTCCTGGTAGGTTCAACCATGCTAAATTGGTCTACGGGAGAGGGGCCAGACTAAACAGTGCCCTGGTTCTCCAGGTTGGGGGTTAAGCGCAGGGCTAACAACCCTGCCTTGTAAAAACAACACGTTACTGAAACCTCATTGAGGTCTTATGTGCCACTCGGCATAAAGAGGATGAGTGAGTGAGTCTTGTCTCCTTTTTTACGTAAACCTGTCTGAAAACAAACTGTGCGATTTCAGACTATTGGACAACCACTGCTCGATAAAATATCTAGAATTGGCGCTGCCTTTGCACCGATTAAATATCATTACAATTAATCAATATCTTGGTGAAAAGAGGAAACATTTTCTCACCGGTAGCAATTGTGGTGAAATCTGTTGTAGCTTCCTAGCGCAATTAGTGTACCAAGACCAATAGAATAAGAAAAGAACACTTGCGTACCGGCGTCAAGCCACACCTGTATAACACCATCAGTTAATACCGTCAGGAGCCCATCCTTAATGGCGTAAATTCTAGGTTATGACCACCCCCTCTTCCACAACCACCACTTTGCCCTAAAATCCAGGTTATGAGCTACAACCCACAACCAACCCCCTACCCCGTGCTTATAAGCCCACTCGTTTATACGCTCCACAGATTGGTACTTCCTGTTATTAGCCCCCCCTCATAGATTTTAATCATACCACATTTCCTAGAACGTTGCACGAAATCTACAAAAAATAATGGTTCACTACCACAATATTTGTGCTTACCAACCAACACGCTAGCGGTATTATTGGTGGAAAGGATTTTCTTGGCTGTGTTTTTTTTTTTTCCAGTCAGTTTTGCTCTTCCTTTGTGTAGGCTATCATAATTCGTCCCTACACCCTTAATAAGATTACCCGGTCAAAACGAACAAAATTGCCCGCCTTGTCCCAGATCGTATTAACGGGGTTTCACTATACCTGGCCGTCCTTGAGTCGAGTCATGTTAGGAGTGAGATAAAACTTGATGCCCTCGGCTGCTCCAGGTAGCGTGACAGCTCGAACCAACAAAATGGTCAATAGGACGTACGGGAACGTTGCTGTGAAGTATACAACCTGTGAATAAACAACTAAGTATATAAGGCATCGGAATGTCTACTTAAATTAGACATTCGACTATAAAAACGACGTTTAGTACAAACTGATATTTTCAAGCCGAATGTTTGAGTCAGTCGATATATCGTAACTCTGCTAAGAAGAAGCAGTATAACCCAGATAACACATCTAGTTAGATTGACGTAAATATACATAGGTCTATCCCTCTTCTAAATTCTCTTAAATCAGGTCTTAACTAGGTTTCGTTTAAATTATCGAGGGAGAATTACACGATTGCCTAATATTTGGTACTTTGGACTTCAAATGATGACATTTTACTCCTGCATTTACAGTTCATTCCGATATCGAATGAAAGAAAATAGTAAGGTAGTCTTCTAACCTTCCCTGTAGACTTGACACCTTTAAAAACGCAAAGGTAACAGATGATCCAAGCCAATAACAGGCATAAAGCTAGGTCCCAGTTCACCGTTCCTGGTTCATCCAAAGCATTGCCAATTTTCAAAACCCTTAGCCTGAAGGAAATACAACGACGCATGATTGATTGGCTCACAGGCTGAATGACTGATTGACTGACTGACTGACTGACTGACTGACTGACTGACTGATCATGACTGGCTGACTGTCTGACCGACCGTTCTCTCTGACTGACTGACTGACTGACTGACTGACTGTTCAGTTTCTGTCTTCTGATCGAACGTATGTCTTTCTCCCTGACTTACTTCCTAATTCATAACTGACAAACTGACTGAATAACTGACTGACCGACTGACTGACCATTGACCAACCGACGGGACAAGCAGAAGGTCTCACGGAACAAGGATTGCAGGGCACAGCGACTGTACCGATTAAATGTCTTTCCGTCAGTCAGGCTGAAAATGGAATAATGGTCTGACAAATGAAACGATAAAATTGTCATTTCTAATTCATTAGAATAATAAGAATTGGAGGGTTATTGTTAAGGGTTACCTCGTACTGCGTTTTGCAAATTATCTTTATAACAACTTGTTATTTCAGTTAATAAACAATATAAACTCACTCCCAATACTCCTGACTTGCAGACACTCTTGCTGCACTGGCAAGTGCAGTTGGCACTATGGACATGTTAGTCATGTTTGCCATCATAGTTGGTGTGACTGTGGCGTTAGTCATGTTTGCCAGCATTGTCGGTATGGCTGTGGTGCTGGCCATGGTTGCGTTTACACTGGAACTGTTTACGGCACTCTTCACGGCGTTTTTCCCTGCTTCAGTGAAGTCAACGCAGTTTGGCGAGTTCCAATCATTGCCACAGCTTGACCAAGGAAGTGTGGACGTGAACGACGCAAACATATAAAACAGGGCCCAGCCAAGGATTACAATATAGTAGATGTTCAAAAACTGGACAATAATAACACTGGCCCAGCCAATGCCTGCAAACCAAATGCGTCATTAACTTTCTTAGCTTTGTTTCTCTGCATGACATACTAAGGTGTGGCCATTCAAGTGAAAGATCTAGAGTAGAACTAACTCAAGTTTTTTTTTGTTGCTGCTTATTATTCTGTGCAAGGTTGTTTGACCATAGATAGCAATTTCTGTGGTGCTGTGTGTTGGCTTATTGCTGTTCCTATAAAGGTTTGACTAGTTTTTCACTTGATCGGTCATATACCTCAGTTTAAACTGCAAACCGATCCCTACCCATGACACTACACAAGTGCACGATAGTGACTCCAAACCTTTGTAACACCGGGGCCGGATTCATAAATCTCTCCTTAGTTAAAATTGATTCTAAGTACTGTTTCATGACAATATGCTTATGCTCTCCAGCAATACAAAAAACATATCATCTCTCAGTCAACTCTACGAAGGTATACTAGCCCATTTATAGCGACTGGGAGTATTCAAGAGGGCACAGGTGGGACCCTCACTCGATCAGACGCTTAAAGGTCTTAAAGACCAGCATATGTTGAACTGGTCAGGGGCACCCAACAAGAACATTTCAGCAAAATACTTGAAATGCCATTTTCTGCTTCCTTAGATTGTTTCAAAGTTTTTCTAAGGCATATTTGTGTAAGCTAATATAGATTGATCTTTTCGGAATTTTATCCGAAAATTTAGGCCACAGAAAATTTTAGGAAGTAGAATCCTATCCGCCCAATTTCCGAGCAGCTGATGGCTCTCCGAAAATGCTACCTGACCTTATTTTGCACTCTAAAAGACACATTTGTCCCTCAGAAAACAATAGGAACTAATAAGTCCTCTTGTTACGAAAGTCGGGCGTCTGAAGCTTTCACTGCAATTAAATCCGAAAATCTTGCGCGATTTTAGGCCTTCCAAAAGATATTCCCCGAAACTAACCGTTGGGTGCATGCCCCTGACTGGTGGCTTACACCTACGGAGATGAATGCAAAAGGAAAGGCTTGTTGACGATCGTGAAGAATGAAAGCGACTAGTAGTCATCGCTTTGCCACGGGGACGGGAATCAATCCGCCACCTTACTGCTGAGGCATACAAGTAGGAAATGCCTCGTCACTACTAGCAGTGTCTGAACAGAGCGCTTTACCCATATTCTTCAAGAATAATGGTTGCCTGCTATCCTTGTACCCTGGTACAGCTGTTACCACACTGTTCCAAACAAACCTTGAAAGAGTGGACATATCAGCCAGGCTGTAATTCCTCCTTGACTTGCCAATTGTCCCAGCGCCACTTCCAAGATAAGGATGGGCACCCCAGCAAATACCAGGCAGATAAGGTACGGTATAAGAAAACAACCTACAATGAAAACACAAGCAGCGTTGGTGTTTATTTTAGGTTCCCAGACTGCTTTTGGTTAAAATACGCAGAATGTTTATCATTGTTCATGCAGTGTATAATGCATAAAAGGGGGAAAACAATTTTTTTTACGTTAAACGGTCTCAAATGAATTACATATTCTCAAATTAAGTGAACTTACTTTATTCAGGCGACAATAATAACATCGAAAGATCTCAAATGTATTCAAGTTAACCCTATTTAACCTAAGGTTTTTTGAGTTCTTGAAAGTATTAAAGCTACATGTATAACAACGAAACTTGGAGGGTACATAACACGTTCAAACTTGTTTTCTTAATATTTGAGGCCAGCAACCCGAGCTGATGACGTCACATAACGCGAAAAAATTACGTGAAAATTACGTCGTAATTTCCAAACGGCGGCTATTTTGTATCCACCATGGCAAAAAAGTCATTAATACCAACGTAAAAAACACTAGCTACAAGTTTTCACCAAAGAGGAAATTCAGAATTCTGGGGGAAAAAAAGTTGACACAATCAAAATTTAGGAACAGCGACATGTCAAACCAAATTGTTTCCAGGAAAATCTAAGGAAAGTCATAAAGTTTGGTGGCTTTTGCTTGCATATTAAATAAAGTCATCTCGTTTAAAGTCCGTGCGGCCCCTTTGTGTTATACCCTGCCCACACCCCCCTCTAGGCTAAATTAACGATTAAGTGCCTCTCTTTGTTAACCTTAACCAATGGAAAAAAACGTAGTTTGCATCTTTCTAACAGAAAGGTAAGGTTAATGTCCAAAACACGTCACTTACACCAGGTAAAGTCAGACCAAATTTTATAACCAAAGCTAGAAACAGATTTAATCACCAAGTGCTTGTGGATGGTTTATTCAACACCGCTCAGCCGTGAACTTTCATTTAAATGAGTCCAAACAAACTGGCTGTAAACGTCGTTGTTAATAACTCATACTTTACTATATTTTAACCTGTTTGTTAAATTGTGGAAAACCTGTCATTACTTATAGCTTTGGCTAGACAGCTTGACATCATGTATTGTGCCCAATGAGCGCACTTCAACAACAACTTGATCTCATACATTATGCCTACTGAGCGTATTTGAACAAAATTATCTTTGCATGACTGAATCGAATGATCACAACAAACAGACCGCATTATTAAAATGGAGTTCCAAGTTGACATTGCACGCTACCCAAAAGTTTCCGTTTCTGTATTAATTTTTAGACCAAGGAAAGTAACTGAATGCTGATTTTACGATCTCCAGCAACGACAGCATGTGTGCAGTTCAGTATATGAATGTATACGCCCTTTTGTTTCCTGTGCTTTCAAAACAACATGTACAGTTAGTGTATTAGTGTTAATGAATATTTAAACACCGGGTAAATTATGTTTTGCTGAGTGGTGGTTGTCCAAGCCAGTCTATTGGGCCGATTTTAAAGGCTGGCCGCCACCAAGCCGTTAGCTTTTTCTGCTGACAACATTTCTATAGCGAATTGGTGTTTCAAGGATGAGCTTTGAAAAGCCTGATATTGCCCCATCCGTGCTATCAGGAATAACGCCAAGATGACAAATAAAGGATTTTAGCATACCGGTTTCTGTCGGACATCACTTTTTCATATTTATTCGGCTACAAAGTAAACACCGTGTTGCTATGTTCTGTATGTCACCGAAATCATTTCTGAACTCCATATTACGTTTGAGCCTACTATTAAAGGATTTTATCCCAAAAGCAACCGACTTGAAGAGACTGAAAACCGTTTAAATTAGATGGAGCTGTATGTTTGAATTCTGTCAACGCTGTTAAATCCAAATCCCTCGTTCATTCATCTCGATAAGCGACACCACCAGTACATTTTAAGCGTCACTAAATTAAGAAGAAACTGTGGAGCGCTATAAATGGTATGATCGTAAAAGTTTTGTTAAAATTTCAAACAACTGAATTGAAGAAGAGGGAGCACCCTCGAAACGTCTGGTTTTTTGCGAACTTTTACGGCGCATATTTTAACAAAACTTTCACGATCATACATTTTACGCCACCTATTACAATTAGAAATCCAAATCACCCCTTCATTCATCTCGATAAGCGACAACATGAGTGCATTTTACGCGACCTGTTACAATTTTTTCTTGTAGAAATATTTGCCCACAGACTTACCTCCGCCGTTCTTGTAGCAAAGGTAAGGAAACCGCCATATATTCCCCAGTCCCACAGAGAAACCTATCAGTGCTAAAACGAAATCGAGTTTGTTAGTCCACGTTTCTCGCTCCTTTATATCGCTGATGCCCATCTTGAACTCTAGCTTCCCCTTGAAGAGTAACAGCAAATATCGTGACACACCTCTCAGGGAGAGTGCTTTAATTACGGCTTGTTTCAACCAAGGGTAAAATTTGACAATCCAACAAATGGCCTCCCGGGCCCTTTGTTCCTCGGATCATTGAATAAGAATAATAATCAAAACATTTATAGAAATGGCTAGAAATCCAATGAAAGATGCAATAAAAAATAAATAAATTAAGTTCAAACAAACCTTTGAACCGGTTTTTGATCACCAAGATCGTCTTCAGGGTGTCAGGAATGATCTTGATGATCAAAAACGTTTAGTAGTTTTCTTTAAAAAAATTGAAAAAATAAATAATAATAATAATAATAATAATAATAATAAGGATAATATTTTTCCATTTTTTAACAAAAACAAAAAAACTCCAATGACGTTTTACAACACAAAATTTAAATAAAAACAACAACAACAACTTACAAATGCGAAAATCAGAACAAGCAGTATAAGGGGCTGTTTACATGGAGGGAGGAAGATCCTAGCGCTAGGAAGATCCTAGAAGACGGATCATCCTAGCGCCATTTGTTTTCTGTATTCAGTTTACATGCAAAATGTTGAACATTGCCCTAGTGCTAGGATCTTTCTAGCACTAGGATCTTCCTAGCTGAGAGAATGGAAGATCCTAGCGCTAAGAAGATCCTAGCACCATGTAAACCGCCTTCGCTCGGAGGATCCTAGTACTAGGGACAGAAAAACAAATATGGCGGCAGCCGGGCGTTCAGCTGCTAAAGACTGACAGTTTTATTTGATTTCCAGCAACCACCTCGACCGAAATTTTTGCATGTAAACCAAACGAAACTTTGTTTCGCTTTCTAAGATCTTCCCAGTGCTAGTATCTTCTTCCCTCCATGTAAACAGTCCCTAACTGAATTCACATAACAAGGTTCAATCAAAAGATGTCTTCGACCCTATTCAGACGGAGATGGGAGGGGGGGGATTTTTCCCACATGGACGTTTGAACTTTTTTAAAAAGCTTGCTCCAAGTGTAGCAGGTCCTTGTCCATCAGTTTCACGTTACCATGGCTACCACTTTGAGAAACTATAACTTTCTAAAAGTAACTTACATTTTTAGAGAATTTTCGTGTTCTTTTATTTATTTTGATTACTTTTTGGTCAATTTTCGTGCTTTTCAGAGGTTTTAAAAAACCAGTCAAGAATTCCAAGATGGCGGATCGTCCCATCCCCCCCCCCACCCTTTCCCATGCAGGAGACCAAAAAGGCCCGGTCTGAGTAAGGTTAAAAGAGACTGTGTTTATTGATATGCAAAGTCTAATATTGTTTGGAAGAGAGATCCAAAGCACCGGACTTGAAAACGCAATTAAGGAGACAATGTCATTACAAATGTTCCTGTTTTTTGATAAAAAATGTTTAATGTACGTCTAAGTACTTTGAGAGGCCATTCGTGAATTGCTTTCTCACCCTCAACGGGGCGATCTCAAGCTAGTCAGTTGTCACGAACAAGACACACTCTGATTTTACGGAAGACACAAGGGAAAAAGTTTAACCTCAAAAAATGTTGGCCTGACGTTTTCAAGTTAAAGTCCATTTTTCAGGCAAATGTGTCCTTTGGCTTTTCAAAATGAATCAAAGAATCAAGTGACACAGTCCTTATGACTGAGAAGTTAGTGATTGTAAAAAAATAGACAAATAGAGCCAAAAAGGCATAATTGAGTGGAAGGCGGAAAGGGAAAGAAAAAACAACTGAAATATTCAATGCAAGGTTCTAATGTATCGTTTGTTTTTTGACATTGACATAAATTTTAAGTCCCACTGACTTTGGTATAGTTATTACTAGCCGATAATTATCTTTCTTGAGTTTTGCTTGTGTTCATTGAAGAAAAGCATATATAAACTTTCCCTTTGCGTAGCTGTAAATCTGTTTTTAAAAAGCTATTTTATTTATTCACTTTTTCCAACATTCGAGCTCCAAAACTAGGGGAGTGGAGTAGTGTAGAAAGGACCGCACGAGCCCCCAAAAAGCTGAGTCAATGCTGAGAAATGCTGAGGTATATCATTATCACCCTCTCAGTGCTTAGCCTGAGATGGACGAAATTGTGAGAAAATGTCTAGGTCCTGGATCACCTCAATACGGAGTAAGTTACACTTGGTCTGTCTGACTGAATGACGCTTTGCGCCCGGAAAATATCATTTGGTGTTATGAGATATTCCTGAGTTTGTTTAACGCGTTCAAACAACAAAAGATTTACCGTTAATGTTTCACGCGCCGTTACAATGTTAACAAGAAAGCCAAATGGGCATTTTAACCGGCCGTACTGACCGTCCCCACCCCTAGGTTTCACAAATGTTAGCGTGAGCCTGTATTTAAACGAACCAGCGTGACGAAAAGTGTGATTGTGTGACACAATATTTTGACCATAGCGTTACTCGATGACGTAATGTTTAAACTCTGATGACTCAGCTTATCTTATCGCTTTTATTTCTGCTGAAAAGCGCAAATTCACTCAAACGTTAAATGTTGGTATAAATTTGCCCAGAACTGAGGATGCTTACAAAGGGATGAAATGTTTACTGTTGTGGCTAGACTGTGAATACAAACAGTGAACATAGCAGTAGAATCAAAGTATAACGCTTGATAAACACGAACTCGAGCAGATCGTCAGAGTCTGGGGCATGTTACGGCATATCTCATGACGTTATGTTTAAATCCGGTTTGCTAACCCGGGAATCCCATGCAAAGTAAACAAGTTGACTCGGAACGGCTACGGCAACCAACACCACACGCAAACCACACGCATCGCTTGATAATATTCAGTTATTTTCTAACTTAAAGACTCGTAACAGCAACCTTATTAATTGATCTCCTTATTAATGACCAATTCCTTCGTCTTTATGCAATTAAAATCAACTTCTCGCGTCAAATAAACACGGATTTGGATTCCTTTGCTGTATGATTGTAGTGCTTTCAGAGTCGCAATTCGCGTCGTCGCTTTCCGCTTCCGGATCATTTTTTTCAGTCTCTTGGGACTGACTATTCTCAGGGGCTGTTTCCACTTCATCTTTACTGTCTGTAGATTGTTCCTCGTTGTTTTCGAAGCCTTCATTGTTTTGATACTCTTTTCTTTCCCTAACAAATCGCTAAGAAGTTTTTTGTTCTTTATCAAACGCTTATCGACTCCCAGCTCTGCCAGTCCCTCTATGAAATTAAAGTGTTGAGCGCACGAGGTTTGGCAACGCCACTGTTATGCAGGAGCAACACACATTCGACCAGCTCTGAGACGTTTGTCACAAGGATTATGGGCTGATGTCGGAGTAATTGCCCACAAGGTGTCCAAAACAAAATATCTTTGGAAGTGCCTACTGTGCAACAGTTCTGAAGCACGCTTTCTGGCAACGGTTAGGGAGAGAATGTCTAAAAAATCTTTGATTCGGGGTTCCTCTTCATCACTCTCTTCATCAGAGTAATCTCCCCTTTCGCTCTGTTCCACTTCCTCCCAGTCTACCTTTCTCTCCATATTGATCAACACTCGTTAAAGGTAAATGATAAATGACCAGACTTTAGAATGTGACTTTAGAATGTAACGTTGTTTTTGCTTTTATAACATTAGGAACCCCAAGCTACTAAGAACAGGGGTCAGTAAATCTTGAATAAAAGCACCACCCTCTTGTACAAGGGTTTGTTTCATCGTCTTGTGGGGAATGTCACGTAAAGCGAGATAAAGAAGAGCATCCTTATTTTGAATCAATTTGCGCCTCTCTTCTTGCGAGAATGGCAGGTTTTCATGGAGTACATTAAGAATAACTTGCACCAATGCGTGCATCCGTTGTGGAGTGGCTATCATCAGAAGAAACTGACGCTGCTCAGGAGAGCAATCAGCTAAGAGTCGAAGAAAACATTGATTGTTCCCAACTACTCGAGCCATGGTGATGAAATGAGCTAATGCTAGTAGGGCACCGCCTTTTATTTGGTGGTGGAAACAATAAAATTGTGGTGATGGTGGTTGTGGTGAAACAAAAGAATCGTGGTAGTGGTGGTGGTGGCGGTGAAAACAATAGAATTGTGGTGGCAGTGGTGTTGGTGGTGGTGGTGGAACAATAGAATTGTGTGGGTGGAGCAATAAAATTGTGGTGGTGGTGGCGGCGGTGAAACAATAGAATTAAGGTGGGGGGGGTGGTTGTGAAACAATAGAATTGTGGCGGTATCAGCACAGTCTATATAAATGTGAAACATATTCTTCTTTTTGTTAGTTTGAGTTTGGCTTTCATTGAGTTAACATGAGTTGGTCCTATCCTATCTGTGAAAACAGCTTTTCGAGGAAAGACAGTATGCAAAGGCATATGAGTAATAAACACGGTAAGCCCGTTTTCAACCCAATGTGTAGTGTGCCGAACTCTACAGAAAATTGTCAGCGATTTCGCTTTGTACATCCGTTTACTTGCATGGTTGCTGGGATGACCGGCTCTGCTAAAACGGCCTGGGTGAAGTCTTTGCTACTGCAGGCTCAAGTGCCTAATTCACTTACCCAGGGATAGGACAGTTTGGTGCTATTCACTGTGGCAGCCTGCTTACATGGAATTACTGGTAACGATACCAAAGATCGAAATTTGTCGATGGTATACCTTCTGACCTAGAAACAAACCTTTTTTTGACATCAACAAACGCAACTTAATGGTGATCGACGATCAGATGGAAAATGCTGTCGGAGATAAGAGAATCGTCAACCTGTTTACTAGAGGTTCTCATCATGGCAATCTCAGCGTCATTTATATCGTACAGAGCTTATTCCATCAAGGAAAAAATCGTCGAAGCATGAAGAGTTATTACTTGGTTCTCTTCAAAAATCCGCGGGATAAACTGCAAATTCTGACCAGGCTAAGGAAATGTATCCCGGCAACATTGGTTTCTTTATCCAGCGATACGATTAGGCCGTGTGCCGTGTGCAGGCCCCTTAATTATCTCTTCGTTGGTTTAAAAACAACCATTCAAGATAACCGTAGGTTACGAACGAACGTTCTACCTGGTGAGGAACGATTCAATAACGTAGGGAACCAGACAATTTCTCTCAAGAACTGCTGCAGTATCTCAAGCAACAGAACCTAGCGACAGTTCCAGGTCTTCCAGCAAAATTGCAAAATTCTATGGATGGTCTTCTCTCTCGCAAAGACCTTGGAGAACATGAAAGAGCAAGGCAGTACATACAGCTGCAAAACAAGTATTTGACATTTAAACAACAGTTGAATTCGAGAAGCACAGAATCAAATCTGCCATACTCTGAAGAAAGGACAGGAAATTCTAGCAATCTTTTAACAAATAATGTACCCGAGCCCATTCAAGAACCGGTAGCAGTCACTGTGAACCCAGTTCAATCACCGTTGACTGTACAAGCAATCTTTGAACCAGTACAAACACCCACTGTTCAAACACCGTTGACTGTACAAGCGACTCCCGCGAAAGTCTTGCCTCCCTCATCCATCTTGACACCCCCTCCCACAGTGGAAGCACCTTCACAGAGAAAGCAAAAACCTCCTCAAATTCGGTTTGTAAATTACTTAGAGGAAGATGATCGTCCTTCGAGAAGGTCCCGGCGTTTTCGCAAAAGTCATCCTTACAAGTATTCTCTAGAAGAGGACGATGTTATTTAGGAGTATGACTTGTATTAGTTGAGCGATTGAAATAAAAGTTGATTTGTTAGTGAATATATCCGTGTTTGATGTCTCATTATTTTTCTGTGATGTTTACATTTAAGTTCACTCGAGCGCATTAAGCGAGCAGTCTTTTGTATGAGAACAATAAGTGCTTTTAAAACTTAATTAAAATAATTCGCTTCAGTGGGTTTCATAATTTGCAAAATAATTTAATGTTGTTTAGAGGAGCTTGGCTCTTTTTATCGAATTCGAGCGCAAGAATAGTCTCAAACTCAACTGATTCACCGATGTTTGGATCGGCAGAAACCCATGAGAAAGACGAATGAGACCAAAATCGTGCAAGGAAATATATTTTAATTACAACGTGTTAAAAGCAACACCAAAATAAACGGTTTTCGGTTATCAAGTAGATTTATTCACACATAGCTTTTATCTTATTTAATTAACGGTGTAACGTTGCGTGAAACACCAACGGTAAATCTTTTGTTCTTTGATGAAAAAATAAATAAAGACTTTTAAGTCTTAAAAGTTATTTGAAGGTAATTTTAAAACGTTTCAAGGGACAGGCTTCAAGAAGTGTCATTCTGTCAGATAAACTGAATACGGAACCGGAAAAATGTAAAAATTTTTATAATTTTTTCTGTTCGTTAATTGAAAAACATGACCAACCAAATTCGCTACGCGTTTACGTTCTACTTTTTCTAATTCGTCTATTGTCAACATCGGTTTCTTGCTCGAGTTAAGGAGGATTTTTGGAACCATCTTAAATCCAATCTTAGAGGGTAGGCAGAATGACTTAGAATTCAAACGCAAGAGTGACGCTATGGGTGGCGTATACCGTTTTATTCCTGGGCAACAATAGACATAAACATAGCCAACCAGAGTGTCGCCCTGAAACCGAGGCAACCAATGAACGCCTTTGTTTTTTAGAGACAGCCAATCCAAATAGTTAGAATAAGCTATGGCGTCATCTAACGGACGGTAATGAAATGCCTCAGCACGGTAATGAGATGCCTCAGCACGATAATGAGATGACTCAGCACGATAATGAGATGCCTCAGCATTTGTCAGCATTTCTCAGCATTTACTCAGCTTTTTGGGGGCTCGTGCCGTCTCCTCTACACTACTTTGTGGCTTACCTACGAGAGCGGCTTGAACACCGGTGTTTATTATGGTTAACCGAAAAATGAACGAAATGGTGGCCTCACTGCAGAAACGACAACTTTGTTTCATTTAAATGCTTGCTTTATTTCAATATTCCTTAACTCTTCTCCATTAAATAAGCAACGTTAACCGCCAAAACTAAAACAAAGACCCCATTAATTAAATAGAACCCTTAATTATCCCAGGCTTTAAGCATCCATCTTGAGTCCATTAAAGCAAGTCTCATCGGTCTTCATTCCTTTAATGTGTTTGCATTTTAAAGGATTTTCACTGCAAAAAGAAAACAATGAGTAACACCCACATGTAGATTAGAATGACATCTGATTAAGACAAAAAAGAGAAAAAGAAATCAAAACAACTGCCTCAAAACTGAAATGCATAGTCTTATCTGGATGTTTGGATTCTTGTCATTGTTTTGTAAGTCTGTATTAGTAAGCAATCATGTGCTGGACTTGTAAATTAACACCTTACCCCAGAGTGACTAAGTTTATAACAAAAAGCCTCCTTCTGCTTCTCCTTGGTGCTTATTTGAGAAAATACCTTATAAAATGTGCTTAAATGGCATTACAGATAGGAGACCCCGTGTTTCTTCCTTCCTTCCTTCCTTCCTTCCTTCCTTCTTTCTGTCTTTATGTCTTTGTTAGACAGAAATTTGAAAACTGTCACATTTAACATGAATCTGGCTTACTGTATTCGCAGATAGGTCCATAATAGCTATCTGTACACTTGCATTCGTAATCATGAGTATCTTCTCCAATCGCTATGCACGTAGCTCCATTCCAACAAGGACTGCTTGTGCATGGATTACTGACTAGCAAATATATGGATTGAGCATGTTAGGATTAAAAAATTTACCCTTCTAATGCAAACCTATTATAACTGGATTTTGTTTTGACCATAATAATATAATACACCTTTAAGAGAGTAACAAGTTTGACAAATTATATGCTGAATTAATAAGATTATACTAAATAAAGGAAGATGGTAAATTTTGAGCTCGGAGAAGAAATAAGAAAAGATGGAATATTCAACATGTCGCTACCGGTGTACGGAAGGTCAAGGGTTCGATTCCCGTCGGGGACTCAGATTTTTTCTTTGTCCCACGCTCGCGACATGTTGAATATTCCATCTTTTCTTAAGATTATAACAGTTTGTAGCGACCGGAAAAGATTGATGAGCAATTTTTAAAAAAGACAAAATGTATGAATATTGTCATTGCTAAAGTACAATTCCTGTTAATGCCATTCTCACGCATAAGTAGTGGAAGTTACAAGGTAATACATGTATGAAAGCAGTTTTTCGGGTTCCAACCGAATTAGTGTTTTCTTACCACAATGAGCCCAATGGTGATAGAGTTGACCGTAAACAGGCAAAACAGGTTCAAATGAGCACCAAGGCCTGTGCCAATCATCAGTGGTACAGGAGTGGTAAGTCTTCCCTAAATACGTGAAAGGAAAATAACAACAGCGGCCTTGTGGATCATCTGTCTTCAATGCTGGTGTCGGACAACCACTGTTGACTAGAAAGAAAACAAGCCCACTTAACACGAAAACACATTAATTTAATCTACTATAGCAAAGTTGATAAGAAAGTTAACATACGTACTCACAAAAAAGCTAACTATCAGTTGTATTCTGTTTGTACATCTCATTTGAGATATCTTTCCGAGGTTGCTGTATATTCTAGAAAACTTGTAAGCTTATGCCCCGCTTGCATTTTTAAATTATCTTAGTAATAGTTCCTCTTATTAACTCTCACTAGCTCGGTACCGTGCTGGGAGAATATGGCCTGTTACTTGAATTGCGTTTATTTCTGTGGTAGGCAACCCTCACCGCGACCGCCTACAAATCGAAGATATGGAGGCGGTGAAAAATCCAACTTAATGGTTGCTTATTTAGAATCAGCTAATACAGATTGATGATTCTCGTAAACTGGAAGCAAGGATTATAAATAAAACTAAATATACAACTAAATACGACACTGAAATGAAGAGCAAAAAATTACGAAGTAAAACTACTTTCTAAAAACTCGCACATGCTACAGCTTACATTATGACATTTCCACAAAAAATATGAATCGTCCGCGTACAAAGGGTACGTACAAAATATGAATTGAGAGTTCTGGTAAAAGGTACCTAGCCAAACTCAGTGATGTTCTTGAAAAGAAAATTAGATATTTATTCATTTGTCACCCTTCAACATTACCATGTGTACACGAGGGAGGGAATCAAAACAATTGGCCTAAATTGAACACTAGAACGGAACTAATCGAAAGGGAGCTTAACAAATGATTACAATAGAAACAAAACACTTACAGTAAAAACTCTAGGTTAGCATTAGTCACATGGTACAAAGCCTAACACGCTGGATGGCAAATGGCGAGTCTTTCTTGAACGGACCTCGCTTTACTCGGTCTTTACCAGAGAGACCTCGGGCAATATTCTCTCAGTAGTACAGCCCTCGCGCTCGGTTAATAATTAAGAAGCAATTAAATTGCAACAAAACCTGATTAGTAGAATTCCTAAAATTGAATACAGGTTACATATAATCTAAAGTAATTAGGAACTAACCACATAAGCCGGGCTCAAATTAGCAGGAAATAAAATAAGCAATCGCTGTGTTTTACGTCAAACTAGTTTACCCTGGTCACAATCTTTTCCCTGCCATCCTGTGGGACACGGCTGACAACTGTAACCATAATCAGCTGGTATACAACTGGCTCCATTCTTACACGGCGATGACCAATGACACTCGTTAACTACAAAAGATAAATATATTACTGATCGCAACTCAAAGCAATCGGTGGAGGATTTTCACTGAATGAACACTTAATGGAGTGGAGTTTAGTTTTATTGAAATGTCCATACACCCACAGAAAAAAAAAATATATATATATATATAGTTTTTCAGCTTTCCGCGGTTCTGCCGTCCACCTTACCGCATTTAGTAAAATATAGAAAACATGCCACTTTAATCTCTGCCTACACGATTTAGTGAACATAGTTCCTGAGAATAAAAGACAGAATTGCTAGCGTGCTGAATACCAACCAATATAGCAATAAAGTATTCATGAAAAGGCTGTTTTACAACTGCAAATCAATCAAACATGGACGAAAGAAACACTCAAAAAACGATATCAGCATTATTAGTATTTTTACCGTGGTGGAGGAGTAGTAAGGTTTTATTGACTTTTTTGGGTTGGAGATGCAACGTCACAGCCCCCCTCCCCCCCTCCCCATTGGCTAAAACTTACTGATTAGTATAAATGTAATTTATCTAGCACCTGCGTCCACTTTGTCGGATGCTTGCCTGAAGAACTCAAACAATAGGGATGCATTTTAGGTAAAACTTTAAGCACCTTCTAATCTTCCATGCCTTTAGTTTGTTAATATATTTCTTCCGGCTGGGTTTACTTAGTAGACGACCGTGAATGTATGTCGATATAGCATTTCCAAGTAAACCTACTACGGCAACGTTCTTGAGTTTTCAAGAATGGTATCTTCAATCTGGTTTTCTTACCACAATTAGCCGATTGGTTATTGTAAACAGGATCAAATAATGAGCACCAGGGTTTGATCCCATTGTCAACAGTGGTACAGGAGTAGTAATACACCCCTGAATACATGAAAGGAAAAATACAGCAGCGGCCTTGTGCATCATCTGTCTTCATTCCTGGTGGACAATCACTTACTAGAAAGAAAAGGAGACCAGTTAACACAAAAATACATATATTTACATTTATTATAGCAAAGTTGATAAGAAAATTAACATCTTCACCAAAAAAGCTAACTTTAAGTTGCACTGTGTTTGTACCTCTTCTCGAGGTTGCTGCATATTCTAGAAAACTTTTAAGCTTATGCGCCATTTGCATTTATAAATTCTCTTAGTATTTTGCGCAATAGTTCCTGGAGAAGATGTTTTTGTAAAGGCGGCTATCACGAAATTTTACGAAAAGAAAAAGAAAACTGACTTTAACGTTACCTATCAGTAATAAATATGTGTATAGAAAATGCTTACCAGAGACCAAATTGACACTGCACACCAGTAAAAAGTAAATAAACATAGCTGATTTCATTTTATAAAGAAGATATAAAGTATGAACATTGTCATTGCTAAAGTACAATTCGTGTTAATGCCATTCTCACGCTTAAGTAATTTTTGAGTGGAAATTACAGGGTAATACATGTATAAAAGCAGTTTTTCCAGTTCCAGCCGAATTAGTGTTTTCTTACCACAATTAGCCCATTCTCCACTGTAAACAGCATCAAATGAGCACCAAGGCCTGTGCCAATCATCAGTGGTACAGGAGTGGTAAGTCTTCCCTAAATACGTGAAAGGAAAATAACAACAGCGGCCTTGTGGATCATCTGTCTTCTTTCCAGGTGGACAATCACTGATAACTACAAAGAAAACAAACCCACTTAACACAAAAATACATTTATTTACATTTATTATAGCAAAGTTGATGAAAGTTAGCATTATCACATAAATGCTAACTATAAGTTGTATTCTGTTTGTACATCTCAGTTTAATATATATTTCCGAGGCTGCTGTATATTCTAGAACACTTGTAAGCTTATGCGCCATTGCATTTTAAAATTATCTTTAGTTAGTAATTCGCGCAATTGTTCCTGGAAAAGATGAGTGTTGTAAAGGCGGCTATCACGAGATTTTACGAAAAGAAAAAGAAAACTGACTTACGTTAAGTATCAGTAATAAATATATAAATATTATTATTTTATTAATATTATTATTATATTAATATTGAATTATATTTCAATATTATTAGAAATTATATTATAAATATTATTATTACATTAATATTATATATAAATAATAAATATGTGTATAAAAAATGCTTACCAGAGACCAAATTGACACTGCACACCAGTAAAAAGTAAATGAACATAGCTGATTTCATTTTGGCCACCTAGAAATACAACAACTTGCAAGTCAATCCTTTATCAAATAAGGTGAAATAAAGTGTTTCCAGAGGCGTTGAAATCTTTCAAGATCGAGATGTATCGTTTCTTCTGGTTAGTAAGTGAGTGAGTGAGTGAGTAATAATAATAATAATAATAATAATAATAATAATAATAATAATAATAATAATAAGAGTAATCTTTATTGCGCCGTACTCTCCAAAGGGAGGTATTGGTCTGTTTACAATAAAGGTTTGAGCATTAGCTAATACAATTAAGAAATAACAAAAACTAGATTCTTATACAATTCATTTAAAAAGAAATATATATATATATATATATATATATATATATATATATATATATATGTATATAATGTTCATTGTGTTTGTAAGTTAAAAAGCTGTTTCCTTTTTTTAAACATCAAATGTATATATTTACCTACTATTTTTGATGTATTTTTATTGTCAGCTCTAAGTCCTCTCGTTTTCACTTAAATGTATGTAACTTACATCAATCTTTGAAATGCAAGAACATAGCTCATGTCGTATGGTGGTAAACCCCTGGCAATACATCAAGAAATGCTTTTCGTCTTCTACGAAATTTTGTTTTCATGCCAAGCATGTTCGTTGCTCCACAGGGATTGATACTCCTCTATTTTCATATTTTCCAGTCTGTATTCGTAATGCATGACATCCTAATCTAAGCTTTGTCAGGCTTATTCTATGTGCTGGATTTGTAACTTCCTTATGAGTAAATTTTTCTCTTGAAGTTGATGATGAACTATTCTGGGTCTCAAGCCAGTTTTGTGAATACTGATTTCTGAGAGTTTTCCTTACAGTTAATCGTCTGTTCTTGATGTGTTGCCGTGTTATTGGTTCTGTTACTTGATGCCCCCTAGTGATCTCTTCGTTAATTACAACATCGAAAAAAGTTGTAGATGTTGTTGCATATTGAAAGGCTTTACTTAACAAAACGTTGTTACAAGAATGCTTCAGTCTTTGCCAGTAGCTGAAGATTGAGGCTTTCATGTCAATGCTTAAAGGATATCGTCCAAGCTCTGCCCTGCAAGCAATGTTTTCTGTATACCATGGGACGTTTAATGTTTGTTTACAGAACTTAATGTGGACTTGTTCAATTGTGCTTTTATCGAAGTGCGTTTTGTATGACAATAGTTCTGGTCCCCAAATTTCGCACGCATAAAGTAACACGGGTTTAACAAGGGCATTAAAAAGTTTGTTCTTAATCGTAATAGTTGCTGAATCGATGTTAGAAAAGGATCGTTTAATTATCGAGAGGACTTTAGTGGCTTTTTTGCTGAGAATTCCTCTTACATAGGTGTAACGACCGGATGAAGTCATTTCTATACCTAAATATGTTTGTTTGTCGACAATTTGTAAAGTTGCATTATTGTATTTGAAATCTATATTACTTTTGTTTTGCCCGTTACCACTAAATATGATTATGTTCGACTTTTTGGTATTAACTTTGAGCTTCCATTGCTGAGCGTGTCTATGGATTACATTAAGCGATTGTTGCAACCCTTCGGGAGAAGGACTGATTATTAACAAATCATCTGCATACATTAGGCAGTTTATAGTTCGATTCCCTAACATCACACCTGGAGATTTGCTCTCTTTAAAATACCGCGGTAGATCATTCATAAATAAAGAAAATAAAACTGGACTTAGACCCTTTGTTACATGAAAATAGTTCGGTAAGTGCGTTTTGGTTAATTTTAACACAACTCCTAATAGACGAATACGTGGACTTAATAACATTCAGGAATTTCCCTTGTATTCCGTATTTTTGTAATTTATGAATCATTCCAGATTGCCATACGCTATCGAAAGCTTTCTCGTAGTCAATAAAGCCAACATAAAGCTTCTTGTGCTGTTTGGTGTATTTATGGAGTAATTGCTGGAAAATTAATAAACTATCCGTAGTTCTGGAGGTTGGTCTAAATCCAAACTGTTCCGGATTTAGAACATCATGTTTTTCGATGAACTTATTCAATCTGTTTTGCAGAATTGATGTGAACAGTTTTCCTAAGCAGCTAGTTAAAGTAATTCCTCTGTAATTTGCTGGAGATTTCTTATCACCTTTTTGTTTGTGTATTGGTTTTATTACACCTATGTTCCATTCAGTTGGAAAGGTGCCGTTTTCAATTATGTCGTTACTGAATATTCTCTCTAGAAAGGGCATGAGGTAGTGTCGTCCGTGTTTGATCATTTCATTTAAGATAGTATCCGTACCGGATGCCTTTTTATTTTTGAGTTTAGATACTTGATCATGAATTTCTTTTGCAGTGATAGGAGCATCTAAAATTTTATCTGACCTCGTTCACTTGTTCGGTCAAGATTGTTTGGAAATGTGACGTTCTCGCCGTGCGATTATTGAGTTTTGAAAATGTTTTATCCAGTCTTCTGACGAGATATCGGAACTTTCCTCGACCGTCTCATTTTTACGGATTTTGTTGTTTTTTAAGTTTCCAGAAGTCGCCGCTTTGGTTGGAATTCAAAGTGTTTGTTTCATTTAGAAGTTGATTTTTAAATCTTAAATTATACATCTTTTTTACTAGCCTTTTTGACGGCAAAGTACTCTTGTGACAGTGATTGAGAAGCTGTGGGATTAATTTAATGTGGTCATTTTTCTTGCAGTGGAAAAAGGGGGCCATGATTTATCAGTGCGTTACTTTTCTTCACAACGTGCTTGGAAAATTATTTTACAGTCTTTGCGGCTGCTCTTCAATCTCTGTACGTCCTCACAGGAAATATATATTCGGGGTGTATTTTCCCTTTTCCTGCCTGATTCGCCTTCAACTGATTTTTTCGTAGTTCGACGCCTTTTTTGCCCGCAAAACGTTTCTTCCGTCTAACGGGGAAAACCTCGTCCGACATGTCTGATGCATCTTCGCTACAGGATTTTTCTAAAATATTCTCACTACCATCATCGGAATCACTTGTACAATCCTCATATGCAGAGTCACTATCCAGAATGTTCTCCCCAAGGGCTTGCCTCAAATTAGGAAGTGATACTGATGACAGAAATTGAATTTCTTCATCTCCAACGAAGGTAATTTCCGACGCCATTTTGTTTGTTTTTCTCTGCGCGGAGTTCTCGCAACACACACGCACGTGGGCCACGCGCGATGGCGCAATTTTTTCTAAAAATAGCACATTTGTCTTTTTCGATGGGGCCAACACCACTACTGAAAATGGCACTTAGTTACGGTCTCCATCCCCGATTATGGCTCCTGGTACTAATTTTATATTTTTGTCACAAAGCGAGATCCTTTAACTCGGGAGAACTCCCGCCGCATACCGTATTTCTTTTCGAGGACTTTCAAAATAAAATTGAAAGCAGTTTTCCCCTGTTATTTCGAACCTGATACACCACAGCTACTAGTTTGCGTTTCAATCGGTTGTGCTTGCTATTTCCAAATCAGTAATGAAATGATCTTCCCTGCTGGTGGTACACACTAAATCCAGTGGATCTGTTTCAGCCCCAAAAGTGGGGCCGTTTCGGCGAGTAAAATACAGTGCTTTTTTTAGGGCTGATTTAGCTCTGTTTTAGCAGAGCTGCTTTGGCCCCAGTCAAGATAGCAGAAATAGCCCTATTTTAGGGGTGGGGCGTATCTTGTAAATGTGCTGTTTTGACAAAAATGGGGACTTTTTTCGTTTTTTAGAGGGCTGAAATAGCCATATGGGATGTCCAGAATAGTACATTTTTGGCCAATTAAACCAATAGCACAGAGTCGAAATGGCCCTAATTTTTAGGCTGTTTTAGGCTCAATCTACACTAAAACAGACCTCTATGTTAGATCTTAATCAGTACCAGAGGGGTCAAAATGGCAATGGATATCGGATCTGCTTCGGATCTGGTTGGGTGTAAAAAGGTTACAGTGGAAGGGGTAAAAGAGCTATTGCTTTTTTTCAATATGGCTCCACGTGAGCCTTTTTGAACCTTTAATGAGGAACAGAAATGGCCCACCTTTTTGTAGCTGATCTAGCTCAGCTTTACCAAAGTAATGCTGCATTCGACTCGAGTCAGCACAATTCTACCCAAAAGGACACTGTAGCGAAACTATTCGACATTCTGGCTGACTTGGTTTTCATGTCTTTCCCTCCACGTTTCAAAGTCTTTAAATATATACACTTACAGCACAAAAAAATTTCTTTTAAATGTACTTGCAACATTTAATTCCCTTACTATCTACGTATTACATTCTCTTTCTGGGCTCTAGAGAAATCAGGCAGATTATTTGTTATACATAGAATTAACAGCAAGGTGAGGTTGGATATAGCGTTGAAGAAAAGCAAAAAAGAATAATAATAACAAGGAAAGAACAAACATACTTCCTGTTATTTTTACCAACATACCGTTAATACAAATTCCTTCACCAATACAATTAACTTTTGTAAATTGTAAACACGTTCTCATAATAATTTCATTAAATCACACAAAACATTTGAGGATTTGCAAGTGTCCATCTCTGAGGTCTATTGGATGAAACCGAAAACTGTTTTTGCCTTTCCTTTCTCCTGCTTTTAACATTAAGCTTTGTAACCAAAAAATAATAATTTTAATGCTAAATCATTGCCTCAACCGAGTGGATTTTGACCTCTACATCTGTTGTATTATGACTAAGCAATGCCTTAAAGAATGGATACCTCAGCATTAAACTTCACACCCAACTGGCATACATGCATACCTCAATCACAGCACAACACAGCATAATGCCAAAACAGAAAATAATAATTATGAATTAAAATTAGGAATGAAAAATACTTTGAAACATTGCATCTGTTGTAATGTGACTAAGCAATGCCTTAAAGAAGGGATACCTCAGCATAAAGCTTCACACCCAACTGGCATATATCTCAATCACAGTGCAACATAGCAAAAAGCCAAAACAGAAAATAATAATTATGAAATTAGGAATGAAAAATACTTTGGAACATTACATCTGTTGTAATATGACTAAGCAATGCCTACCTCAGCGTAAAGCTTCACATCCAACTGGCATATACCTTAACCACAGTCAACATAGCAAAATTGCCAAAACAGGAAATAATATGAAATTGCCAGTAGCGATGGAAAATACTTTGGAACATTACATCTGCTACAAAATGATTAAGCAATGCCCTATAGAGGGGAGACAAACCTCAGCATAAAGCTTAAATAGAAATAGAAAATACTCTGGAATATTGTACCAGGTCGGTTGAAATAAGATTACCAGTCGTTCTGAGATGTGTTGTTTGAACTCGCTAAGCTGGAACCTAGCAAAATCCTTGTTCTGCTTAGGCATGAAGTGATTATTGATTTTTAGAATTAAGACCTTGTAGACATCATCGCCCTCTTCAGGCAGTGGATCCAGAAGTGCCTTCTTGACATCAACAATGTCTTTTCCTCCATATATCAGAAAGCCATATTTCTTTGCGGTTGGATCTGTGATACTGAAAAAAAAAATGGAGTTGTTGCTAAATATCCCGCTTGTATCTTTGCCAGCATTGTCGTTATGGTTGACTTGCTTTAAAAATAGTTGAATCGTCAAGTGGCATTAAATATCTACCTTAGATGTTGCCCCATTCTCCGTGCTTGGAGAGGGCTGAGGAGTGTTGGGCATCCTTCACTTTACCTCGCCGCCAACGTAGAATTACGTTGATACAGTACACACAGTATGTGCGGTCTGATGACATCAATGCTTAGATGATTTATTACGACTGAAATCAACTGTTGATTAAATCCTGTATATTTATATCATTAAGTGATTAACAAGTATATAACTACACTACAGTATACCTCAGTGTAACGCTTTGCAACTACCTGGTATGCCTTGACCACAGTACAACATTGTAATAAAGAAACAGAAATAGATAATTTGGAATACAGCACATGCTGTATCATGATCAATCAATGCAACAGATACATGGAGAAAACTTCAGCGTAAACCTTAACACCAAACTTGCATATGCCTTGACCAAAGTCAGCAAAGTAACAAACAAAACAGAAATGGATGTTTAGAAACACTATCAAGCAATACTTCAGACAGCAAATCTCAGCATGAAACTTCCCACCTAACTGGCATTCTCCTTGACCACAGTGCGACATACATGTAACAACAAACAAATTAGGAAGGATAATATGACACAGTACAAATGTTGTAAACTGAATGCTCATGCTGTGGTTAGCTTTTAATTCACTTTTCTAATATTTAATGGCCTAAGCTTTTCGTCCAATGTTTTGTTGTCAGTAAACACGCCAATCAACCCTTTTTGTGAACAACGACGGGAATTATTTAAAATACTTTTCATTCTACACTTACCTCCGTAATCTACGAAATTACAGCAGACTAAGCAGATAGCAATCACTGCAATCGTTGAATCAGCGAAATGTGGCGGCCAAACCATTACTCGAAGAGGCTCGGGAGAACACTACGAGTGGCAGCCGTAGATATAATGTACGTTGTGAAAGGGTTGCATACAGCTGTTCATCCACTATCTTTTCAGAACGAATCAAATTTATCTCTGAGTACCACGCGAAGAACAGCACAGAACCGTTGAAAGCGGGCGCAAAAAACCGAACAGTCGCTTGGGCATTCTCGTCCCCAGAGCTACGCGGCTTTTTTTTTAAATTACGTCTCTTGTAGCTCTGGTAACGGCCAAAGTTTAATTTTTTTTGATTGGCCAATTCAAGCTGTATGCGCAAGAACGTTAAATTTTTTGGCTTCTACGCATAACGTTTTATTTCCGGTTGAATTAATCAGGGCATTACATGTAATTTTAAAATATATTGACTTGATCAATTTCCACGCAAAGAATGTGGCTTAGTGCTGTTTGGTTAAGCACGTAAGAATTCAAAGTGTTAGAGATTGTCGCTAAAAGCCAGCGATTCTTTTCTCCCTACAGCATTTTCTACAGAACTACTGCTTGTCCATAAATAAACTTAAATGTGACTGTCTCATCAACTTTTGTAGTGACCTCTTGATGTCTATGTTTAAAAACTTGGGCGCCAAATGTGTGTGGAAATTTTCCATGGGGTAAAACGTAATACAGTGTAGCATTTAGTGGCGAAGCGATAAGGACACTGTTGACATTCTCACACAACAGAAACCAAACGAATGTAATACAATTCAGTATAACGCAAATGCAATACCTTTATTCAGGCGAGATACAAATCCAAAACCCGTGAGCAAAATTCAGGGACAATCGTTCTTCTGAACGACTTCGGCACGAAATTAAGGCAGCTTCGTAAGTTTGTTCCTTTGAAAGCTCCAGGTTCTCGTCTAATTGCTGGAGATTTAGAGGGTCCCAAACAGTGTTTACATGATTTGGAGCAAAAATGTGTTCGTCCCGGGATGATTTCATCCCGGTCTTCAGCACCGGGATGAAATCATCCCGGGACGAACACATTTTTGCTCCAAATCATGTAAACACTTACAGGTAAATGACCAGACACCGAGTTGAAAGTCATCCCGGGATGAGATGCAAGTCATCCCGAGATGAAACTCATCCCGGGATGAAATAACTCATGTAAACGGCGCCTTAAGTTCGATGAGTGAAAAGTTTTAGTTTGAAGACCGCTCTCAATTAACGGGGTGAAAACCCAGTGATGCACGATACATATTTACTTTTTCTTTTTTTCCCCTGACATTCATTTCGAAGTCTAATGATTACAAACGCAAGTTACAGACTCTAGTATTGTACTTACTAGCGAACATGCTGCCACGGAATTTTTTTTTTGAAGTCTTTCAATAAAGTCGAAGCAGTTTTCCCCAGTTTTTTAGAATCTCACATAAAGCACAGCTGCTAGTTTGAGTTTCAATTATTGAGCTTGCTTGTTCTAACTCATGAATGATCTCTCTCGCTGATGGTAGAAAAAAGATTAAGCACGCTTACAAACGTGACTTACCGAACTGGTGGGAGTTCTTCTTTGGTGACTTCCACACTCCTTAGCAGTTGGGGCTAAATAAATTCGAAACGGGTGCAATCCTTATTATATAAGAATACAACAATTTAATTAAATTTGATTAAAAACTTATTGGTCGCCTAAGGGGAGTTCAGCTTTATTTCTAAGATACCAAAAGGGTCTTGAAGATATTTGTGAGAAAATATAACGATGTCCTCCTGGAGACTCGAAGATCAAAGAAAATATAAACTACGTCTTCCTGCTGGAGATTCGAAGATCAAAATAATAAGCCTGTCTACAACAACAACAACAACAACAAGCTTTATTTGCATGACTATAACAAAATATTACAGTATTGCAAAAGCCACTTAAAATTTAATTATTAATTACTTACTTAATTAAAATAACTAAAGAGATTACAACCATTTCTTATTTTTAACCATTCAGAGAAGTAGCCATTGTAACTAGTTTGCCTCTCTGTTCAAAGCATGACGAGATGAATGAAATTAATTGAATATTTATAAAATAATCAGTACAATTCATAAGATGTGTCAATAAGGTCTCATATGATAATAGTCGTAGAAATGGGATTTTAGGTTCTATTTTAGAAAAGAACCTGTCTCTTATCGAAGAATAGCTCGGGCAATCTAGTAAAAAATGAGTTTCATCTTCAATTTTGTTACAATTGCAGAGACTACATAATCTCTCATGACGAGGTATTTTGTCGTATCTACCTGTTTCAATCCGAAGTTTATGACTGCTAATTCTCAGTTTTACTAATGATTTTCTAGATGGGTTCTTTCTTGTTAGATCTAGGTAGGCAGAAAGGCTGTAATTCGTTTTGAATGAAAGTTTTTGCGAATGTTGAAGGGTTTGGTTCCAATAAGAGATATATTTCTTTTTCATGAGATCTACATATTGTTTGATTTTACCTTCATTCAATGAATTACAATTAAAGTCACAGAAATTATGATAGTCAGTCATTTTCATGAGACTAGCGTAAAAACTATTATGACCGTTATAATGAAGGTCAATAGATATTTTTAAAGATTGTTTGACTATAGAGCTTTCTTCCTTTTCTTGGAGGTAGTTTAAGTAATTAAGTATCTTTTTATCTATATCAATGATCAAAGGGAATTTACCTAGCTCAGCTCTACATGCAATATTGGATACCTTGTTATGAACTTCTAAATAACGTTTACAGGATTGTAACTGAGTTTTTTCAATTACGGAGCTGTCCCACGACTTAAAATCTGATTTCGCAAAGGCAGCCCAAACTTCACTATCGTAGGTTAAAATTGGTGAGATCATTGAGTCAAAAATTTTACACGCAAGAGAAGGTTTTAGTTTATTAAAATCAGCGTGCCGTCGTAGACCAAAGAAAGCATGAAGAGCTTTTTGGCGAAGGTGTTCAAGCGAAAGTGTAAAATCTCCGGAAGATGAGATGCGAGTCCCTAGGTAGGTTTAGTTTTGGACAATGTCTATTATTTCCCTACCTATGTGAAAAACATAATCACACTTTTTTGTGCATCGTTGAAAAATCCTTATCTTGGTTTTCTTAGGGTTTATTCTTAGCATCCAAGAGTTGCAATATGAGGATAACTCGTTTAGGCAATTTTGCAATCCTACTTTTGATCGTGATAATATAATTAAGCTTAAGTCGTCTGCATAAAAAAGAGAGTTGAGTTTGGTGCCATTTGGTAGCACGAACGGATCACATAGAATATTGTTAAACGAGAAAGCTAAATCATTGACGTATAGGTTAAAGAGCAAAGGACTTAAAATGCAGCCTTGGCGCACACCTCTGGCGTATTGAAAAGATCGTGTTTGGCTATTTCCAATTCTAACAGAGGAGGTAGAATTCGAATATAAACTTTTAATTACATTATAGAAGTTTCCTCGGATATTGACTTTTAACAGCTTGTATAGAAGTCCATCATACCAGACCGAATCAAATGCTTTCCTAAAGTCCACAAAACATGCATATACTTTCGTTTGGTGACAATTGACATATTTGTCTATTAACGTTCGTAGTGTAAGAACCTGGTCTGCTGTTCGATTATTTGCTAGTAAACCAATTTGAGATTTATGAAGTATGTCAAGCGACTGAACGTGTTCAAGAAGTCTTTGATTAAGAATGGAACAAAATAGTTTACCAAGACAACTTGAAATACATATTCCCCGATAATTTGAGGGATCATTTTTAGTCCCACTTTAAAGATTGGTGTAATAAGGCCACCGCACCATGTTTGACCATGTTTGAGGCATAGTGCCCGAGCTAAGAACCGCATTAAATAATTTCAAATAAACAGGCATTAACTCGTTTAAGCTGGATTTGATCATTTCGTTTTTAATTTTGTCTGAAAACGGAGATTTATTGTTTTTGAGTTTTTTGGCCGCTGTGCGTAATTCAAGTTCGGTTATTAGGTAGTCCAAAGAATGCGAATTTGTTGTTGCATCTTCTACGTAACTCATTAATAACCGCTTCTTGGTGTAAATTAAGGGGTTCGTTAGAGTGTAGTGATTGGAAATGAGACATCCAATTTTCTTCTGAAATTGGTAGGATGCTAGTTTCCTAATCATCCGTTGATTTTAAACAGTTCCAAAAGCTGTCCGAATTATCTACTGTATTTTCAAGTTCCGAAATCTTAGTCTGGTAATATTCATTTTTCTTCTGTGTCAGAAGGCTTTTGTACTGTTTTAAGACGGTATGATATCCTTCCCGAAGAGTAATATTAAGAGGATCTCTGTGTTTTAGATTAGCAAGTTTTCTCAATTCGTGTCTCTTAAGACGACATTCTTTGTCAAACCATTCTTTGTTAGAAGATGATTTGATATGTCGTTTCTTAACGACCCTAATTTTTAAACAACGTTTTGAAGTTGTAATAAGCGGAATATTTTCTACTGCATCTAGAGAGGTGTTAACATTCCTGTCTGGACTCTTATCAATAAGGAAATCATGTATCATTCTCTCTATGTCTCTTGACTGCAGTGCGGTTCTAAATTTAAGTGAGGAATCTCTTTCCCAAATAAACTGTTTAGGTAAACCTACTAATGTATCGTTGATATACAAGCCTTTTACGGACCATCCTCGCTTGGTACGCAGTTCCAACTTTTAATTGCATTCTGTACGATTATTGATTAATTCTACACTTTACTCTTCTCTTTCTTAATAAAGTTTTAGAAACATTTGCGCAAAGTTCTTTTAACATGTAGTTTTTGGAATGATGTTCTGAGTTAAACACTTGTACCTTGCGAGAACAATTCTCCGTCTTTTTTTACCTTTTCAAGCCCTTACTTCGTACTGATGTCAAAAAATTAATTAAAAGCATCTATAAAGCATGCCACTTCTGGACACACCATTTCCCATATCACAAAGACTAATTTGGCTAAAAGATAAAGGGTTGTTTTCCTAATTAGTATGCTCAATACAAACAACACTAATAATAGTAGCAAATTTCCATTTGATGAGTTCTTATCGATAATTATATAGAAAACACGACAAAATGGGACTTTTTCTATCAGTTCTCGAACTTTCTTTGCAAATTTCTCTACCAAACGATACACAATTTTTAAACCTTTATTTGGTTTACACCAGTATCCAAGAATAAATAAAACCAATTTCCTTCTCACAAGCGTAAAACGAACGGGTTTCAAATTTAAAAAATGTGCTGAACTACTATTAACAATAGATAAAATATAAAAATCGATCTATAAGCTAAAAGGGAACCGTTGTACTAGTTTAAAATAAATTAATTTAAAAAGATACGTCTTTAAAAGCCTTTTAAAAGCAGAGACTGACTGAGCGTCCTCCACACAGTTTAAACAGCCACACTATTGTGTAAACAGAAAGTTAGTACACAAAATACTTGAAATACTTGCTTCAAGTACACAAAATGCTTGAAGCAAATTCTATCAAGCACTCACCCTGTCTTCGACGCAGTGCCCTTAGCATCATGGTATCGAGATTATTAAATGCTCTAACGTAGTCTGGGTTGGTAAGTGGACGTGAAAGATGCTTAATGTCAGTGACAAAAATACAAAAACACTGGCTCCCCGTTAGTGATCTTGCTGCGTACGTATAAAGCTGTGAATGGATATGCTTTATCCTACATTGAAGATCTTCTGGATCATTATGTACCTTCACGCAGTTGACGTTCGATTTTGCAAGGCTTGCTCACAGTTCGTAGATCTGCCCCCGCATACGGCGATCGGGCCTTTTCCATTCCCGCGCCGAGAATTTGGAACACGCTGCTGGCCGGTATTCAGTTTTGGCTTCTTCAATAAACTCAAAGTACGTCTCGCCCCGTGATTTTGAACCTGATAAAACACTTCTTGCTTCAATTGCGATTACATAACCGTTTTGTGCTGGCTTGTTCTTACCTACTGAGTAAGGAGTTGATCTTTCTTGCTGTCGGTAGTAAAACAGACTAAAAACGGTATAGTAACTACAAATATGACTTACTGTACACGACGAAGTACTCCTTTGGTAACCTCCACCTTCTTTAGCAGTTGGCGCTAAATGAATTCAGAACTGGATAGTAAAGAAGAATTTCCCGTCAGTTGAGAACTAACCACGCAATAAAGGAGAACATACCATATCAAACTCTCTTCCCTTTCCCGGAATGAACGTTAACATTTACTCCGATTTAACCACAAAACCTAAACGAGGGTCGTAATGATGCTTTAACTAAACAAAATACGGAAAATATAGGAATAAATAAATTTCCAGACTAACAACTGAAATTATATTTTGAAGATAACGCTACTGAAAATACTACAAACAAGACTTCACGCAAGGCAGGATAAACTGCTTTCATAAATTTTCAGTCAGCACGAACACAAAATTACCCTCAAACATGCTGGTTTTATTGCCAAGTATTGACTTACATGTTTGCTCCCTTGGAACAGTTGGAACTGGTTTGAGACAGCGGTGGCGTTCTAGATAAAGGTTGCCTATTTCTTTCCGCAATCGTCTTCAAAACTGAATAGTTAATGACAGAATACTTTTGACACGAAGAAACACTTTAGTGCCAATTTGCCGAGAAAATCTTCGCAAATCCTGACAAATATGGTGTCAAAATTCTCCAAATTCATTCTATATTTTAGTTGAAACCGGGGGTATATTAAGTGTTATTCAGATCTAGTTGCTTTTGAGGCTGCTTAAGAACAAGATTCGCCTGTGTTTGCTTCATCTAAATACACGCATATTTGCTAAATTACACACACTTTAATTTCATTAGCTGCCTTGCACTAATGTAGCAAGGAAAAGGGAACTCACAAGTACAAAACAGATAGCAGGTCAAAAAAGTAAAAAATGCCCCAAGCTGGATAGTCGCTTGTCAATTCCCACGTGCGCTGGCCGACTGCTTGGCGAGAAGCCCTAAAATTGTCCAAACATATAACGTATCAAATCGTATGGGCTTTTGCGATCCTCCATTACCAACGACATGACCTCGGCACAGCTTCGTGTACCTTCGCTGACAGTTGGTTTGTATTCATGAGAACAAGGAAAATCGGAGACACTTCGTTTGGACCTGCGCATTGAAATTTTCTGCGCAAACTGCGGAGCTAAGCTCGGTTGCCCGAGCAAAAACGCTATTACAAATGTGACTTACCGAACTGATGGGAGTTCTTCTTTGGTGACTTCTACACTCTTGGGGCTAAATAAATTCGAAACGTGTGCAATCCTTATTATGTAAGAATACCAAAATTATAGTTTTAAAAAATTATTTGTCCCCTAAGGGGAATTCAGCCTTATTTCTAAGATACCAAAAGTCTCTTGAGATATTTGCGAGAAAATATAACTACGTCTTCCTGGAGATTCGAAGATCAAAATAATAAGCCTCAGTATACAAGCCTTTTACAAACAATCCTCGCTTGGTACACGATTCCAACTTTTTAACTACACAAGTCAAGTTATAATTGATTAATTTTACGCCACTTTACTATTCTCTTTCTAAATAAGGTTTTAGATACATTTGTGCAAAGTTCTTTTAACGTACAGTTTTTGAAATAATATTCTGAGTTAAACACTTATTTAACCTAATACCTAACGGTTTTCTGCACAGTTCAGTTTTTTTACCTTTCAAAGCCCTTACTTCGTACTGATGTCAAACAATTTATTAAAAGCATCTCTGAAGCATGCCAATTCTGGACACACCATTTCTGATATCACAAATACAAATTTGGCTAAAAGACAAAGGGTTGTTTTTCTAATTGGTATGCTCAATACAAATAACACTAATAATGGTAGCAAATTTCCATTTAATGAGTTTTTATCGATATATGTATATATATAAAACACGACAAATTGAGACTTTTTCTATCAGTTCTCGAACTTTCTTTGCAAATTTCTCTACCAAGCGATACAAATTTTTAAACCTTTATTTGGTTTACATCAATATCCAGGAATACATAAAATCAATTTTCTTCTCACAAACGTAAAACCAACGGGTTTCAGATTTAAAAAAAGTGCTGAACTACTAATAACAATAAGTAAAATATAAAAATCGATCTATTAGGTAAAAGGAAACCGTTGTACTAGTTAAAAATAAATTAAATTCAAAATATACGTGTTTAAAAGCATTTTAAAAGCAGAGACTGACTGTGCATTCCTTATCATTAGAGGTAGCGTGTTCCAAAGTCTTGGCGCGGCGATGGAAAAGGCCCGATCGCCGTATGTTGAGGCGAACTTTCTTTGCAAATTTCTTTGCCGAACTTTCTTTGCAAATTTATCTACCAAACGATACAAATTTTTAAACCTTTATTTGGTTTACATCAATATCCAGGAATAAATAAAACCAATTTTCTTCTCACAAGCGTAAAACCAACGAGGTAGCGTGTTCCAAAGCCTTGGCGCGGCGATGGAAAAGGCCCGATCGCCGTATGTTGAGGTGGTCGATCTAGCAACTGCGAGCATTAGCCTTGCGAATGAACGTCAACTGCGTGACAGTACATAATGATCCAGAGATCTTCAATGTAAGAAAAAGCATATCCATTCACAGCTTTATACGTAAGCAGCAAGATCGCTAACGGGGAACCAGTCTTTTTGTATTTCTGTCAATGACATGGCTATTTCCACGTCCACTTACCAGCCCAGGATGCATTAGAGCATTTATTAAAAGATTCTTCATTTTCTCGATACGATGATGCTAAGGGCACTGCGCCGAAGACAGAACGAGTGCTTGATAGAATTTGCTTTGTATTTTGTGTACTAACTTTCTGTTTGCACATACAATGGTGTGGTTGTTCAAACTGTGTGGAGGACGCTGCCGGCCGGTATTCAGTTTTGGCTTCTTCAATAAACTCAAAGTAAGTTTCTCGCCCCGCGATTTTGAACCTGATAAAACACTTCTTGCTTCAATTGCGATTACATAACCGTTTTGTGCTGGCTTGTTCTTACCTACTGAGTAAGGAGTTGATCTTTCTTGCTGTCGGTAGTAAAACAGACTAAAAACGGTATAGTAACTACAAATATGACTTACTGTACACGACGAAGTGGCACCTTCTTTAGCAGTTGGCGCTAAATGAATTCAGAACTGGATACAATAATTATTATGTGAAAACAGGATACCTTACCTTTATCGTGCTTTGTACAGTTAGACCAGAAAAACACCAGTTGCCATTAATCGAAATTTAAATGCTGGATAAAACAAATGACTTGAATTTCTTACTGTAACGCCACGAGAGATCGCGTTCGCAAACGACCACAAGAAAAGAATACGGAGCTTCGCGTAAAAAATGCATAGATCTCGTAAGTGATCATTTTGTGTATTCGCTCATGTTTATCTTTATTTCTAAGATACCCTTCGAAAGTGGTGCCTTGAGGACATTTGTGGAAAAACATCTTTCTCGAGTAACTTGAAGAAACAATATAATAAGTTACTATTCTCGCTTGGAGTGCATGTTAAACATTTAAACTATTTTAGATGGACTACGAATAATTGATCAAAGTGAACGACTTTACCTTCCATTTTCCAATTTCTCCGTATTTACAAACAATGAGTTCCCTTCAGCGTACAGCATTTGGGATTCAAATTATACATACTACCTTCGGCGGTTTTTATTTTCTTATGCAATACATACTACCAGCTAACAGAAAAAAAGCAAGATTGTTAGCCCGAAGCGATGAAGAACGGTCAAACTGTCAAAGGCGTCCCGGCAGTGCTTTGTTCTAAGGATGGCCGATGACAAATGTGTTTTTGGAGCGTCAAGGTAGTCGAGTGAATGAGATATAGCTGTCGGTCCGGCCCGAACAATTAGATATATTAGATCTATTAGATTATATGGAATTGACTTTTCTGCAATTTTAATTTACAAATTGTATTAAATTTTTAATATTTTTAATATTTTGTACAGTTAGTGTGACATCCATATGAATTTTACCTACCTAATAAAATGTAGATGTAGATGTAGACTTTGCAAGCCTTTAATTCTCCTCCTCTTAGTTCGATGAGTCAATGTTTTAGTTTGAAGACCGCTCTCAATTAACGGGGTGAAAACCCAGTGATACACAATACATATTTCCTTTTCTTTTTTTCTTCCTGACATAAAATATTCGAGGTCTACTAGTTACAAACGCAAGTTACAGACTCTGGTGTTGTACTAATACTAGCAGTTAACGTTCTTCCATTCTACGGAATTTTTCAGTTTCCCAAAAATTCGCAAGCACTACCACTTCACCGAGTTTGTTTTGTATTTTGTCTACTAACTTTCTATTTTTGTCACAATGGCGAGATCCTTAAACTCTGTAGAAACGCTGCCACGGTATTTCTTTTTGAAGTCTTTCAATTAAGTGGAAGCAGTTTTCCGTGTTATTTAGAATCTGATAAGGCACAGCTGCTAGTTTGAGTTTCAATTACTGAGCTTGCTTGTTCTAACTCATGAATGATCTCTCTCGCTGGTGGTAGAAAACAGATTAACAAGAGAGACGGTGGCTTCTAGCTCGGGCAAAAAATGTATGTGATGTGTTTGTATTGCTACGAATTAAAGTTGAAAGAAAACAGATGGACTACGGCTTCAATCTTTTCCCATGACTTCAACATTTTTGTTTCAAAACATTTTTCTTAATTGGGCTAAGCAAATGGTTGATTGTCGTGTAATAAAAAACTTCGCACTTATCCAAGAGTCAAGACAGTAAAGAAGAATTTCCCGTCAGTTGAGAACTAACCACGCAATAAAGGAGAACATACCATATCAAACTCTCTTCCCTTTCCCGGAATGAACGTTAACATTTACTCCGATTTAACCACAAAACCTAAACGAGGGTCGTAATGATGCTTTAACTAAACAAAACACGGAAAATATAGGAATAAATAAATTTCCAGACTAACAACTGAAATTATATTTTGAAGATAACGCTACTGAAAATACTACAAACAAGACTTCACACAAGGCAGGATAAACTGCTTTCATAAATTTTCAGTCAGCACGAACACAAAATTACCCTCAAACATGCTGGTTTTATTGCCAAGTATTGACTTACATGTTTGCTCCCTTGGAACAGTTGGAACTGGTTTGAGACAGCGGTGGCGTTCTAGATAAAGGTTGCCTATTTCTTTCCGCAATCGTCTTCAAAACTGAATAGTTAATGACAGAATACTTTTGACACGAAGAAACACTTTAGTGCCAATTTGCCGAGAAAATCTTCGCAAATCCTGACAAATATGGTGTCAAAATTCTCCAAATTCATTCTATATTTCAGTTGAAACCGGGGGTATATTAAGTGTTATTCAGATCTAGTTGCTTTTGAGGCTGCTTAAGAACAAGATTCGCCTGTGTTTGCTTCATCTAAATACACGCATATTTGCTAAATTACACACACTTTAATTTCATTAGCTGCCTTGCACTAATGTAGCAAGGAAAAGGGAACTCACAAGTACAAAACAGATAGCAGGTCAAAAAAGTAAAAAATGCCCCAAGCTGGGTAGTCGCTTGTCAATTCCCACGTGCGCTGGCCGACTGCTTGGCGAGAAGCCCTAAAATTGTCCAAACATATAACGTATCAAATCGTATGGGCTTTTGCGATCCTCCATTACCAACGACATGACCTCGGCACAGCTTCGTGTACCTTCGCTGACAGTTGGTTTGTATTCATGAGAACAAGGAAAATCGGAGACACTTCGTTTGGACCTGCGCATTGAAATTTTCTGCGCAAACTGCGGAGCTAAGCTCGGTTGCCCGAGCAAAAACGCTATTACAAATGTGACTTACCGAACTGATGGGAGTTCTTCTTTGGTGACTTCTACACTCTTGGGGCTAAATAAATTCGAAACGTGTGCAATCCTTATTATGTAAGAATACCAAAATTATAGTTTTAAAAAATTATTTGTCCCCTAAGGGGAATTCAGCCTTATTTCTAAGATACCAAAAGTCTCTTGAGATATTTGCGAGAAAATATAACTACGTCTTCCTGGAGATTCGAAGATCAAAATAATAAGCCTCAGTATACAAGCCTTTTACAAACAATCCTCGCTTGGTACACGATTCCAACTTTTTAACTACACAAGTCAAGTTATAATTGATTAATTTTACGCCACTTTACTATTCTCTTTCTAAATAAGGTTTTAGATACATTTGTGCAAAGTTCTTTTAACGTACAGTTTTTGAAATAATATTCTGAGTTAAACACTTATTTAACCTAATACCTAACGGTTTTCTGCACAGTTCAGTTTTTTTACCTTTCAAAGCCCTTACTTCGTACTGATGTCAAACAATTTATTAAAAGCATCTCTGAAGCATGCCAATTCTGGACACACCATTTCTCATATCACAAATACAAATTTGGCTAAAAGACAAAGGGTTGTTTTTCTAATTGGTATGCTCAATACAAATAACACTAATAATGGTAGCAAATTTCCATTTAATGAGTTTTTATCGATATATGTATATATATAAAACACGACAAATTGAGACTTTTTCTATCAGTTCTCGAACTTTCTTTGCAAATTTCTCTACCAAGCGATACAAATTTTTAAACCTTTATTTGGTTTACATCAATATCCAGGAATACATAAAATCAATTTTCTTCTCACAAACGTAAAACCAACGGGTTTCAGATTTAAAAAAAGTGCTGAACTACTAATAACAATAAGTAAAATATAAAAATCGATCTATTAGGTAAAAGGAAACCGTTGTACTAGTTAAAAATAAATTAAATTCAAAATATACGTGTTTAAAAGCATTTTAAAAGCAGAGACTGACTGTGCATTCCTTATCATTAGAGGTAGCGTGTTCCAAAGTCTTGGCGCGGCGATGGAAAAGGCCCGATCGCCGTATGTTGAGGCGAACTTTCTTTGCAAATTTCTTTGCCGAACTTTCTTTGCAAATTTATCTACCAAACGATACAAATTTTTAAACCTTTATTTGGTTTACATCAATATCCAGGAATAAATAAAACCAATTTTCTTCTCACAAGCGTAAAACCAACGAGGTAGCGTGTTCCAAAGCCTTGGCGCGGCGATGGAAAAGGCCCGATCGCCGTATGTTGAGGTGGTCGATCTAGCAACTGCGAGCATTAGCCTTGCGAATGAACGTCAACTGCGTGACAGTACATAATGATCCAGAGATCTTCAATGTAAGAAAAAGCATATCCATTCACAGCTTTATACGTAAGCAGCAAGATCGCTAACGGGGAACCAGTCTTTTTGTATTTCTGTCAATGACATGGCTATTTCCACGTCCACTTACCAGCCCAGGATGCATTAGAGCATTTATTAAAAGATTCTTCATTTTCTCGATACGATGATGCTAAGGGCACTGCGCCGAAGACAGAACGAGTGCTTGATAGAATTTGCTTTGTATTTTGTGTACTAACTTTCTGTTTGCACATACAATGGTGTGGTTGTTCAAACTGTGTGGAGGACGCTGCCGGCCGGTATTCAGTTTTGGCTTCTTCAATAAACTCAAAGTAAGTTTCTCGCCCCGCGATTTTGAACCTGATAAAACACTTCTTGCTTCAATTGCGATTACATAACCGTTTTGTGCTGGCTTGTTCTTACCTACTGAGTAAGGAGTTGATCTTTCTTGCTGTCGGTAGTAAAACAGACTAAAAACGGTATAGTAACTACAAATATGACTTACTGTACACGACGAAGTGGCACCTTCTTTAGCAGTTGGCGCTAAATGAATTCAGAACTGGATACAATAATTATTATGTGAAAACAGGATACCTTACCTTTATCGTGCTTTGTACAGTTAGACCAGAAAAACACCAGTTGCCATTAATCGAAATTTAAATGCTGGATAAAACAAATGACTTGAATTTCTTACTGTAACGCCACGAGAGATCGCGTTCGCAAACGACCACAAGAAAAGAATACGGAGCTTCGCGTAAAAAATGCATAGATCTCGTAAGTGATCATTTTGTGTATTCGCTCATGTTTATCTTTATTTCTAAGATACCCTTCGAAAGTGGTGCCTTGAGGACATTTGTGGAAAAACATCTTTCTCGAGTAACTTGAAGAAACAATATAATAAGTTACTATTCTCGCTTGGAGTGCATGTTAAACATTTAAACTATTTTAGATGGACTACGAATAATTGATCAAAGTGAACGACTTTACCTTCCATTTTCCAATTTCTCCGTATTTACAAACAATGAGTTCCCTTCAGCGTACAGCATTTGGGATTCAAATTATACATACTACCTTCGGCGGTTTTTATTTTCTTATGCAATACATACTACCAGCTAACAGAAAAAAAGCAAGATTGTTAGCCCGAAGCGATGAAGAACGGTCAAACTGTCAAAGGCGTCCCGGCAGTGCTTTGTTCTAAGGATGGCCGATGACAAATGTGTTTTTGGAGCGTCAAGGTAGTCGAGTGAATGAGATATAGCTGTCGGTCCGGCCCGAACAATTAGATATATTAGATCTATTAGATTATATGGAATTGACTTTTCTGCAATTTTAATTTACAAATTGTATTAAATTTTTAATATTTTTAATATTTTGTACAGTTAGTGTGACATCCATATGAATTTTACCTACCTAATAAAATGTAGATGTAGATGTAGACTTTGCAAGCCTTTAATTCTCCTCCTCTTAGTTCGATGAGTCAATGTTTTAGTTTGAAGACCGCTCTCAATTAACGGGGTGAAAACCCAGTGATACACAATACATATTTCCTTTTCTTTTTTTCTTCCTGACATAAAATATTCGAGGTCTACTAGTTACAAACGCAAGTTACAGACTCTGGTGTTGTACTAATACTAGCAGTTAACGTTCTTCCATTCTACGGAATTTTTCAGTTTCCCAAAAATTCGCAAGCACTACCACTTCACCGAGTTTGTTTTGTATTTTGTCTACTAACTTTCTATTTTTGTCACAATGGCGAGATCCTTAAACTCTGTAGAAACGCTGCCACGGTATTTCTTTTTGAAGTCTTTCAATTAAGTGGAAGCAGTTTTCCGTGTTATTTAGAATCTGATAAGGCACAGCTGCTAGTTTGAGTTTCAATTACTGAGCTTGCTTGTTCTAACTCATGAATGATCTCTCTCGCTGGTGGTAGAAAACAGATTAACAAGAGAGACGGTGGCTTCTAGCTCGGGCAAAAAATGTATGTGATGTGTTTGTATTGCTACGAATTAAAGTTGAAAGAAAACAGATGGACTACGGCTTCAATCTTTTCCCATGACTTCAACATTTTTGTTTCAAAACATTTTTCTTAATTGGGCTAAGCAAATGGTTGATTGTCGTGTAATAAAAAACTTCGCACTTATCCAAGAGTCAAGACAGTAAAGAAGAATTTCCCGTCAGTTGAGAACTAACCACGCAATAAAGGAGAACATACCATATCAAACTCTCTTCCCTTTCCCGGAATGAACGTTAACATTTACTCCGATTTAACCACAAAACCTAAACGAGGGTCGTAATGATGCTTTAACTAAACAAAACACGGAAAATATAGGAATAAATAAATTTCCAGACTAACAACTGAAATTATATTTTGAAGATAACGCTACTGAAAATACTACAAACAAGACTTCACACAAGGCAGGATAAACTGCTTTCATAAATTTTCAGTCAGCACGAACACAAAATTACCCTCAAACATGCTGGTTTTATTGCCAAGTATTGACTTACATGTTTGCTCCCTTGGAACAGTTGGAACTGGTTTGAGACAGCGGTGGCGTTCTAGATAAAGGTTGCCTATTTCTTTCCGCAATCGTCTTCAAAACTGAATAGTTAATGACAGAATACTTTTGACACGAAGAAACACTTTAGTGCCAATTTGCCGAGAAAATCTTCGCAAATCCTGACAAATATGGTGTCAAAATTCTCCAAATTCATTCTATATTTCAGTTGAAACCGGGGGTATATTAAGTGTTATTCAGATCTAGTTGCTTTTGAGGCTGCTTAAGAACAAGATTCGCCTGTGTTTGCTTCATCTAAATACACGCATATTTGCTAAATTACACACACTTTAATTTCATTAGCTGCCTTGCACTAATGTAGCAAGGAAAAGGGAACTCACAAGTACAAAACAGATAGCAGGTCAAAAAAGTAAAAAATGCCCCAAGCTGGGTAGTCGCTTGTCAATTCCCACGTGCGCTGGCCGACTGCTTGGCGAGAAGCCCTAAAATTGTCCAAACATATAACGTATCAAATCGTATGGGCTTTTGCGATCCTCCATTACCAACGACATGACCTCGGCACAGCTTCGTGTACCTTCGCTGACAGTTGGTTTGTATTCATGAGAACAAGGAAAATCGGAGACACTTCGTTTGGACCTGCGCATTGAAATTTTCTGCGCAAACTGCGGAGCTAAGCTCGGTTGCCCGAGCAAAAACGCTATTACAAATGTGACTTACCGAACTGATGGGAGTTCTTCTTTGGTGACTTCTACACTCTTGGGGCTAAATAAATTCGAAACGTGTGCAATCCTTATTATGTAAGAATACCAAAATTATAGTTTTAAAAAATTATTTGTCCCCTAAGGGGAATTCAGCCTTATTTCTAAGATACCAAAAGTCTCTTGAGATATTTGCGAGAAAATATAACTACGTCTTCCTGGAGATTCGAAGATCAAAATAATAAGCCTCAGTATACAAGCCTTTTACAAACAATCCTCGCTTGGTACACGATTCCAACTTTTTAACTACACAAGTCAAGTTATAATTGATTAATTTTACGCCACTTTACTATTCTCTTTCTAAATAAGGTTTTAGATACATTTGTGCAAAGTTCTTTTAACGTACAGTTTTTGAAATAATATTCTGAGTTAAACACTTATTTAACCTAATACCTAACGGTTTTCTGCACAGTTCAGTTTTTTTACCTTTCAAAGCCCTTACTTCGTACTGATGTCAAACAATTTATTAAAAGCATCTCTGAAGCATGCCAATTCTGGACACACCATTTCTCATATCACAAATACAAATTTGGCTAAAAGACAAAGGGTTGTTTTTCTAATTGGTATGCTCAATACAAATAACACTAATAATGGTAGCAAATTTCCATTTAATGAGTTTTTATCGATATATGTATATATATAAAACACGACAAATTGAGACTTTTTCTATCAGTTCTCGAACTTTCTTTGCAAATTTCTCTACCAAGCGATACAAATTTTTAAACCTTTATTTGGTTTACATCAATATCCAGGAATACATAAAATCAATTTTCTTCTCACAAACGTAAAACCAACGGGTTTCAGATTTAAAAAAAGTGCTGAACTACTAATAACAATAAGTAAAATATAAAAATCGATCTATTAGGTAAAAGGAAACCGTTGTACTAGTTAAAAATAAATTAAATTCAAAATATACGTGTTTAAAAGCATTTTAAAAGCAGAGACTGACTGTGCATTCCTTATCATTAGAGGTAGCTTGTTCCAAAGTCTTGGCGCGGCGATGGAAAAGGCCCGATCGCCGTATGTTGAGGCGAACTTTCTTTGCAAATTTCTTTGCCGAACTTTCTTTGCAAATTTCTCTACCAAACGATGCAAATTTTTAAACCTTTATTTGGTTTACATCAATATCCAGGAATAAATAAAACCAATTTTCTTCTCACAAGCGTAAAACCAACGAGGTAGCGTGTTCCAAAGCCTTGGCGCGGCGATGGAAAAGGCCCGATCGCCGTATATTGAGGTGGTCGATCTAGCAATTGCAACTGCGAGCATTAGCCTTGCGAATGAACGTCAACGGCGTGACAGTACATAATGATCCAGAGATCTTCAATGTAGGAAAAAGCATATCCATTCACAGCTTTATACGTAAGCAGCAAGATCGCTAACGGGGAACCAGTCTTTTTGTATTTCTGTCAATGACATGGCTATTTCCACGTCCACTTACCAGCCCAGGATGCATTAGAGCATTTATTAAAAGATTCTTCATTTTCTCGATACGATGATGCTAAGGGCACTGCGCCGAAGACAGAACGAGTGCTTGATAGAATTTGCTTTGTATTTTGTGTACTAACTTTCTGTTTGCACATACAATGGTGTGGTTGTTCAAACTGTGTGGAGGACGCTGCCGGCCGGTATTCAGTTTTGGCTTCTTCAATAAACTCAAAGTAAGTTTCTCGCCCCGCGATTTTGAACCTGATAAAACACTTCTTGCTTCAATTGCGAGACATAACCGTTATATGCTGGCTTGCTCTTACCTACTGAGTAAGGAGTTGATCGGTGGAAAAACAGACTAAACTGGACGGTACAGTACTAAAAATGTGATTTACTGCACAGGGAGAAGAACTCCTTTGGCAACCTCCACCTTCTTCAGCAGTTGGCGCTAAATGAATTCAGAACTGGATACAACACCGTATAGTTATTATGTGAGAACAGGGTACCTTACCTTTATCGTGCTTTGTACAATTAGACAAGAAAAACACCAGTTGCCATTAATCGAAATTTGAAAGCCGGATAAAACAAATGACACGAATTTCTTACTGTAACTCCACGAGATCGCGTTCGCAAACGACCACAAGAAAAGAATACGGAGCTTCGCGTAAAAATTGCAAAGATAAATCTTGTACGTGATCATCTTATGTATTTGATTATGTTTATCTTTATTTCTAAGATACCACGCACAAGTGCATTGGGGACATTTGTGAAAAAAAAAACATCTTTCTCGAGTAATTTCAAGAAACAAAATAATATTAAGTAACTATTCTCGCTTGGAGTGTAGGTTAAACATGTAAACTATTTTAGATGAACCCCGAATAATTCTAGAGAATTAAATGAATTTCCCGATCAAAGTGAACGCCTGTACCTTCCACTCTCCCATTTCCCAATATGTACAAACGTTTATGAGTTTTCTTCAGCGTACAGCATTTGTGATTCAAATTATAGATACTACCTTCGGCTATTTTTTTCTTATACAATACATACTACCAGCTAACAGAAAAAAGCAAGGTTGTTAGCCCGAGGCGATGAAGAGCGGTCAAACTGTCAAAGACGTCGCGTTAGTGCTTTGTTCAAAGGATCGCCGTTCCAAATAATAAAGAGATTTGAACATGTCATGAGAAAATTCATTTTAATGAATTTTTTAAATTAATTTTATTAATTTGTAATAAGAACAGGTATTCATATCAAGCTTATAACAAATTTATCCTATGCAACGAATGGTTTTACTTTCCATTCAAAGAGTTTTTATCGATATATATATAAAACACGACAAATTGAGACTTTTTCTATCAGTTCTCGAACTATCTTTGCAAATTTCTTTACCAAACGTTATACAACTTTTAAGTGGCAATGTCTGTAAGAGCGGTCCACTGCATCTTGGGTCACAAGCAAATGAAACGAGTTTCGTTTTAGGAAATACGTTAAAGTAGTTTTTTACAGCCCACAACAGTAAGAGCGGCAAAAGCCGTAAATTAGCACCTGGCCAGACACGAAAATTGCATAAGTTAGCGACCTCACTGCTCAAAAACCACAACACGCAGCAAAAAAGTGTTATTATTTTTAAGTTAAGAGCTCCTTCAAGGGTGTAAAGCGTGTGTTAAATTTAATTTGTGTTGAAGTGGAAGCTCGTGATAATTGATATATTAACACTCATCTGAGCGCTTTCTGAAAACTCGCAAAAGTACCCTGTCTTCGTCGGCCTTTATTTCCCGAGTCCAGACCGAGTCGCTCTAAATTCCTATCGAAGTGCGTTAATGAGATGTCAGGGAGTACAGAAATATAAAAATACCTTGCGCTTTTTATCGTCCTTTACCACAGTGACTTCGAACTTTTGGTGATTTTTGCGAATATGACACACGCATTATGCAAATTAGGTTGTTGAGCAAATTCGGATCGTGTGAACTGAATAGCTTCTAGATTTTAAGATTTCTCCATTTCAAGTCATAAATACAGAAAAGCATACACAAATAGAAGTTTTGAACTGTTCAAATTGATGAAATAAGCGAATTACTGAGTCCTGATCTTTGGATACTAATCCGGAGAATTGCGTGACTACATTATGCAAATTAGGTTGTCTGCTAAACTTGGTCCGTTCCGGTAACCGTTGCAAAAAACCTTTTTAACTGTTTGGATCCCACTTTTGTTTTAATTGAATATTAAAGAAATGTTGAGACTACATGCACTGTAGTTAGAAAACGTTGACGACGAATTCAGCTAGTTAAAGCACTGACTTCTATTCATGTGTCATTTGAATAACTCTGTTTGCAATGAAATGGACAACTTGTAACAATTAATGAATCTCTACTTTTTTGTAGTCGGGTTTTGGTTTTTTATTCCTACAATTTGCTCTTTGATCTGCCTTTTCCACAACGTCTTCGAAATTTTGGTGCTTTTCTCCCGGGACTTTTGTCAAGCGCTTTATCTTGTTTATACAAACTAGGTTGTTCGCGTCAGTGGAGCAAACTCAATAAAAAGACCGCGAATTATAAAGTGCCGATGTTTGGATGCTTTGGGGCAAAATGTGACGAGAATTATGCAAACTAAATTTTCTGCCAAACGTTTTATCAGGTTATAAGAAACTTGAAAGTTTTTGTTTGATTTGAAACGGCTAAAGCTACGTCTTGGTAGGTTCCTTTAATCCAGGGTTGGTTAGATGGCCTTTTATAAAATATAACAGTGCTCTGGTTCGTTTTGTTCTCTCAATCAGTTTTATTGCATTCACAAGTATTGCAATTAATGTATAATGAGAATCATAAGAGAATGAATACAATATCAGAATCACAGGAAAATTAACAACAATGAGGCTCAGGCAGGCTGTTATAATTATAAGCTTTTATGATATTTTCAGGCTGAGGCCTGAGGTGGCCAAAAATTACTAGAAGCTATTGTTTCCCAGTTAAATAGTAACGTCCAACATTGAAATTAGTAAATGCTTGTCAGATAATTTTCCACCTTGGCACGTCAACAGCAAGCCAGTGAAGAGGGTTTGTACAAAAGCCAGTACTATTCTTCGCTCGGCGAAGCCCTATGGGCGGGAAAAGCCCCGGAAATACAAAAGTCATAGCTAGGCTTCCCCCCCCCGCCCCACGACATGATCGCTAAACTGAGATCGTGATCGTGTCTAATAATTCAAAAGAAATGATTATCCTTCAAGTGAACTGTTCAAAGGATGCGGAACTTAGCGTGACTGATCACGATCTTTTTGATCCAACGTTGAGCCAGGTTGATCGTACACGGTTTTTGCAGTGGTTTTATACCTTAACTTCGTATTAGGTTCTCTTTTAAACCGTCGATCTGGATTGATCCGTTCAACTGGCTACTACTAATTGTACGTAGTGGATGGTATTGGCCATCCCTCGTTCGTTTCACCACAGCATTCGGCATGTTTAAGTTGAGATCATATCATTTTTAGGCCACAAACGCGCAGTACGTGTTTGTGACCGGAAATCATTTGATTTCTAGCTCTTTCTGGAATGGATCTAGTTACAGCATTTATGAGATAGGTGATCTCTCACTAACTCTCATCGTGTTGGTGGCTACGATACGCTGAAGAGCTCCAATAAGAGCGAAACAACGTTGTCCGTATCTGCCTTCTAGTCATGAGCGCTTATCATGCCGGGTCTTGTTGACTGTGGTGTTGTGTTCTTTTCACGTTGTTTGATCAGTCCCTGCAGTAGTCATTTTGACAATCATTTATATTTTTATTATTTTGACTGATCACGATCTTTTTGATCCAACGTTGAGCCAGGTTGATCGTACACGGTTTTTGCAGTGGTTTTATACCTTGACTTCGAACTTAGGGGTAGTTCTTTGTTTAAGTCGAGAATTTAATCAGACCTGTGAGCGAGAAGTGAAATAGGCCATTTCCCAACTAATAATAATAATAATACTAATAATAATAATAATAATAATACTAATAATAATAATAATAATTATTATAATAATAAATTTCTGTAGCGCCATTCCCCAATGGTTCAATGGTGTTTTACAAAGTTGTCATTACGTTAATCTACAAATAATCTTAAAAAACAAATAAAAATGAACCAAAATTAATCATGACGATAAATAAATCAGAATTCCTAGCCAAAAGCTTCTTTAAACAGCCAAGTCTTAAGTTTAGACTTAAAAGTCGAAAGAGATACACATTTTCTTAATTCTAAGGGAAGGCTGTTCCATATGGTCGGAGCGGCAACTGTAAAGGAACGACCGCCATACGTTTTCAGATTAAATCTGGGAAACCAAGGAGATAATGACTAGATGATCTCAGTGTCCTGCGTGCTAGGCTTGTAAGGCCTTAGAAGTTCCGTGATGTAACTGGGAGCAGCGTCATGAAGAGCTTTGAATGCAACCAGAGCGATCTTGAAAATAATCCTTTGTTCAACAGGAAGCCAGTGAAGATTTAAAAGCAAAGGTGTGACATGTTGAAATTTACTTGTTGAATAAATGAGTCTTGGTGAACAGTTCAAGACACGTTGTAAATCTTGTAGAACACATTTGGGTTGACCACAATTGCTTTAAGCCTCCCTTTCAAAGCGAGGCTATGTGCACAACCTTTCATATGAAAATTAGTTTTCATTCACGTGTAAATAAGACCATATTTTTAAATATTAAAGGTGTGCACCTAGCCTCGCTTTGATAGAGAGGCTTAAGACAATTCCGAAATGGCTTATCAAAAGACACCTTCACCAGAGTGCGAAAGTAGCTCGAAAGTTAAGCGATTCACCGTCGTCTGTGAGGCGCTTCCACTTGAAGTCAGCAAGGTTCCAAGAAGCCTCCAGTTCTTTAAGAGCCAGGTCTTAATTGAATTTGGACATGAAATCAAAACACACGATGCAGAATGATGCAGAATTAGACTTTTTTGTTTTCGCTGTTGAAGCTTTTTTATATCAAAACTGATACAATAATATCCAATTCTTTTGATTGAACTGAAGAAAAGGAACCAGAGCACTGTTTTAAAAACGGGCATCTGTGACCAGGTGACTATCCCATGAACACATGGCTTTAGCCGTTTCAAATCAAACATCGATGAAAGAGAGATCCAAAAAGTTACACGTCGCTTATTTGGCAAAAAATCCAGTTGGCATAATTTTCGTCACATTTTGCCCCAAAGCATCCAAACATCGGCAGCTTATAATCCGCGGTCTTTGACACGCAAACAACCTTGCTTGTCTCAAGCGTTTGCATAAACAAAATAAAGCGCTTAACAAAAACCCCGGAACAAAAGCCCAGGGCGGGGGTTACTCCCCTATATTGCCTATACGGGGACGTGCCGCTGGACAAGGTATGGTTTTTGGCCTCTCTGTCCTAAACAGGGTACAAAATTTTAACCGAGTCTGTCCTAAATAGGGTATCAACTTGTCGTAAACAGGGTATGGTCAGACCCGATTGTCGTCATTAAATATGGCTTACACAGTATTTAGGTACCCTAGATCGGGGACGTTTGCTGGTCTTTGAAACACTTAAAATTGTGTAAAACAAGGGAGTTGGTATAATAATCATTTGCTTTAAACAGGGACCTAAAATAGAGGGTGCTGTCCTAAACAGAGTAGGTAATTTAGGGCTTTTTTTTGTCCTATACAGTCAGGCCCTCAAACCCTCAGTTGGTCAAGTGTCCCTCCCCCCTGGGACAAAAGCACCATAGTTCGAAGGCGCTGTGGAAAAGGAAGTTCAAAGACCAAAACGAAGACACAAAAAATCAAAACCCGACTACAAAAAAGTAGAGATTCCTTTTTATCCAACAAGCTGTCCATTTCATTGCAAACAGAGTTATACAAATGACACATGAATAGAAGTCAGTACTGTAACTTGCTGAATTCATCGTCAACGTTTTCTACCTACAGTGCATGTAGTCTCAACATTTCTTTAATATTCAATTAAAACAAAAGTGGGATCCAAACAGTTGAAAAGGTTTTTTGCAACGGTTACCGGAACGGACCAAGTTTAGCAGACAACCTAATTTGCATAATGTGAGTCACGCAATTCTCCGGATTAGCATCCAAAGATCAGGACTCAGTAATTCGCTTATTTCATCAATTTGAACAGTTCAAAACTTCTATTTGTGTATGCTTTTCTGTATTTATGACTTGAAATGGAGAAATCTTAAAATCTAGAAGCTATTCAGTTCACACGATCCGAATTTGCTCAACAACCTAATTTGATAATGCGTGTGTCATATTCGCAAAAATCACCAAAAGTTCGAAGTCACTGTGGTAAAGGACGATAAAAAGCGCAAGGTATTTTTATATTTCTGTACTCCCTGACATCTCATTAACGCACTTCGATAGGAATTTAGAGCGACTCGGTCTGGACTCGGGAAATAAAGGCCGACGAAGACAGGGTACTTTTGCGAGTTTTCAGAAAGCGCTCAGATGAGTGTTAATATATCAATTATCACGAGCTTCCACTTCAACACAAATTAAATTTAACATACGCTTTACACCCTTGAAGGAGCTCTTAACTTAAAAATAATAACACTTTTTTGCTGCGTGTTGTGGTTTTTGAGCAGTGAGGTCGCCAACTTATACAATTTTCGTGTCTGGCCAGGCGCTAATTTACGCCTTTTGCCGCTCTTACTGTTGTGGGCTCTAAAAAAAATATTTTAGCGTATTTCCCAAAACGAAACTCGTTTCCTTTACTTGTGACCTAAGATGGTTTCTTGGGCAAAGTTTGAGGGAAAACTTTTTTCTGACCCGAAATGCAGTGGACCGCTCTTACAGACATTGCCACTTAAACCTTGATTTGGTTTACATCAGTATCCAAGAATAAATAAAATCAATTTTCTTGTCACAAGCGTAACACCAACGGGTTTCAAATTAAAAAAAAAATGCTGATCATGAACTACTAATAACACTGGATAAAATATAAAAATCGATCTATAAGATAAAAGGGAACCGTTTTACTAGTTAAAATAGATAAATTTAAAAAGATACGTCTTTTAAAAGCAGAGATTGACTGTACATTCCTTATCATTAGAAGTAGCGTGTTCCAAATTCTCGGCGCGGCGATGGAAAAGGCCCGATCGCAGTATGCGGGGGCCGATCTAGGAACTGTGAGCAAGCCTTGTAAAATGGAACGTCACCTGCAGGACGGTACGTAATGATCCAGAAGATCTTCAATGTAGGATAATGCATAATCACTCACAGTTTTATACGTAAGCAGCAAGATCGCCACCGGGAAACCAGTTTTTTTGTATTTCTGTCACTGACATAGCATCTTCCATGTCCACTCAGCCAAAGTCAGCAAGCCGCTCTAACCATTCTTCCCGAAGCCGCAAATGATTACTTGTCAAAGTTATCCCCCTTCAGCCCCTATCAACATCCCTAAACTTCCCTCCTATTTATATGATCACCCTGACCCCGGTGGCCGTTTACACTCTCCTTACTGGTCTTTCTCAAGGTCCGCAGCTCCAAAGAATACTCTAACCTCCTTTCTGCTAAGGACAATCCCTCTATCATCAGTAAAGATATTCTAAAAGAGGTACAACCAGGCCACACTGCTGGCCCTTTCACATTCCCTTCCTTCCTCAACCTGCAGGTTTATCCTATTGGGGTCATTCCAAAGGAACACTCCTCTGACTGGCGTACTATTTTCCATCTTTCATATCCCAAACACCACTCCACAAGTGTCAATGCTCATATTAGCCCCTATGAGTATTCTCTGCACTATATAACTGTCGACAATGCCATCCCAATCATCCAGAAACTTTGTCAAGGGTGTTTTCTGTTTAAGCTGGACATAAAGTCTGCCTTCCCTTTATATCCCAGTCCATCCGTCTCACTGGGAACTCTTAGGCATGAAATGGAATGCCTGTACTACTTCCACACTGTCCTCCCCTTCGGCTTGTGGAGTGCGCCCTACATTTTTGACCAATTTTCCTGCATGATTGAGTGGATCATTAAGGCTAAATTAGGTATCCTGGTGTGATCCACATCCTGGATGATTTCTTTTTTGTTACCAAGCCACCACGGTCCGACTGCCTCACTGCCCTAACATCCTGTGTTTGTTCACAGAGCTTGATATCCCTGTTGCTTCAGGCAAACCCGCTGCCCCCATCACCTACCTGGAGTTTATGAGTATTCTCCTGGATTCCAACCAAATGGAATCCCACCTCCCCATGAACAAGTTAACTAGGGCTAAAGAGGCCTTGCAGCAGTGGTCTAATATGAAATCTGCTACCCTCAAGGAACTTCAGTCCTTGATTGGTACACTCCAATTTGCTTGCAGGGCTGTCATTCCTGGACGAGCTTTTCTGCAGCGGATTATTACTTTAACAAAGGGCATTTCTAACTCTATAGGTGGCATGTCAGGCTTAACGCATAATTCCGTAAAGACATTTCCATGTGGCCCCTTGACCACTGGAACCGGACTAATTTTTCTTGGGGTTACAGTTCTCTCCTCCTCAGACCTCCGGCTATTTACTGATGCCTCTGGCCCTCTAGGTTATGGTGGGTACCTCAACGGCCGATGGTTTCAAAGCCGTTGGCTTCCCCAACACTGCATCAACCCTGCCACGGGGATCAGCATTGACTGGCAGGAAGTTTTTGCTCTCTCTATATATATTGCCTGCTTTATTTGGGGTTCCCAGTGGTCTGGTAAACGTATTTGCATTGGGTGCGACAACCTACCCGTTGTTACAATCATCAATTCCAAACGTTACAAATCACTCAGGGCCATGGATTTGGTCCGTGCTATTACCATATTGACCCTAGTACATAATTTTACCTTCACTGCCAAACATATCCCGGGGCTGGACAACTCTATTGCTGACTCTCTCTCCCATTTTAAGATAGACCGCTTTCACCTACCCTCCACCCACTCCCTGCTCGATCCCTCCATCAACAATGGCCATTTAACAGCAGCAGTCTAACACTAGTTCGGTTCCTCACTGGCCCCTAATACCCAGCAGTCATACGGTGTTGGGCAAGAATCATTTTATTACTTTTTGCCTTACGCATTGTTTAATTGGTCCCCTCAATCTATTTTGCTGCTCACCTAGCAAAATCAATTTCCTACACTTCCAAACTTTACCTGGTGGGGATTCAAGATCTCCATGGGCAACCGAACTTCCCCCTAAAATTGCACAAGATGTATCGCCTTCAAAAGGTTCTCGCTGGTATTAAGCGGTGTCAAAACCCTAAAAAATTTACGTTGCTATGCCATAACTATCCAAATTTTGACATCAATTTTCAATTACTTTCAACCTTCGCTAACTTGCAATGTAGACCACTTACTGCCATGGGCTGCCTTTACTTTAGCCTTTTTTCGGTTTTCTCCGTTCTAGTAAATTCACTTGCAATGGTACCCCTTTTGACCCTCGGTTCATCTTTGTACCAGGGACATCACCTTTATCCCCAACATAGAATCTCCCGATTACATGCTAGTCACCATTAAGGAATCCAAAACTGACCCTTTCCGTAAAGGCTGTACACTGACTATAGCAAGGTCCACCACCGCTATCTGTTCTGTGATGGCTACGAGAGACTACCTGCTCCAATGTAAACCAGCTGCTACAGGCCCTTTGTTTACCTTCGCCAATGGCAAGTGGCTATCACGTGCCTCTCTTACTAAGGAACTCCGTTCTACACTGCAGCACTGCGGTTTGCCTGCTAAACACTACTTTACTTTCCGTATTGGTGCAGCAGCCGGTGTTCCTTCCTGGCTTATCAAGGTTTTGGGCTGCTGGAGCTCAGACTGATATGAACGCTATGTAAGTACCCTTAACCCTATTGTCCTCCCAGAAGGGCACCCCTCCTCTGGTCCATTTTCTCATTGTTTTCTTGTGTCCACCCAGCATGGGGGGTAAAGTCCACACCCCCCCCCCCCTGTAGTGCAACCAAGGCATTTCAATCATAGTTGCGGGCATCATCAAAGTCCGGTTTCCCCTCTGTGTTTTTGGTGTTAATTCCTTATAGTACAAACCGCAGGGGCTCATTAAGTAACTTTTACAGTTTTAAATCATTGTCGTGTTCTGTTATTGATTTTGATTACTTTTTGTCAATGTTTATGGTTTTCAGAGGTTTTGGAAAAATAGTCGAGAAGGCTAATGTTTACTTCATATGACGTCAGCAACTCGTGTTGCGGACCCCAAAGAAAACATTTTGGACGTACTCCCTGTCCTCTAGCTTTCGTTGTCATAGCCTTATCATTCTCGGAGTTAAGGGTAAGGAGGAGAGCGGAATCCCACCCACCCCGCCAGGTCCCAGAAGACCGAAAAACAGTCGGTCTGAATGGGCTAGAAAGAGAATTCAAAGTGTTTACTGATGTGCAAAGATTAATATTTCCCTGAAAAGAGATCCAAATCACCGGACTTGAAAACGCATTTGAAGAAACAATGCCATTGCAATTTTCCTGCTTTTGAATAAACAATGCTTAATGTAAGTCTAAGTACTTTGCCGGACCATTCGTGAATTGCTTTCTGATCACTAACGGGGCGATCACAAGCTGGTCAATTGTCAAAGGAAGAACGAGATACAATCAGATTTCACTGATTTTACGGAAGACGCAAGGGAAAAAAATAAACTTTGAAAAAGTCAGATTGACGTTTTCCATTTAAAATCTATTTTTCAGGCAAATGGGTCCTAACTGAATTAACTGACAAGGTCCCTATGACTGAGAAGTTAACTGCAGTAATCGTAAAGAAAGTACTAGACAAATAGAGCCAAAAAGGCATAATTGAGTGGAAGGCGGAAAGGGAAAAAAAACAACTAAAGGATTCAGTACAGGGTACTTGTTTCGTTTGTTTTTTGCCATTGACATAAATTTTAAGTCCTCTAACCACTGACTTTGGTAAAGTTATTACTAGTGGATAAATATCTTCCTTGAGTTTTGCTTATGTTCATTGATGAAAAGCATATATATGCTTTCACTTTGCTAAGCTGTAAATCCTTGTTTAAAAGCTTTTTATTTATTTACTTTTTCCAACATTCGAGCTTCAAACCTAGGGGTGTGGCCTACTACTCGTGCGGCTTGCACTCTGGTGTTTAAATGGTTAATCGAAAAATGCACATAATGGTGGGCTCACTGCAGAAACGACAACTTACTTCCATTTACAATGCTTGCTTTATTTTAACATTCCTTAACACATCCTCATTATATAAGCAACGTTAACCCCCCAAAACAAAATCAAAAGAAGTACCCCATTAATTAAATAATACCCTTAGTTATCCCAGGCTTTTAGCATCCATCTTGAGTCCATTAAAGCATGTCTCATCGGTCTTCATTCCTTTAATGTGTTTTCCATTTACCTGCAAAAGAAAACAATGAGTCACATCTAGATGATAATGTCAGCTGATTAGGACGAAAAAAAATCAAAACCAACTGCCTCAAAACTGAAATGCATAGTCTTATCTGGATACTTGGACACTTATCATTTCTTTGTAATTCTGTATTAGTAAGCAATCTTGTGCTGGACTTTCAAATTAACACCTTATCCCCAGAGTGACTAAGTTTATAACAAAAAGACTCGGTGCTCTTTTCAGAAAATATCTTATAAGAATGTGCTTAAATGACATTGCAGCCAGGAGACCCCCGGGGGTGTACAACTGTGTAAACGTCACGAGGATCTCTACAAAAAACTACGTATAGAGTAGCCCAGTACTTTGTAGGAAAGGAGTCGTCCAAAACAAAAATTAAGAGAAAACGTATAACAACTTGTCAAAAATGAGGCACACCGACAAAACCACTTTTACTGCCGTAGAAGGATTCTTAGGGTTCAAAATTTCCTACGAGCACCTTCGCCATTGGGTGAAGCCTTGTTATATGGAACTAATCTTGAGAGGATAAAGGGGTAAGAGAGTTAATGCCCCGTTGTACATATCAGTACCTGGTGTAAACAAAGTTAGCTTTGGCATTCATCCCAACGCCGTGACCGTGTTGATCAGTTTTGCAATTTGATGATGCGCCATACTTTTTGAAATCAACCAACTTCCCATTTGTCGAAGTATGGCAGCGGTTGCCGCCCTGTTGAGCACAAAGATTTGGTTACTTTAGAGTGCTTTTCAAAAGAGTGTCATAAAACCAAAACAGTAGTAATTACCCCAGCCAATCACAACAAACACAAATTACCCAATGAACCAACCAGAACCCGAAGCAAACGTAACCGGCGCCAGGTGCGGGAAAACGCGTGCGAGCAAGTCGTGACTGGTTTGAGTTGACTTCTGATTGGTTGAAAAAGTGGCGCGAGATTTTTTAACCAATCACAGAGCGAAGTAGAGCAAAACCAAAGCAAAACGCGAAATACTTTCGACACTCAAATGAAAACCGCTTTCAAAAATTGGACGTCGGCGATTAAATGGAGAATGTAATACATAGCGCGCCGAATAAATTAACCAACGCGCATGCTAGTAACTGATGAAACAGTCACTTCACCCCCGGAGTCATGTAATAAATTGGAAGGATAGGAAGAAACTGCCGACGGAGAAGACGGCAACATAATTATGAATTGTGTGATAATAAAGAAAGAAAGATGACACATTTTAAGCTCGGAGAGAGAGATAGAATATTCAGTTTGTCACGAGCGTGGGACAAAGAAAAATCTGAGTCCCCGACGGGAATCGAACCCATGACCTTCCGTACACCGGAAGGTGTACGGTGCTTTCGACATTGCTGATCCTAGCAGTACGCAGGACGCGTGTCACCACGAACTCAGTAAATATGACCTCGCTCGCCACGAGTCTCCCAGTAACTCAGTGGTTAGAACACCCGAGCGGTGTAGGGGAGGTCATGGGTTCGATTCCCATCGGGGACTCAGATTTTTTCTTTGTCCCACGCTCGTGACAAACTGAATATTCTATCTCTCTCATAATTACGACTCGATCCAAAATATGATATAAAATTTCAACGAGACGATTAACTCACTAATAAAAGTCACTAATTTACCTTCACAGTGATATCACATATTAACGAGAACTACATGTATATTAAATATACAATCGTAACTGTAAATTGTGAAACGACAGTAAAGTCTCGAGATTTTCACACCTTTTCTCCTCATCAATTTCAATTCTACTGTACGTCAACCTTCCTTTAATGTCATCAAAGTGTTTTGTGGTTTTGAAAACAGGAAAACAGTAAAGCAAGGCTGGATTTTCTTTATCAAGCTCTGAAAAACGTTTTCTTACTGTAGCTTATTCAATTAATTAATAAATACAACACATTTAACAGGTCCGTACACGGATGGCGAAAATTTCGTATCCTTTTTTCTCCGCTTTAGCTTTACACTTGCTAAACATCAGCTCGACATCGGGGTCTCTCCTGTTGATGCCTTTGCGTACAATTTTAAATCTCTTTTTAAGAAGTCTCTTCTTTCTCTTTTTTTCTTTATAGCATCCCTCAGATTTCCAGTCCACTAAAACAAAGATACAAAAAACCTCTGTCATTCACAAGTGGCGTGATGTCTGGCAATTTGTCAAGTGAGCTGTGAATTTAAGACTAAGAAATTTTCTCAAACAATCCAGTTTTATTGATTTTTAACGAATTATTCAGTTTGAAGAAATATTGCACAGTTTCAGTTGTAAGGACTGGATGTTTTTTTTCTATGCTGGACTGAGGATTGCCATGTGTTGCTTTTGTTAGTAAGCCACTTTAAAGGATTGAAATTTTTCTGTGGGGTTATCGTGTAATTATGATCTCCGTTAAATCCCTCTATAACAGTTCATCTTTCCTTAGTCGCAGCAATCGTGTTTTCTTAACACTTAACACAATTGTAGTTTACCTGTTAAATCGCCAAGCTAATACTTAATCCTGGCCCGCATTCGTTATAGTGATAGTTTCTTTAGGTAACACTCAGGACAGTTGCACTTTATTTGTACAATCACCAACTAATAAATCTTACCCTCCTGACAGTGATCTCCTTTGTAGCCCTCAGCACAGTTACACGTGTAGCTTCCAGGGGGGGGAATTAACACATGAACCGCCATTCTCACAGGGATTAGTGATACACTCGTCAATGTCTGAATAAATAATAAATACCGATATATAAGAAAACCGCGAAAACTGATCAGCCAACAAGATACGGAACTGCAGTCTTCAGCGTTATCGTAAATTGCCGTATTTCCTCGCAAGGACGTCCGGAAGCGCTACATTTTGAAGCGAATGAGGCTGGTCATGTGAACAGTGTTGCAACGTTAGTAGTCCACTACCCGCTCCAATAAAGCTGTCATTCAAGATGATATAACGACCTCGAAACTCACTAATCAAGCCTCAAATACTGACAGCAAGTGACTTTAATTTCTGATTTTACAATTTATGAGTGCATAGGAACTTTGAAACGTACACATAAAGGACCCACTATTAAAAGAGATCCTTATTTATATTGGAGCCCGCGCGTGTACCGCGGCAGCAGAGCACCAATGCTAAACAAATTTGGTAACCTATCAAGCCAAGAAATTTTGGTAGTGACCTAATAGTCACGTGACCGTCCGTCCGTCCGTCCACGCCACAGGGTCACCAATATGAGGTCGCATACACTTGAGATATCACTACAAGCCGCGGGCTCGATTTTAGTACACGCATTAGGAGTCCACATTCACCCTGGAAATCTACAAACGTTTTGTTTTTTTGGTTACAATTAGTTTTCACACATTCCTTTTTACACTTCAACTGTGAACAAAAGTCTCTAACTGTCAATGTTGTTCTCTTTAGCGCACAATAAAAAAAGAGACTTTTGTGGTTAATGTCTATTAATAGTTAGCCATGAAAATGAAAACTTGATCTATTGTGACAGATACCTAGGAATAATGATTTTGCTGACCATCTTTGCATGAGATATGTTGGAATTTCTTAGCGTATCTGGAAATTATTCGTCGCTTTGAATCACCATCCACTATTCTCGATCGAGTTCAACCAACAGACTTAAAATGTGCACTTGATTTTTGGCAATCAACAACGTTGAAAACGCATTTGTTTGGATTTTCTCTCGGTGGCAGTCTGCGGCTGTGTGAAGTGAAGGTTAATTTAAATAGAACTCTGAGAAGAAAATGCAGGAAAATTTCAGTGCCGTAGCCGTCGGTAAGTGTCTGAAAAATGGCCTAAACAGAGTGGCATAGAAAGGTATGCACGCAGTGTTTTAGCTGTAAACGTTCCGATGCAATATAATGAATTATTTTCAGTGTCTTGGCAACGTGTTACAGACAAACAACGCTTGCTTATAGAACACTCAGCAATCCGTCGGAAAGGATCCTTTGATTCTGCAATGCAGTAAAGCAGATGGCTGAAACTCTTTTTGTAATTTTGAGAGTTTTTATTTCAAGAATATTTTCGTAATATAAGCGGTATTATCTCTTCATTTTCGATTAAGTGCAATCCCTCATAAAAGCCCGCAAAAACCGGAAAGCCCACCAAAATACTCCGGCAAGGTGCTGCTGTGCAATCATCTTAACTACCGTTTGGCACTAAATTTTTGCGGGTTCTAATTTTTGCGATTTTTGCGGGGTCTTTTTACGATAGCAAAAATAAGTTCCCACAAAATAAAATTACCGTAATTTTTTTTTCCACCGAAATTTACTCCGCTGTAGAACTTATATACAAAAATACTGGTTTGAAGGAGAAAATGCCATAGATTACTCGGTGGATAATACATCAAGTGGTACCCTAGTTATTATCGATCTACTGTAGTGTAATTGAGTGACATTTCCATGCATTTCGATTGCATGTATTCAAATAAAAAACGAAAATGTTAACATTTCCATTTGAACGCGACTTCCAGAAAATCGCATAAATTAATTCCCAGCAAAAAAAACCCTGTCTTTTCCAATCGCAAAAATTAGTTCCCACAAAATACAAAAAATCGCATCCGCAAAATTAAACTCCCGCAAAAATTTAGTGTCACACGGTACCTAGAACTGCGCCGGTTACAGTCATCCCGTTGATACGGCAACCTCTTTAATTTATTATCGCTACTTTACCTTATTCTCATCACTTCAGTAATTTCGCTAGTGCTAAATTTCGCGATTTTAGCAAATCGATACACTGAGAAAACTAAACTGTAAAATGACTTGTTGTTCAGCAGTTCTTGTCGAAGACACACGCGTTGCGAGGTGTTTTTGCTTGACTATTTGGAAACAATCATTAGTATGTTAATAGTGTCGGTTTAAACCTCAGGGGGGAGCCTTCCCGTAGAAACTTGAACTGTTGTTAAGCATACCTCCCCAGGACTCTACTAGATTTTTATAGTCATTTGGTAGCTGGATTAAAAACGGGAAGCTTTAAGGGAAAACAAAACGGTATACTAGTTAATGATATTTATTAACAACTATAAATAGTTCGCCTTGTATTGTATTGTATTGTATTGTATTGTATTGTATTGTATTGTGTTGTATTGTATTGTATTGTATTGTATTGTGTTGTGTTGTATTGTATTGTATTGTATTGTATAGTGTTGTGTTGTGTTGTGTTGTGTTGTGTTGTATTGTATTGTATTGTATTGTATTGTATTGTATTGTTCAGTATTGTATTGCCTAATGACTGATTTTCTTTTTCCTCTTACTTGCCTTCTTATTAATTAGCTTATTAGCATTGTAAAGAGAAACTAGTTGTAAAGAAAAAGCATACGGCCTTACTCACCACAACTGTTCACTCCGTCGCCTTGGTAACCGTCCTTACATTTGCATTCAAATGATCCTGGTGTGTTCTTGCAATTGGCGTTCGAGTAACAATTGTGAGTTCCGGGATCAGCACACTCATCGATATCTAATAAGAAAAAGAGGGACAAAAAGAAAACCACCAAGGCACAGCCATCGTACTTGACTATATGTCGGTCATTTTACAATGTCTTCGTTTTCTGGAACAGTCCCTTTTTGTAACTACAGACAAAACCCAACCGCTGGTCAATGTGAACATGGCTCGGCCTCCAACACTTGATCAAAATATGCCTTTTTCTCAAATTGTAAGAAAAGCCTCTCCGTCTAAATCCCATTCAAAGAATTTATTCACCAACCCTACTGGTTAAAAAGAACAATGTTGATAGGCCAGATCACAACACGGGCACTAAGTCCTCTACCCTTATCGAACAGTTATGTTATAATTATGCGAGAGCGTAGAAGAGAAGGCCAACGAAGGTTAACGTCACCACCCAATAATCAAGTGAACTGAGACACATATTCTGTGAGCACAGACAGCTTGATCTAAGCAGCTATTTTTTTTAACAGTACATTCCTTGACTGTTTACATTCCCCTATTCTCTCGTGAGAGTGCCGAGTTGAATCGCTCAGTTCCTCTGGCCGCCATCTTGAAACATGCATCGCGCGAAATGTGGGGCACGCTAACCCTCCTCACACCCACTCTTAAAGCAGTTTTGTACTGTCCCCAGATTTCGCGCGCTGCATGTTTCAAGATGGCGGCCACTGGAGGAACGAAGCGATTCAACTCGGTGATCTCGCGGCAAATTGGGACTGTGAACAGTATAGTACATTCCACACTGCATGAAATATCAAAAAGAATTTGTACAAGAAATCGAAAACAATCCCTGCTTTTCAGAGATCCAATGCAAAAGGATTCCCTCATTGTACGATTGCCAGTTGAGGGGTTAATACGAGAGTTTCTGGGAAGTGCAGACATGTCCGTCTCCCTTCAGCTACCACAGACAGTAGTAGACCAGGAGATCATTCAATCACTTTTACTTCAGTTATTCAATCACATTGACTTCATATCTTACCTGAAATTTTTGCTGTTTGTGGATCGTAAGTGAGATTTCCCATCTGCCCTAACGACGGAAGTTCATTTTTCAAGGCGTCTTCGGATAGGTCAGTGGCATTTTCAGCAAAATTCAGGTCAACATCCACAACGACGCTTCCTTGTCTAAATAAAAGATGCATTAAAATCATGTTTCCATAACAACGTTACACTATCGGCGGGGATGACACGGATATAAATGCGTGACAGAAATTGCCTGTAATACTGTATCTCATATGCATATACCAAAGCTAAGTACCTTATTAATAAACAGTTTATAATACATGGATAGTACAACAGTACATGTAGAGATCGATCACCGAGTCTAATTTACCACACAGCCCCCAGAGCAGTTTAATGTACTCTCCCCAGTTTTTGCACGCCACATGTTTCAAGATGGCGGCCAGACCGGCGAACGAAGCGAGGACCTCGTATCCTTCTCCATTCTGGCCGTGTACAAGAGTCGTTCTTCCAGTACGTTCTACCAGTCGAAATATTGGCAGATTAAAAAATCTGCCCTATACCAACCCTAAACCTTTAATTTTTTTGTTACTCTGGTCCTGCGCATGGGTTGGAGGGCGAGATCAACTTTGAGTGACGTCTAGTGCAAGTACCCTTTTTCTAACGAAAAGGAGATCCAAAAAATGAAAACAGAAAGTGCCTTGATTTGTCCCGATTGCCTCGAGTGGTCCACCGCATTTTTGAAAATGTTTGGAAAGGGCTTTACTTTTACTACCTCTTATCAGTCAGATTACAAAATTTCAGCCTTTTTGACTCCTTTGCACATGTGTACGGTGCGTACCCATAAAAATAGAGAAAACGGGACTTGCTGAATGCTAACGAGATAATTGCTGAGGACAATTTCTGATACCTGAATCTACGGACCATAGCTCGGTAAAATCTTCCTCTGAACCTGCCTCTACCAAAGAACCAGTCAACCTGAAGGAGATAACCACACCAAATCAGACAAGAATCGGTACAATTATTTCGCAAAACTGATCAACAAACCCACCTTCATATTGAAAACAGCCACCCAAGGACCGCCGTTATTTTCACATGTATTTAGGTTTTGTTGTTGTGTCAGCTTAAGCGTTACTGTAATGTGGATGGTTATACATAAAAAAATTACCGACAGATTTCAACCCTTTAAGCCCTAACAGTGACGAAAATGACATTTTTCTTTACATTATCACTACTTGTTCAACTGAACATTCACGTGATGAGAATAAAGAAAGTGATCAACAAGGATAAGATGCCTTGATACTTAGACAAATTCTCCTTACTAGTTTCATAAGAAATGTACGGAGAACAGTATAGCCTCCCACGCAGTCGTTTTTAGGGGACTCGTATTTCACTCCTCCCCACAAAATGGGGAGGAGTGAAATACGAGTCCCCTAAAAACGACTGCGTGGGAGGCTAAGAACAGTAAGGAGAATATGCATTTTTATATCAGGGCTTAAAGGGTTAAACAACGGTAAGTCCCTTCCTTGTTTCCAGTTCTTGATAGACAAGCAAAAAGAGAAACAGGCGATCACTCGCGACGCGTGCTGCGCGACTTACGAGCGAAGCACTCGTGCGTTTCGGATGAAAGAGGTCACTCCGTGTCCATACAGATATTTTACATCTGCGTCGATACAAATATTTTATGGCTATACAGATATCATGCATCTACACAGACTACATTTTAATGCTACACAGATACACAGCCTATATAGATGATTTATTATAAGAAATAAAATTTCGAGTATACCCATTATAGATGTAGTAGACAGAAATAATTTACGTCAGGGAAAACGTAGCATTAAAACGCGACAGATAATCAAAATTCAATAGATTATAATTTTATTGTTCTCTAACCTGTTTCTCTAGTCTTCTAGCCAGAAAACCAAAATCTAAAGACTGTGGGTCCAGGAAGGAAGCTTTCCATACCACTAGCACACCGTTCAACACTCGCAATGTTAAGCTTATGGCCAACACCCGTGCTCCTATCAAAGAGAGGAGAATTTTTTCTTTCTGTGATAAAAAGAACTTCTATTTCCTCTATATTATTACCGGGGAAGGGGGAGCGCGGGGGAGCGGGGGTGGGGGGTGGGGGGGGGGGGTAGGTGTGGCACAGCAACTCAGAAGTTCAAACTAGCTTTTGTAAGGCACAGGGATCCCTCACATCAAATCAGAATGGTTCGCAAGGCGACCATTTTGATTTCGAGATCGACCGAGAGGTCAGGCCCAAGCGAGGTCTTGAACCGATGCCGCCATTTTGATTGGGAGGTCTGAAACCGAGAAGCGTTTGGAAACCGTCCGTAACTGAAATAAAATTTTATTATTCTCGGCAGGGGTCCGGATGCTCCGAAGAGTCTTCGAACTACCAGCCTCGTGGTTTCTCTGTTCCAGACCTCACACTATCTGACAGTGTATAAATTATTCAAAATGGCCGCCGCTTGATGTACAAAGAGGGAAAAATTTGATGTGAGGGCTCCCTGTGGTAAAAATAATAACTGGTCCATCGGGGAACAATCACCAGCGTTTTTTACCGAGAACCTACGTGTCGACTTTTTTAGATGTCTTCAAACTAAAATCAAAGCTAATCTCAGCATTTTTTGGAAGATAAATAAATAAAAATTTCTCTTCTAATCACTCAAAGGAATAGAATAGAATAGAATAGAATTAAATATAATAGAATAGAAACCTTATTAACGTGTCAAAAGTGTCTAGCAGGGGGAAATTTAAATCCCCCTGCTAATAGGGGACACCTAACTAACAGTAAAGTTAAACTATAATAACAATGAAAAATAAGAGGGACAGTTACTGTCACTCCAAGGACAGGAATAATGGGGAAAATTAGATCTAAACGACTTACATATTAAAGTTATATAAGAGACTCCCCCCCCCCCCCCACTCCGCGTGATCGTTCAATTTTCAACCACTGTAATTTTCTCGTCATTTTTACACGCTGAGAACAGGGTGTGGAAGGGAGGTCCTGATTTCACATTCCCGCCTCTTTTTCATGAGAATCCCGTATCCCGCTCGCCTGGTTGATTCGCTTTTGCCGCTAGAACGTTTGTTTGGGTCGGGACGATTTCCCGAATTCCCGACAGACAGGCAAAAAAATCCCGCATCCCGTGCCCAAATTTTGGCGAATCCCGCTTTCCGGGTAGCAGTCAAATCCCGAATCCCGGCAAGATATTTTGTGTTTACCCGGATCCCGCACCGTATTTTGGACAAATTCCGGATCCCTAGAATACCCTTCCAGACCCTGTGAGAATTCTTCACCCCTTCCTCAGTTCCTGGAGGGTTTGATTTTGCCCTTATACCTCTGCATTGTCCTTCAGCGTAAAACAACGGCGGTGGACACTGACACTGGAATGAGCCGGGAACGTTGACACACGATCCAGCCCTGCAAACTGCAGGCCCGCTGGTACACTCATTAATATCTGAAAAGTAACAAAATTCCTGCATTAAATCATGAGATTCACGGGATTTTTGAGAAAACAGTGATGTGCCGTCATTCCAAAGCACTCGTATATCCTATGTACACGATGAACTTATGATACACAGAAAAGAAATTGGAGAAACAGAGTTCATTAAAGCGCTTAATTAACCCTCTAACTCCAAGTAGTGACCAGCATCTAAATTCTCCTTAAAATAACACTGCTTAATTTAACATGATGGTCGTGAGAATACAGGAGTGATCACCAAGTAGAAAGGGTATTGATCGTTAAACAAATTCTCCTCATCAGTACCATAGGGAATATATGGAAAACAGTGTGGAGAATATGCAAGCTGATGCCAGGGTTTAAAGAGTTGAGCGTGATGTCAAGTGTCGTGTACCCGAAATTGCGTCATACATAAACTCCTGTACCTACTACGGAGGCGAAGCCAAATTTTACATAATCATTAAGTGTAAGTCAAATTATGTCATGAATTTGTAACACTATTCAGCTTCATCTAACAAAAAGCTACAAAAGATATTTGCGAGAAGTGAAAAAAGAAGAGTTTCTTAATGTAAGCGGGGACACTCTCCTCAGCTCTCGTGCGTCTTTCTTTATTCGCTTGTTTTCCTTTCCCGCGTTTACTTTTGCTTGTTCTGCTACATAGAAGTTTTTAAGTACAGGTTTATTGTATAATTGTTTTAGTTTAAGTTACGCTTTCTCACCTGTACAGGAAGTATTGTCTGGCTGAAGATTGAACCCATCCTCGCATGAACACTGGTATGATCCCTCGGTGTTTTCACAGATCTGGCTACAATTGTTTAGGCCAGGAGAGGCGCACTCATTCACATCTATCAACCAATCAGTGGACGGGCGTTAGAGTTAAATCAACAATTTGTCAAATATATATTTTTCAAATGTTTTAGCTATTGAAAATGCCGGTTTTAAGCTCCATGGGCTAGCGAGATAATGTGGTCAAACCAAACAAGTTAGGTAAGGTGTATGTACTAACCGATGCAAGTTTTCTGATCTGCGTCTAACTGATATCCCGGATAACAGCCACATTCGTAGCTTCCGTTGTTGTTGGAACATGTCTGGTTACAACCATGGCTTGCTGTCTTGCACTCGTTTATATCTGATGAGGAGGAGAAGGAAGAGAAGAAGAAAGATGTAATGCTTTATACGTGTTTAGGCTATTAGACCGTGCAACAAATGTTTGTCTTTGTTAATTTGTCCATCGCCAGTCCATAACCGAGAATCAACAATCCCCTTCACTGAACAAGCTGTAACAGCTTAGCAACTACGGTAAGTGTAATAATTACCTGAAGGAAAATTGCCTCAGTATAGACAGTTGTTTAATTGGTATTGTTACACGAGGCAATTTTCTCTCAAACTTTATGTTACAGGCCGCAAGGTATATCGCAACGTTAAGAAAAGGAAAGGGCGCATGCCAGTATACTCTTCCTTACAACTCAACAATGCGGCTGTTTGTAGTGATAGACAATTTGTTTAAATTGCTTGTCTTTCTCTTTCACATGACACGCTTAAACAACGGAAACGAAGGAAACTAAGGGTTGACTCGCTGAGAGGCAAGAGTTGCCCCAAATTACCTGCAAATTACTTAGCAAGGTTAAAATTGCGAAATTTAAAACTATATCATATCAATAAAATAATGATATTCAAGCTGTTGCTTTATTGCTTTTATTCCAACATGTCTCAGCTTCATGTTTAGCGGGGTTTTTTTTGTTTGGTTTTGTCCATCAGTTATCTTCCACTGCATCACTCTTGCTGTCCGAACTCTCCTCTGCCTCTAAGTTCTTTAAAAGTCACCAAAATGACCAAGTAAGGGTTGTTTTTAGGCAACGAGGGGATGTGTGATTTATAACCGGCTTATTTTTCACATGGGTAAGGTATCAACTGTGGCGTAAAACAATAGGAAACACGCTTTTCTTCGTTGTTTTGATGTCGGTAAGCTGAAGGAAAACAAATGTTTTTCCGGACTCACACTAAACAATAGCAAAAAGGTTCCGAAAGACGCTCTGGGGTTTCCACATTGTAAAAATTTTATAATAAACAGGTTGTTTTTTTCGTTTTTGATACGCCGACCAAAACAACCAAGGTGCGTGCCAAACAAGCTTTACAATAGATAAAAGATTCCGAAAATACGCACTGGGATTTTGTAATTGCCTAATAGTACTGACAACTTTGACAAATTTGCTACCACTTTTTTCACCACTTTACTACAACGAGGTTAGAAACGAGCGATTCCGAGGAAGACATTTTCCTTACGCAAAGCATAAATTCCGGCAATGACTTAGAGAATTTGCTAGGGGACTACGAAAACGCCCAGTTCAGCATTAAAGAGGCAACAGAAGGGTTGTTGAGCTTCAACCAGGCGGATAAGTATGAAGAAGTCTCAATTGGCAGCGTTGACAAGGAGGCTGAAACAAATGAGAAGAAAACGTCGAAGAGGGATATCATCGTCGTAGATGACAAAGAGCTGCTGGCCAGGAACAGTGAAAGGATCCCAAAGAACACCAAAAAGGTAACCTTTTGGTGTTTGAATGTGGTTTTGTTTGTCAGTGCGTCTCATGCAATGCGTGTGGGTGTGCTGCGAGGGGAATATTACTTTTAATATTTCCCTAGGGGATTATCAACGCTAATATTCCCCTAGGGGAATATTAGAATATCAGCCCCGCTCTCCCCTGTTACAATCAAAGCCGCCCCCAGCTTTTCAGACAGTTGATAATCAGCGGGGTTTATTCAATATAATCAGCCTGGAAGAACAAAGGAAAACGAGCCATGTGAAAAATAAGTTCTTCAGAGAAATCATTTGATGACTTATATAAGCTCTTCACAAGATCTGTTCAGCGATTAAGAGGTATAATATGGACCTCCATATCATGTCTGACAGAACGTGATAAGAACGAAGTTTATCAGAGTGTAAATATAGATGTACCTATCGGGTGTTCAGACTGTAGAATACCTTATGCTTTGTTATGTTTAGCTTGTTTTGTTTGCTATTGTTTAATTATGTTGTTACAGTTCTGAGGTCAAGGCTACACATTGAGAAATAGCAAAAAATCGCAAAATTTAATACACTCCAGTTCTAATTTTCTCTCAAAATCGCGAAATTTAATACTCGCGAAAAATGGCTCTTGTTTTTTCGCGAAATTTAATACTCACGAAATTTAGTGAGAATAAGGTATTTTGAGCTGAAAAAACCCCCGGTCATTTTTGAGATAAAATTTCCTTTCGAAGCAGTTTGTTAATATATACGTCCAGGTTTTTTTGTGGCCCGATGGTGGCTGCACTCGGCGGGGTTGCCGCAGTGCACTTAATATGCTTAGCACTAAAACAAGTACAGAAACAAGAAGAACAAGAAAAACAACCAATTCTGATTCCATTATTTCCGTGATTCGAGGTTTGTTGACATTCAAATACGCCAACGCCATATTACCAATTAAAAAATTGACAGGAAACACCCAACTACGTAATTAACTAAAATTAACAACTGTCAGCAAATTTTAGAAACATAAGATCACAACTATAAAAGCAAAAGTTAAAATTAGAGGAAAGCAAATAAACTGACTTTGAAGGGAAATTGTTGCATCTTTATTCCTGAATTGCTTAGCATGGATATTTGAAGGCCACCTAGAATCTTGTAGAATGGTTTGGCTTACCTTTGATGACATACACCTGATTAGCCCATGCTCCACCTTCACCATCTGACTTGCAGGCTGTAGAGTTTCCATACTTGTCAAAGGTCTGTGGTGCCGTAACACTGGCCGCACACCAGCCTCCATTCTGAACTGCAAACATGCTGTAACCCTTTCTCATCGCCGCCACGGCGCACTTTGCAATGGGGTTCTTTCGAGATGGATACGATCCATCCAAAATAGCGTCTGCACCTTCCAAGGTTGGGATTGCTCGATTGGGGGTGTCCTTATAGCAGCCAATAGTATTGTGATCTGGAGAGATAGAGAGAGTAATACTTCACTTGTAACTGAATAAGCGTTTATTTTCAAAATATGACGGGCGCCATACCAGAACGTCCTAGGGAGACTTCACAGGTTAAAATATTATAGCCACATTCAAACATTTGGCAACATTATAGTACAAAACAAAAACGTTTTCAGCTTAAAAGTTAACATGTCACTTCGGCTGTTGTTGCCTAACATGTCTTTCTGTAATAAATGAAAAGACACCTCACGGGAGACGCTTGACAGATAATGAACCTTATAAAAATTGGTGAGAAAAACGTTTAAATAAAGAAGAAGCAGTGTTGGTTACCACAAGTGCCACCCCAAACCAAGTGAAATATATCCCGCTAACATGCATGCAATGAAGAACAGTGACACGAAATACTACTTATTAGTAAGTGTAATTTGATTTGCATAAAACATGCTTCATTTTGTTTTTAGATGCTGTAGGACATGTAACTGTTCTCTTACCTTTGACGTAATACACTTGATTGGCCAAAGGTCCACCTTCACCATCCGATTTGCAGGCCGACGAGTTTCCGTATTTGTCGAACGTCTTTGCAGCTGAAGAACTGGCAGCACACCACCCACCATTTTGAACAGCAAAGATGTGGAATCCTCGCTTCTTGGCTGCTTGGTAACATTTTTCGATGGCGTGTTTTCTTGCGCTGTAGCCGCCATCCAAAATGGAATCTTGTCCTTCTAACGTTGGTATGGCGCGGCTATACCGGTCTTGGAAACAGCCGATTGTTACATAAGGAGGAGCAGGTTCTGAGATGGAAATATCAGTGCATTACGATTGCTGTTGTTATTTTTTTTTTGGCTTACACAAGTGAGTGTATTGTGTAAAAAGTATATGCGCCACTTGACGTATATGCAGTGTAGTGACACCGAAGGAACAGTTATGAACTCATTAGCACAAATAAACGAATATTTGCCAGTCTCGTTTTTGAAGATGTCAACAGCATAGTAATACCGTGTAGCACTAAATTTTTGCGGGTTCTAGGTTTCGCAATTTTTGCGGGTTTTTTTTCGATCAGCAAAAATAAGTTCCCTGAAAATAAAATCACCGCCAATTTTTTTCCGCAGAAATTTACTTTACGGTAGAAATTACATACAAAGATACCGGTTTGAAGGAGAAATGCCATAGATTACTCGGTGGATAATAAGTGAAGCGGTACCCCAGTTATTATCGATCAATTGTAGTATAATTGAGTGAAATTCCCATGTGCCACACGGTTAAGGTCGCTTTACATTAACCATTTTTTTTCCTGAACTGGCTTTAGGGATTTTCTGTCCTTCAGTGAAAGCTTTCAGGCGCTCCTCCCAAGCTTCTGAGGTGACATAATCCACCCTTTGCTGTAGAATAATTTTAAGAAGGCCACTAAACATTAAACGTTTTCCTTAAACTAGTTCTAGGGATTTTAGACAAAGCTTTCTAATTCAGGCATCACGCCCAAGCTTCTGAGGTGACAAAATCCATCTTTTTCTGTAGAATAATTTTAAGGTCACTAAACATTAAGCGTTTTTCCTAAGCTAGTTCTGGGGATTTTCGAATTCTGTTCTTCAGAGAAAGCTTTCACGCGCCGCACCCAAGCTTGTGAGTTGATAAGATCCATCCTTTGCTGTAGCATAATTTCAAAAAGAATACCTTGTTCACGTAGGAGACAGTAGAGCCCGGTGATATAATTGTAGAGAATACTTAGCGGCTATTTAAGTTAGCGGCCGGTCATTGGTTCGCTTCGCCAATTTTTTTGCCTGATTTTTTCGAATTATTCAAGCTAGCGATCTCTCGGAATGCCGCATTATTTTAAACGATTACTTGGATTGTAAAAGCAATCAAGCCAGCACTTGGCCTCAATTCAAGTAAGCTACGTTTAGGTGCACGTTTTCTTTGATTTGTACGGTATTCATACAAACGTATCGTCTCTGTTGTTAATTGAAGCGCTACGCTAAAAAGCGTAAAGTCGTACACTGACCGTTGTGCGTTGGGTTTAAGCAGTCTTGCTTGCAGACAGCCTGAGACAAATACATAATACGTTCGGAAACTCGATTCTATGCTTTCTCTAGTCTAGTTGCATGCCTTCAAATTAAAGACAAAAAAATTGCGTCAGTTTGAGTTTACGGCCATTTGTGAATTATTTAAGCATTAACTTGGACTTAGTATTCACACCTCTGATTAGAAGCTTCTAAGCCGACAGCTATAATACCATGAAAAAGAAACAATTCATTTGCTTTTTTGCTAGACTGATTCTCAGACGGTCCAGTTCGCTCGCGTTTTGCCTGTTTAGTAGCACCTCTTTTGATTTTTACGGTATTTAGATATATTCCCAGTTTTCAACGGTGCTGTCATCCGCGTAGCTAAATTAAATGGGATTTTGGCGAAAAAGAAAGAAGTCTCATTAATTTTAACATCAATTACAATTTATTTAATTACAATTATAATTAAAATTTTTTAATGCAATACCCCCTCTATTCGAAACAAACGTATTCACGCGTAGCGCTCTTCTAATCCCCACCAAAAAAATTTGGTCCTAAAATCGAGCGTGCGGCTTGTCATGCCTGTGCTGTATCCGGCGTTTTTGGCCGAAATCGCATGATGACCCGTGTTTTGGCGAAGACAAAACAAGTCAAAAATAATTTAATTAAGGGAATACTCAGTTGTCTGTTTGGTGGTAGGTGAAAAGTTCAAGTTACGAATTTGCCTTCTAGGACTTCATCTTTGTTTGTCGCTTCTGCTACGAACTCGGTCGGCAGAACGCTTGAGTTCGCAGCATTTCGCAGCGGTCCCGACGCCAAATATAGCAGATCTAGTGCCCTCTGGTTTTTTCTGTCCACAACCATGGTTTTAGCGGCGGCCCGAACACATTTTCCCAAGAAAAACACCAGGATTTTCATGTCGATAGGCATCTTGTCACGAAAAAAAAGTATGTAGTAAAATTAACTTCTACAAGTAGTGTCAGCGTTCGTGGCCTAGCAGAATAAGGCCAGCGTGCGACGCCGGCGAGCCGGGCTCGATACTCATGATCAAAGGGAACATGAATGATTTATTTATTTATTTATTTATTTATTTAACGACTTGAATGAGAACATTTTTCACTAAAAGGTACCAGCTAAAAAAGAAAAAAACGTGGAGGTCGGCTTTTAGCCTTGGCTAAATCTGTATGCTTTTCTTTTTTAGTTCCATGTTTATTTGCAGGCACATTATATAAAATAATTGAAGTTTTAGATCAATTTGGCTTAATTACAAAGTAATTAGAAAACTAACGAAAGTGGATTTTCTAGGTATAATGCCGAACAAACCAAATATTGTACACAGTAAGTTAGACTTGTTACAGTGCGGCTACTCAAACCGGGCCACTTGAAAGAAAATTGACCAATCGCAACGCTAATTGAGAACAAAAGAAGGAAACATATATACTAAGGATCTAGACAATAAATCTCCAAATAAATTTGAAACTGTCTCATTCTGCAGACCTCTCGGGAAATAGTCGATTTTTTTTTTTTTGGTTAGCTTCAGTGATAGTTTTTTTAACATTTTCAAACGGTGCGTGTTGACTCGATGCGATTGAAATCTTGCGGATAGTTTTACGCGTCACATAAGCTATAAGCTTATTGTAAATGTAAATATTTCCAAAATGGCTTTTCCCAGAAAATACAGGTAAGCCTGAATCGAGAGGGCGGCATATACGGCAACAGTCGCCGACATTCCCAGCTATAATTTACGAGATTACGTTGCAGACCTCCACCACGCTCACATGTTAAAAGGATTTGGATTTCCTTGCAGTATTGAGACCGCGACTGCGAAAGGGCTGCAGAAGCCAGAATCCTTACATCAACGATAAGCACCCGTTGATTCAAAAAGCACTTAGTGAATACGGAGATTTGGGAACCTCCTTTTATATAAATTAAACGATCAAAGGGCGCAAATGTCGATATTTATCCCTAGATCTGTGTTTGTTTATACTCGCTGCGCTGAGGGAACGCTTATCAGAATCAAGCAAGTTTGTTGCGTTACAGACTTTCATTTCGGAAAAGGTTTGTTCTACAAACAAACTGATGCATTAGCTGTACTGCCGAAGCGAGTATTGTTTAAGGTTCGTTTATGGGCGAAATTTTATTATCAATTGCGAATTCCACATCTCAATGTTCTGCTCAAAATTTAGCACATTTAGGATTGAAAGCAACCAATCGTAGACGTGACAGTTTCTCTAGCGGTCATGATCAGAGGTCACCGTGCCAAATTTTTTCGAACGTGCATCGTCTGCCTGCTTCAACGTTATTGGTTGTTTACAAAAAACTTTGCTATCTTTTGTTTTCAATTAGCGTCGCGATTGGTCAGTTTTCTTCCAACTGGCCCGGTTGGAAAAACCGCACTGTAATTGGATTGTTTCAAAGAAACACACTACAGTAACTTTGTTATACTTCTTTCCTATACTTTTGAAGGAAATAGTAAATAAGCTCTATGGATCTCGGACATAATACTATGAATCCAGAATCGAAACGCTTGAGATTCGGTTTGAAAGCCTACAGGCCTTCTTGTTTGAAAGTATACTTATTCTTACTACTTTTTGCGCGTAGTTAATTTCGCACTTTTTGCGTTTTGGAAAAATCGCAGAAATTAATACTGGCGAAAAACAGAGCGCACAAAAATTAAACGCAAAATCTAATACCATATCAAAACGAAAACAGTACATGAATAAGCCACGGGCTTGCTGGTAATTGTTCTGAGTTAAAACTGTTTCTTGGCGTCCTTGAAAGTATATTTTCTGGTCTTGTTTATGGACTAGCAGTATTCGCTCCGATTTACTGTTTCTACAGCACCTTCAGAATGTGATTCCTTTGTGAAAATTCCTTTCTGTGAAACGGGGCCCTCAGATCAGGGTTTGGGAGACTAAAGCAACGACAAAACCGCAAAATTAAATACGGAATACAACACCAAAATTTCCGCGAAATTACATACGTGCGAAAATTAGTAAGAACAAGGTAAGTTGTATCAGTCTTGGTTCACAGAACAAATTCCTGGTAAAGTACAAAACTTACTTACCTATTTCACAGTTATTTCCGCTAAAACCCCCAGGACAAGCACACACGTACTGTCCAATTTCGTCTTTACAAGTACCACCATTAACACAAGGATTGCTTGCACATTCGTTGATGTCTGCGCAAAGAAATGCGGGGTAAATTACTAAAATTCTTCTTATTGCTGATAACCGACAACAGCTCATTATGGAGTGATCACAAACGCCCAAATTTTTGTTCTTCTAAGAATTAATGATAATTTGAATTTTATTCTTATTTATTCTCGTAACTCTTGTCACTGATTTTGACTGGTAAAACCAAGAATGTTATTACAATACGCCCCCCCCCCTCCCCTATCTCACAGTTCATTCTGAAAACTGGTTGTCGATTTTGACGATGACTCACAGCGTATGTAACTTCAGCTCATTCAAATGAATGCTCATTGGGAAAATATCGCCATAGATACATACAAAAGGCAGGTGTTCCGATGACAAAATATTTTAGTTTAGTGTTCTATGAAGTCATGAAAAGTAACATAGAAGCCCCTCAACATAAACGCGTATCTCTCCCAGTGGATGTGGATGTGATGTGAAGAGAGAAAATGAATTATTATAAGTGAATTTGTTAATTGACTTCAATTTGTTAAAGTGCTACTATGATCAAAACTATGAATTTTTTGTTCTCTCCATATTTCAAAAATATAAGTACATATTACTCACCGTACAAAGTTTTAAGTCAAAATTCGAACGGGCAGTCCGATTATTTAAACCACAACTTTCGAATTCGGCTTACCGCTATTACTTAATTCAAAAACGGCTGGGACACTGGCTTGAGAGTTGGGTCGAGTTGGCCAGAAAGGAAGTGACGTAGAAGTCTCAACACAACAAAACAAACGTGCTACTTTCTTATGCATTCGGAGAGGTGTTGGGGCTCACAAGATTCATTTCTTCCATTATGAGTGGCAGTATGCGTGATCGGCACTGTGTTGTTCAAGATTACGGCAAAGAAAGCATCCAATCGGAAATTTCCATTCACAGTTCACCGACGAGTGGTTGCGTTTATTTTAACCCTTTTTAGCCTCGGGGGGGGGGGGGGGTGGTGGGGGCACATTGTGCCCGGGCTGACTTTAACGAATTATAACTTTTAAACGGCTAGACAAACATCACTCTAAATCTCGTGACTTTTTCTAAATTTTATCAGAGAAATTTTTTGACGTTTCCATAGCAACCGTCTACTCAAAAGTGTTTTTTGATTATTTTCTGTTTTTTTGTCTTTTTTCAGTTTTTCCCCTTCCTTTGTAAAAAGAAGAGAATCTTTTACTTTTGTGTGCTTTTTTGATAAAGTTTGTTTCTTAGAAGAAATTCATATATTTTTCGATGTCGTCATTGTCAGCCCTATGACTGCAGGTCGGGATTCAAGATGGCGGCCTCAAAATTCGAACTGCCTGGTTTGTGACGTCATTGGGACGTCATGACACGTCATAATTGACACTTCATAAGCCCAATCTGTTACGCTAATGACGTGCTATAAACGTGTCAAGTTTCATCATAAGAGCGTTAATACTTTTCGAGATCTATAGGGGGGACTTTGTGCCCCCCCTCCACCAGGCTCAGAAACTCAAAAAAAGCCCAGGCAAAATAGAATTAAGCGGAAAACCTTCGCCGGCTTGCGTTCACCGGAAGAACTTCAATCCTGTTGGACGCTCAGCTGTTTGCTCTGTGCATTAAAGGGCTCAATGTTTTACTCAAGCATTTTACGAGAAAGGTGCAAAGAAAGATTCAGGATCAGTTCCAACTATCAGGAAGAAAACAGCAGCAGCCATATATACTCAGCGGGAACATGAATTATTATTACTATCCTTTTTAATTTAGCGACTTGAATGAGAACATTTTTTCAAATAATAAGTACCAGCTTAAAAAGAAAAAAACGTGGTGGTCCGCTTTTAGCCTTGGCTTAATCTAAATGTTTTTCTTTTTTAGTTCCATGTTAACACGCCGGGCCAGCAGAGGGCACGAAGCTGCACACTCGGAAAAACTTTTGCGTCTTTTATCCGATAGAGCTCAAACTTTGCACAATGATAGAACTTTTTATTCCAAACAATCGCATCGTTTTTGTTTTTGCATTTTAACGGTTTTTGGCGGGGAAATGACGTCACAGTGCTAAAGGCAAATTTTCAATTGTCTCTTATGGCACAAAAAGTATATGATTCTGAAAGAACTTGTCGGGATAAAGTGAAATGCGAAAAAATCATTGAAAAACCTCAATCCGTCTTGAAGATATAAAGATCTGAATTTTATAAATGTTCTAAAAATAGTAACAAAATGGCGGAAAATTCAAACTTCCGAACTTTATATCTTCAAGACGGATCGAGCTTTTTCAATAATTTCTTCGCATTTCACTTTATCTCAATGAGTTCTTTCAGAATCATGTACTTTTTGTGCCATAACAGGGAAACGAAAATTTGCCTTTAGCACTGTGGCGTCATTTTCCCGCCAAAAACCGTTAAAATCAAAAAACAAAAAAGATACGATTGTTTGGAATTAAAATTTCTATCATTGTGCAAAGTTTGAGCTCTATCGGATAAAAGACGCAAAAGTTTTTCCGAGCATGCAGCTTCGTGCCCTCTCCTGGCCCGGCGTGTTAAGATCAATTTGGCTTCGCCCTTCTTGCTAAATTGCAACGTAATTAGAAAACTAATCAAAGTGCATTTTTTAGGTATAATGCCGAACTAACGAAATATTGTACAGAGTAAATTAGACTTCTTAATTGGATTGTTTCGAAGAAACACTATTTGTTATACTTTTTTTCCTAGTTTTAAAGTAAATAATAAATAAGCGCTATGAACCTCGGACATGATACTATGAATCAAGAATCAAAACGCTTGAGATTCGGTTTGAAAGCCTACAGGCCTTCTTCTTAGAAAGTATACTTATTCTTACTACTTTTCGCGCGTACTTAATTTCGCGATTTTTGCGTTTTGGAAAATCGCAAAAATTAATACTGACGAAAAACAGAGTACGCAAAAATAAAAAAAAATTGGATTTATCAACTGAGTTCATAAGGTAAATTGGCCACCGTAAAGAGATTGAAAGGTGACGTTTCGAGCTTTAGCTTTTCGTCAGATTTGCTCTGACGAAGGGCTAACGCTCGAAACGTCAGCTTTCAATTTCTTTACGGTGGCTAATTTACCTTATCAACTCAGTTGATAAATCCAAAATTTTGTGTTTCACGTCCCCACCGACGCAGCACCACTGTTTCTTTAGAAACTAACCCCCTTGTGCAAAAATTAAACGCGAAATTTAATGCCATATCAAAAAGAAAACAATACATGAATCAGCCCTGGGCTGGCTTGTAATTGTTTTAGTTAAAACTGTTTCTTGACGTCCTTGAAAGTATATTTTCTGTTTTTGTCTACGGACTAGCACTCTTCGCCCCGATTTACTGTTTTTACAGCACCTTCAGAATGTGATTTCTTTTAGTCTGTCTTATTGCTTTGTGAAAATTCCCTTTCTGTGAAACGGGGCCCTCAGATCAGGGTTTGGGAGACCAAAGCAATGGCAAACCCGCAAAATTAAAGACGCCTTTGTCCAATTTTTAAATTAATACTCGCGAAATACAACCCCCAAATTTTTGCGAAATTACGCGAAAATTAGTAAGAACAACAGAAAGTTGTATCAGTCTTGGTTCACAGAACAAACTTCTAGTAAAGTACAAAATTTACTTACCTATTTCACAGTTATTGCCACTAAAACCCCCAGGACAAGCACACACGTATTGTCCAACCTCGTCTTTGCAAGTACCACCATGAATACAAGGATTGCTTGCACATTCGTTGATGTCTGCGTAAAAGAATACGGGGTAAATTACTAAGATTCTTCTTATTGCTAATAACCGACCACAGTTCATCACTTTGGACGCCCAATTTTTCGTTCTCCTTGGAATTAAAGATAATTTGAATTTTTTCTCATTTAGTATTCTCGTAAGTCTTGTCACTGATTTCAACTGGTAAAAACCAACAGTTCATTCTGAAAACTGGTTGTCGATTTTGACGATGACTCACAGCGTGGGTAACTTCAGCACATTCAAACGAAAGCTCATTGGGAAGATATCGGCATAGATACATAAAAATGGCAGGTATTCCCATCAAAAATTATTTTAGTTAAGTGTCCTATGAAGTCATGAAAAGTATCATAGGAGCCAGCCAACATAAACGCGTATCTCTCCCAGTGGGCGTGAAAAGGACGCTCTAACAAGCAGAGAAAGTGAATAAAGTGAATTTGTAAATTGACTTCAATTTGTTAAGCTTGCCCAGGATTAGAGTGAAGTTTGATTCCAGTATGATTCTAATCAATTAAGACTTTTCCAAAATATTTGTGCTCTTCAGTTTTTACTAGTACAGTGTGTTGCCCAGTTTTCGTACACTTTAGTTTGTAATTGCGATATCTTTTCGTCTGTGAGATGAAAATTTCTGAGATTTCTTTCAAAAATAGCCCATTTACTTACCTCTAATATATAAAAAGATTTGCCACTTGATCGACGTATCTTCAAAATTATGTCATTTTTCCCCAAAACTCCAAAGTTGCCCAGTCTACGTACACCCGGCCCAGTTTTCGTACATCGACAAAACAACATTTTTCCACGAACACGCTCGACGCAAACTGATGTGTCAGCCACCCTGTTGCGTACTTATAGTGTTTTTCCTTCGATTTGTGAATAGAAATTGGCTTAGCGACCAATGTTTGGTGTACAAAGCGAATGGTTACTCTCTGGCCACTCGATTCTGCAGTGTTGGTTTTTAATCTCCCACTTTTGGACAGCTTTTCTTACGCTCAATCCATCGTCTCGTACGTCATTTACTCCCTTGGCAAAGGTAGTTGACCGGTTACTATTCTGCGTATTACTTACGGAAAGGCCTGTATAAGAGTCGACGTTTTACTTCCGTTTCCGCTTACGCTTGCTTTTCTTTAGGTATACTTTTGTAAATGTTTATTAGAATCTCAACGGAGTAAAAAATCGGTAAGACCGGTAAACGTACGATAATTCAAGGTGTATGTCAGCATTCTATGGATACACATCTACCTTAGTTTTATAATTTATTGATGTTTTTAGTTGTTTGCGTGGGATTAAGTTTATTAAATATTCGTGACCTTTGCCCGACCTGGATATAAATTAAAGCGTCGCTGATATTTTGTTGTTACCACAAGAAATACATGTAGTGTATCGTACTTTGCAAGGATTGTTGTGTAATCTTTGTTACACTTCCGACTTATTGGTTTTCTGAGTAAAAGTTTAAAATTCAGATCTTTTACCTATTAAAAAATAGGTTTTGAAAAAACTGGCACAGTAGGTCAAAAGATTTTCACCTCTAAAATTCAGCAGCAGTCAAATTTAAGCTGGCGTTGAAAGTTCTACTGTTCACTTTCATCTTTTATCAGTAATCTATCCAAAAATCATGAAGTTCCTTGCAAAATTCCCTTCAAAACGGGCTATTGGTTTACCTACATTATCTTTACTGTGCAGTGAAAAGTGAAAACTCAGCCGCGAAACTTAAACTCACCTCGAAAAAAATTGTCCCCACTGACCTGCTTCTTTGTCAAAAAGCCCGCAAAAACCAGCAATTTTTAGCTGAAATGTCCCTTTTATTTTCGGAATTCCTCGGTTGACGAAGATTTGAACGACCGACGAAAACAGTGAAATAAAGTTCTTTTTCTACAGAAACTGGGCCCGGACGAAAACTGGGCCAAAAAAAAAAGTGGACGCACACAACTCCCAAGTTCTCGCTAGCCTTTGTAAACACTGCCCCTTAAAAACGAAAGGTCCTCAAAAACAGCGAAATAAACATTTCAACGCTTACCTTTACTCAACTTCAATACGCCGCGAAACTCAAAACAACAAAATTACGTTCACATGCAAGAATGGTCATGTGATCACCAACAAATAGTCCGGTATTTGAAACATTAGCTTTCAATCTCGTAAAATCCACGTCATTATAACGAGCCTGATTGTTTACAGCCCGTGCGGAGACTAAGTCTACTGACTTCCGACAATTCAGGAATGTGCCTCTTCAAAATATACTTTCGGTCGTCTTTCGTCTCTCGATTTAGTCTGGAAATTTATTTAGTCCTATATATTTCGTGTTTTGTTCAGTTAAAGCATCATTATGACCCTCGTTTAGGTTTTGTGGTTGAATCGGAGTAAATGTTAACGTTTATTCCGGCGAAGGGAAGAGAGTTTGATCTTTATCGCGTGGTTAGTTTTCAACTAACGAAAAATTTCCTTTGCTGTCTGGACTCTTGGACTTGACTTGGAGTAAGTGCGAAGTTTTGTATCACAAGACTATCAACCATGTGCCTAGCCCAATTAAGAAGCATGTTTTGAAAAAAAAGATGTTGAAGTCATGGGAAAAGTTCGAGGTAAGAGAAGTCCATTTATTTCCTTTCAACCTTAATTCGTAGCAATATAAACACATCACATACATTTTTTGCCCTAGCTAAAAGCCACTGTGGCTCTTGTTAGGTTTTAAAAACATTTTTAACGAGCGAGATAGCCTGCGTAGCAAGCGTTTCCGTAAGGTTTTCCGCACGTTGTTTTTTAGCCGCGCGAAAATTGGGGCGAGCGCAAAAAAGTGCGTGACGGGGGAGGGGAAGGGAGAGAAGGAAACGCTTGCACGCAAACCCCACGATTTTGAAAAACCCGTTCGCCCACGAACGGAGTTTCCTGATTGGCGCGGCATGGTTGTGTTGATTGCTAAGTGATAAATCCGTCAATCAAATCAGGTATGTTCATTTGAGCGTGACCCGGCGTGATGAACACAACAAAAACGGCTGTGGTATCACATCAAATCTTAGAGACTTGCGAGAAGCTTTTACGGACTCGGAGAATTTACTCGAACAGTCTTGCGACAAGGACTCCTGCCTGGTGTAGTGTCGAGCAGCCGTTTGGACAAGTTCTCAGCAAGCTTCGGCGGAGTTTGGGTAACAGTAGACTGGCTGCCTATTGTATTCCGAATAAGTTCAAATAATGTACCTAGTAAATTCCTAATTTTCCGCGCGCAAGGGTTGCAGACACGGTCCGAATAAAGCTGCGAGTTCTCGACAACTTCCACACCAACCGCTCGGCAAATATCCGCGAGAATTGTCCCAATATAAAACGCGATTTTCCTGGCTGAGATATATTTCCAAATTTCACTCTGAAATTACAGCGACAAATCCTACACCGATCACTTGATGTTTCGACGTTTTGAGCCTTCGACATGACACATCTCCGCGCTGAGTGTTTGGCAGTTCACGGGTTTTATCCACGTGTAGCATGTTTATATATTGACAGAAGTAATTCTGAAACATCCGGTAGTCTGTTATTCGTTACTTTATTGACAAGTTGTCACGCTATGAATTCATCCAACTGTGAAGGTGTCGAAGGGGCGTTTTTCAAAATCGTGGGGTTTGCGTGCAAGCGTTTCCTTCTCTCCTTTCTCCTCCCCCTCCACGCACTTTTTTGCGCCCGCCCCAATTTTCCCGCGGCCAAAAAGCGAAAAGTGCATGGAACGTGCGGAAAGCCTTACCGAAACGCTTGCTACGCAGGCTACGAGCGAGATGAAATCTGCTGTTTACTTTTAATTATAGATTAGTGTTTTTTTGGAATTGGCTTTCGAACATCCGGTCTCAGACGTGCAAACAATAGACTGCGATATGGTCGTTTACACACCAAGTAACACTAGCAAATGATCGACTAGGAGGATACAAGTACTGGCTATCACACTTGCTCGAAGGGCACTTTCATCTCAAAACTGGCCACAGAAACCAATAGCATACCTTCTTCGCAGTGTTGTCCTGTGTAACCATTCTTGCACTTGCACAGGTAGGTTCCTGGTTGGTTTTCGCATGTTCCTCCATTTTTACAAGGCGTCGAGTCACATTCGTTAATGTCTGGAAACAATCAATGACGCTGATTAACACCTGAGTGATTATTACATTGCTAGAGCTTGTAAATATATAACGCTCTCTGTGATTGGTCAATACTCGGGGCCAGATTTTCCAGTAATGCCCAGGGGCATTATGAGCAATGTTAATGCTCGGCTGGCAAAGCACGGGAAACAGCTTGGCGAATGATTTGAAGGTAGATAAAAGAGACAGTTTTTTTAAGTTTTCCTTTTTCTTGAAGTGTTCGGGCACAGTCATATAAGAAACCTCTTATTAACTCTCACTAGCTCGGTACCGTACTGGGATAATATCGCCCTCAGTCTTTTTTGAACGGATCTCGCTTTACTCGGTCTTTACCAGAGAGAACTCGGGCAATACTCTCCCAGTGCAACCCTCGCGCTCGGCTAATAGTTAAGAAGTATTTAAATTGCAACCAAACCTGATTAGTAGAATTCCTAAAACTGAATACTGGTTACATATAATCTAAAGTAAATAGGAACTAGCCACATAAGCCGGGTTCATATTAGCAGGAAATAAAATAAGCAATCGCTGTGTTTTGCATCAAACCACCTTACCTTGGTCACAATCTTTTCCCTGCCATCCTGCAGGACACGGCTGACAACTGTAACCATCCTCAGTCGTTTTACAAGTAGCTCCATTGTGACACGGCGATGACGCACACTCATCAACTGCAAAAGATAAACATGTTACTGATTCAAAGTCGAAGCAGTTGGTGGAGGATTATCACTGAATGAGCACAAAGAAACTATCCAAAAACGATCTCACCATCATTAGACAGTATTGTTACCGTGGTAGAGGAGTAGTAAGGCTTTGTTGATTTTCTTAGAAAGAGATATTACTTGAAAAAGAGTTCATTTCACAGTCACCACCATATGCCCTTGGCTGAAACTCACTGATTAATATAAATGTAATTTAACTAGCACCACTTTGTCGGATGCTTGCCAAGAACTCCGTCAAACAATAGGGATGGCATTTTAGGTAAAACTCTAAGCACATTCTAATCTCTCATGTCTTTAGTTTGATAAATGATATTTCTTCAGGCTGGGTTCCCTAAGAAAACAACCGTGAATTCATGTCAACATAGCATTTCCAACTAAAATGCCAAGTAGGAAATGCAATAAATCTGAAAATTTTTTCTTTGTTTGTTCATTTCTTTCTTCTTTCTTTCTTTCTTTCTTTCTTTCCTCCTTTCTTTCCTTCTTTCTTTCTTTCTTTCTTTCTTTCTTTCTTTCTTTCTTTCTTTCTTTCTTTCTTCCTTCCTTTCTTTCTTTCTTTCTTTCTTTCTCTTTTTTTTGTCTTGTTCGACAAAAATTTGAAAACTGTCATATATTCAATATGAAGCTGGCTTACTTCTTTCGCAGTTAAATCCTTCATACCCATCCGCACACTTGCATGAGTAGCTAACATCTCCAGTCACTGTGCAGGTAGCTCCATTCTTACAAGGACTGCTTGTGCATGGATTAACTAGCAAATATATGGATTGAGTATGTTAGGAATACAATATTTACCCTTTTAACGCAAACCTATTTTAAGTGGATCTCATTTTGATCATAACAATGTAATAGGATTTTTTCGCGTTTTTCAGTTTCGCGAAAAAATGTGCTCTCGTTGGTATGTGACTATCAAGGGATTTGTAAGAGTATTTAAGGTTTGTTTGGAAGTCAATTCATTCTCTTGGTGCTCTTCGCTGGAAGCTACAGCACTTCAGTCTAGCTTTTAAATGTTACAGCTATTTGTTTTTCTTTCGTCTGCTCCACGCCTGGAGTTTCTGGCGGTGCTTCTGGTGATTCGTCTGGTGTTGTTTCTCCGGGTGACCTTGCTGTTTTAAATGCCCAGAAGGATGCTATTCTTACGGCTGTGAACACCCAAATTCAGGGTCTTCAAAGTTATTTACTCAAAGCGCAGTCTGACTTGGCATCGCCAGATTTGCACGTGTTCAAAAAGAAAGGAAACGAGCAACAACTCAAGTTCAATCAGAAGGTGGTCAAAAGAAACGTACTAGCCCTCAAGGCCATGGAAGGTGGGACCATTTCGAAAGCAAAGGAGGAGCTGAACGAAGGTATTTCGTTGATTAATAATAGACAAAAAGCTATCAAATTAGCAGATAAGTCTGTATTTGGGTGGGCTACGGTTCAAGAATATGTTGCTGCCGAGTTGGCTGAGAATGACGCTGATGCTTCAAAAATTAAAAAGGCGGAGAAAAGAGCCGACGCCAAGATCAAGGTTCTTCAAGAAAAGAAGCGTAAATCTAGCTCAAAGGCTGCCTTTTCAATGTCGTCATCTTCCCTTGATCCAATTTTGGGAGTGGCGTTGGTGCTGCCACTCCTCATGCTAATTATTTTCGTCCCCAAGGGCGGTTTTTCATCAATTCCAGCAGATCATTTGACATGCGCTTTCGATGCGGAAGAAGGGGACACTGGGCAAATTATTGTCCCCTCAAAGACAAAGCAGTTTCCACAGTACCCAGATCTTAATTTCATGGAACAATATGAAGTTGAACAAGGTACAGTGTTGATGATTCTAGTTTTGTTCAAGGTAAATTACGTTTGAATTTTTTCCATTTGGCATGATGTTACGTTAGTAACGCAACCAGTCCGCAAACGTTTGCATGTTACGCCCTTTGGATACCCGCTTACAAGTGCGCCATTCTGATAGTTTGAGAACGTATCAACCTTTCAAGCGTGAATACCAAGCTGGGTAATCTGGTAGATCTGGGTAATTGCGTTTTTCGGGGTCGTCAAACCATTCATACGGGAGCCACGATTTCTCATTGTTACATCCGTATGCCTTTGTCCAGACGTCGTAGCTGGTTCCTGGGCCAACATAGTTAATAATATCAAGAAACCGGAAGCGCGGTGTGAGACTGAACATGATGTTTTTTCCTTGTTTCGCTACTCTTAACTTGGTGCCTGCGTCAGCTAGTCGCTCTGCGAAGTGTTCTTTGTTGAGATTCAGATCGTAACGACCACAGTTGAAACCAAGAACCAGTGCCTGGTCGCACCATTCTTTGATTGTATTGCGCTGATTTTTTGGAAGCAGCTCTACATCGACAGGCTTGTACTCTTTTCGTACTCCAGCTCTGATCCGCGGTCCTCGCTGCTCCAACTCTTCCTCAAACTTGCGAATCAGCTCTTTGCGATCACGTTCACAAATGTGTGTGGGTTCGAGCTCAAGCGTATCGCCGACACTCACCGAAATAGGTATGTGTGCGTTCGTTAGGGTCAGTGTATCTGTCAGTTCCTTTTGCTTATTCTTATCAGGAAGATTGCCTGTGGACAGCTTCTTGTTTTGGTATCTATGTTTCTATTTTTCCGACTTAACATGCCCATTTCTCAATCACACGTACGGTAGCCAGCCTTTCTGAGTCTACTTGAACGTTTTTGTTACCGCGGTCGATTATTCTGTCACGGTCATTTGGAAAGCACCTTAAACATCCGTGCCAGTGACACCTGTGATATTGATGTACAGTTTTTGTTATTGTTCGTACCCATCTACAGGAAATTTCTCAATGTACCTCTCTCCTCCGTGCCCACACATAGCGTGATGGATATGAATTTTTTGTGCTTTACTTTCCTGTTCCAGGCATCTGAGAGATTCTTGTGAAGCGGTGTTCTTTGGATAGAAGGCCTTCTCATAAGCTGTCTGTGGAGCTTGAACCTGTTCATTTGGGCAATAGATTTTAGTTTTCCCTTGTGCACATATTTTAGTATGATTTTGAAGGTGACAAGCTTTTGTGAAACGAGCTCGGCAATGAATACATAAATACGTTCTGCTCAATTTCTCAATATTTTGATAAGAAACGCGTGCCCCTCGTAAATTCCGATTGTAAGAATGTTCTGAAGAACGTTTGACGGATTACGTTTAAAATGTCAGATCACTTCTCTACCGTCCTCGCGCTCAGGCTCAAAAACTCTGGTACCTAACCAATCTGAGAGAGGTTGTCCCTTATTGATGTGCCTTTCGACCCGATCCAATTCATCAAGTGATGTTTTTGGAAAGTCTTTCGGAGCGGTTCCAAGTTTAAAGAAACTCTTTACGAGCTCACGAGCAGCTTGTGTGCTTCGATCTGGTCGGGCTCCTCGATGAACAGCTATGCAGTGCCAGAGACACAAGTTGTCCTTGTAGGTATCCAGAGCCACCATTGCTCTACCATGTGCAAGATTTCGCAGCCAGTCTGGCAATGGCCCGGGTCCTAACAGTGGTTGCCTGTCAAGCACCACCTTTACATTAACATTGAAGAATTTAACAAAGGCCCACTTTGTGTACGAGCGCTCAATGTTCAATCAACTATTAACCGCTCATTCAACCAATTTTCTGCTTCAGCGAAGGTGTTCATCCAAGGGGAACCTCTTTTTCTCATAGAATACACCAAAATGGTTCCATCTTCAATGTTCCGAATTTTGATTGCATAGATGTAACGGATTTAGAAAGCAGTGTCGATCCTTTTGTCGAAATTTTCTCATAATAGTTGGTGTGAGATTTTCTTCCAAACCCTGACTCAAAATCCATGTGATGTAGCGGCGCCCTGATTTCTCTTCCATACCTTCAACTGGTTGATTGAATAAATCAAGGAGCTCATTTTGGTAGTTTGTTATTATTTGGTTTCCATGAGAAGGTTATATCAAACTCGTTTAGTTTGACCTTCCTATTTCTCCCCCTCCTCCTAGGAGGTGCAACAGCTTCATACTCCCTTGGAGGTAGAGGGCTCGGTAATTGCTGCTCAACTTCTCTTGGAATTGGTGAATGCATGTGATTCGCCATATACAAGTATCACACATTTCTCTAAATGGAAATTTTTTCTGCTTGCGTTTCGAGAAGGTTCGATTCATATAGTACCTGATTTGCATTTTCTGTCTGTCACGGATGAGCACATCTATTAAGTTTGTCTGACCCGCTTTGCTGAATGGTGATTTAAGGAGGCTCGCAACAGTTTTTTGGGCGTTGGAGTGTATCTTTTGAAGTCAAAATTTCGCATAGAAGATAAACTTCGATTTCCTTGATACTACACCACCTTTTCAACAAATGATCAAAGTTTATTTTCTTGCTGGTTTCCTAGCAACAGCTGTCACCATAGCAACGGTAATGGACAACCCTCATTTTAAATAATGTCGAATATCTCGAAAACTAGTCAGACACTTTATGACGAAACTTGAACTATTTGAACTACTCAACCTACACAACTTGTATGCGAAATTAGGGAAAAATCTGTAAGAGCGTTTTCACGTAAATCATGATACCTTTTTTACGGGCTGATTTGGGTCATTCCTGCAATTTTCTCCAATATTTCAAGAAAGATAAAACTTAACACTTTCTCTTTTCAGTTGAAGGACCTTTTTTGATATCAAGACATTCTTAATGTACATTGAGCTTCCTAGGTGGCTGCGATTTTAAGATATTTATATTTAAAAACTGCTAAAATGCAGCGCAAATCAGCCAAAAAGTCCGTAATTTGCATAAATAGAAATATTTCTAAACTGCCGTTACAGATTTTTCTCTTAAATTGATTGACGTTAGAATAATAATTCTTTTTGATGTTCCAGCAAGTTTTAGGCTGAATAAACATTTTTGTTATTAGACAAGAAGGCTGAATCTTGGTCAAGTTTCAGTCGTTATTACCTTTCAACGATCAACAGAATTATTTTGTTTTTTCTGGTCTATTTCTCGGTTATTCACGTGCAATGAATATTAATACACGCTGCGCTTGTGTCCTCTCGTGCGTTTATAATTCTTTCTCATAAATATATATATATATATATATATATATATATATATATATATATATATATATATATAAACGAATAAACAAGAAATAAAATTGCTTCACTTATCCTAGGAGTGCTCAATGCAGAAATATGCAGAGCAAAATACAAATAAAGAAAGAAATTGTTACTAGTTACTCGAGTTTCACGCTCAAGGCGATCATCAGACTGAGTCAGTCTACGAAAAGATGTCAGTTATAGATGTCCAAATTCAGGAACGGTTGGAGCGACGCTTCTTCTGATTGGTTGCCACGAAGAACTTGTTTTCGTGGCGGCATTTCCCTTACCAGCTCGGATTTCTTGTTCAAAAGGGAGAAATTTTGAGAGGTCAAGATGCAAAGTTTCTCAGATAAGCACAGGTTACAGCGAGAAGGATTGCCTTTGTATGCCCTTGCTCTTTTAATGATGCGCCAGTTGATTTTGTAGTCTATGTTTCCGTCCTTTAAGTTCCAGATGTATTTTGAAAGTACAGTGTCATGTGAGTGTTTTCGGTCTTTGAAAGAAAGTTTGTGATTGTTGTATCGTGTTTTGAACTCATTTTCTGTCATGCCAATGTAGGTCCTTGAGTTACCGGAAGTTGTTGTGACAGTAGCTTCGTAGATAATGTTTTTAGTGAGGCACGTGCCGTCAAGAGGGCAAAGGTTTTTGTTTCTACAATTGCATTTCTTCTCGCTAGAGGTCGTGCTATTTTCATTTAGAATCTTCTGATTGTGGCTTTTGATTATGTTAGCCATGTTTGTTGTGCAGCTGTAGCTGACCTTGAGGTTGTTCCTATTGAATATTTTGTGGAGCTTGTTGGACTTCGGGAAATGCTTGTTAATCAGGCCAAGGAAGGACTTAGCGATGTTTGTTCGAACATTCTGACTGTATGGTGGGTTGAACCATATGATGTTCCTTGATCTGTTTCTTGATTTTGTTCTTCTTTGGTCTTGATTTTCAACATAATGGATTTGCTGGTTGAACCCACTGGATTTTAGAGCATTGTTGTATAATTGCGAGGTTTTGTGGAACTCGTCTTGGTCGCAGGATAAGCCCGATATTCTAGTTCCTATGGATGTCGGAATTTGCCTAATTGTAGATGGAGGATGATTCGATTTGGCATTAATGTACAACGGATCGTTGTCGGGTTTCCTGTAGGGGTAATATTTTCCAGTTGTCAGATTTAGCGTGACATCTAGATAATCGACCACCTTGAGATTGCTTTGCACTGTAATTTTCAATCCAAGGTCTCCGATGACTTTAGAAAAGGCCTTTCTTGCTTTGTCGCCGGCTCTTGCGTTCATGTTCTTAAAGACTGCTAAACCGTCGTCCCTGTACAAGCCGATGTCTCCTTCCGGGAATTTTGATGATAATTTGTGAAGGATGTACAGGCCAACTAGCTCGCAAACCTCGGCTCCATCATAGCAGCCCATGGCCACATCAAACATAGGGGAATCACCTCTCTTGACCCAGGGCTCATTTTTATCAAAGAGAAGGGTTTTCCTTGAGTGCATAATTATTTCAATATCCTGCTCTGTGACGGTTGTGTGTTGTTTTGCATACTCTAGTGCTAACTTCAGCAGATCCTCTGATATCGATGGATAGAAATCAACAATGTCAAAAACCAGGAATGAATGCCTGTGCTTTTCTCCGATGCTAGAATACCAATCTATCACAGATTTCGTATTTCTCCACTGGTTCAATTTTGTTTTGGAGCGTATGCTGTTGTTGATCTTATCCAAAATCTCTTTGCTTATCAGTCCAAGGTTGTTTTTCGCTGGGTTGATTAGCCTGCATTTCGGGTTGTTCTGAAAGTTCTCTTTGTGATCAAACTACAATTTGATTACTCTATGAAGAACATTCCCATTCCAACAAAGATCAACTACAAGACGAGTCTACTTGAGAAGGTGGAAAGTGTCATTAAAAGAATGAGATGGAAGGCGCTATTCTTTCTTAATCCAAAAGCTGACCAGCAACAAACCAACAAATTCAACCTAAAGTCGCGAAAATGCCCACCACCAGTTGATGAGTTGAAGCCGTTTGAAGAAGACATGTTTCAACTGGTAGACAACGTTACCTTTAAACAAGTGAGAAATGCATTTCAGGACAAGCTGAAGCGTGACGTCAAGAGTATCAACTCGTCTAAAAACGTCCTCGTGTTTGCAGATAAAACAAGAAACGTGTACGAGATGGGCAAAGATCAATATGAAAAGCTGTTAAGAGAAAACATCACGAAAACGTACCGGAAAGCAGATGACAGTACCGAGGAAAACATCGGCCATGAGCTTAAGGATATCACCAACAAACTTGAGGTATCCGACAGAGTCGAGAAGATCGCGCAGAGGCAAGCATTCATCTCCCTTAAAGATCACAAAGAGAACTTTCAGAACAACCCGAAATGCAGGCTAATCAACCCAGCGAAAAACAACCTTGGACTGATAAGCAAAGAGATTTTGGATAAGATCAACAACAGCATACGCTCCAAAACAAAATTGAACCAGTGGAGAAATACGAAATCTGTGATAGATTGGTATTCTAGCATCGGAGAAAAGCACAGGCATTCATTCCTGGTTTTTGACATTGTTGATTTCTATCCATCGATATCAGAGGATCTGCTGAAGTTAGCACTAGAGTATGCAAAACAACACACAACCGTCACAGAGCAGGATATTGAAATAATTATGCACTCAAGGAAAACCCTTCTCTTTGATAAAAATGAGCCCTGGGTCAAGAGAGGTGATTCCCCTATGTTTGATGTGGCCATGGGCTGCTATGATGGAGCCGAGGTTTGCGAGCTAGTTGGCCTGTACATCCTTCACAAATTATCATCAAAATTCCCGGAAGGAGACATCGGCTTGTACAGGGACGACGGTTTAGCAGTCTTTAAGAACATGAACGCAAGAGCCGGCGACAAAGCAAGAAAGGCCTTTTCTAAAGTCATCGGAGACCTTGGATTGAAAATTACAGTGCAAAGCAATCTCAAGGTGGTCGATTATCTAGATGTCACGCTAAATCTGACAACTGGAAAATATTACCCCTACAGGAAACCCGACAACGATCCGTTGTACATTAATGCCAAATCGAATCATCCTCCATCTACAATTAGGCAAATTCCGACATCCATAGGAACTAGAATATCGGGCTTATCCTGCGACCAAGACGAGTTCCACAAAACCTCGCAATTATACAACAATGCTCTAAAATCCAGTGGGTTCAACCAGCAAATCCATTATGTTGAAAATCAAGACCAAAGAAGAACAAAATCAAGAAACAGATCAAGGAACATCATATGGTTCAACCCACCATACAGTCAGAATGTTCGAACAAACATCGCTAAGTCCTTCCTTGGCCTGATTAACAAGCATTTCCCGAAGTCCAACAAGCTCCACAAAATATTCAATAGGAACAACCTCAAGGTCAGCTACAGCTGCACAACAAACATGGCTAACATAATCAAAAGCCACAATCAGAAGATTCTAAATGAAAATAGCACGACCTCTAGCGAGAAGAAATGCAATTGTAGAAACAAAAACCTTTGCCCTCTTGACGGCACGTGCCTCACTAAAAACATTATCTACGAAGCTACTGTCACAACAACTTCCGGTAACTCAAGGACCTACATTGGCATGACAGAAAATGAGTTCAAAACACGATACAACAATCACAAACTTTCTTTCAAAGACCGAAAACACTCACATGACACTGTACTTTCAAAATACATCTGGAACTTAAAGGACGGAAACATAGACTACAAAATCAACTGGCGCATCATTAAAAGAGCAAGGGCATACAAAGGCAATCCTTCTCGCTGTAACCTGTGCTTATCTGAGAAACTTTGCATCTTGACCTCTCAAAATTTCTCCCTTTTGAACAAGAAATCCGAGCTGGTAACGAAATGCCGCCACGAAAACAAGTTCTTCGTGGCAACCAATCAGAAGAAGCGTCGCTCCAACCGTTCCTGAATTTGAACATCTATAACTGACATCTTTTCGTAGACTGACTCAGTCTGATGATCGCCTTGAGCGTGAAACTCGAGTAACTAGTAACAATTTCTTTCTTTATTTGTATATATATATATATATATATATATATATATATATATATATATATATTCGTCTTCTGAACTTGTTTCTCCTCATTTTTCGGCCCCAGGGTAATGCCATCGTGGGCGTTAACATGTATGTAATCCGTAATTAAAAAAGCTAAAACGTCAGTATTTAAAGAATAATGGCAAAGAGTCTCCAGGAAGAAGCTCAGAAGACGAAAATTTGTTATTATTATGAGAAGGAATTATAAATGCATGAGAGGACACAAGCGCAGCGTGTATAAATATTCATCGCACGTGAATAACGGAGAAATAGACCAGGAAAAATAAAATAATACTGTTGCTCGTTGAAAGTTAATAACGACTGAAACCTGACCGAGATTCAGCCTTCTTATCTAATAAACGAAATGTTTATTCAGCCTAAAACTTGCTGGAACATCAAAAAGAATTATTATTCTAACGTAAATCAATTTAAGAGAAAAATCTGTAAGGGCAGTTTAGAAATCTTTCTATCAACGCAAATTACGGACTTTTGGCTGATTTGCGCTGCATTTTAGCAGTTTTTAAATATAAATATCTTAAAATCGCAGCCACCTAGGAAGCTCAATGTACATTAAGAATGTTTTGATATCAAAAAAGGTCCTTCAAGTGAAAAGAGAAAGTGTTAAGTTTTATCTTTCTTGAAATATTGGAGAAAATTGCAGGAATGACCAAAATCAGCCCGTAAAAAATGAATCACGATTTAGTACGTGAAAAAGCTCTTACAGATTTTTCCCTAATTTCGCATACAAGTTGTGTAGGTTGAGTAGTTCAAATAGTTCGTTTCGTCATAAAGTGTCTGACTAGTTTTGGAGATATCCGACATTATTTAAAATGAGGGGTTGTCCATTACCGTTGCTGTGGTGACAGCTGTTGCTAGGAAACCAGTGAGAAAATAAACTTTGATCATTTGTTGAAAAGGTGGTGTAGTATCAAGGAAATCGAAGTTTATCTTCTATGCGAATTTTTGACTTCAAAAGATACACTCCAAGGCCAAAAAAACTGTTGCGAGCCTCCTTAAGAGCTTTGTTCACATGAGGGAGCGGATAAAACGTTAACTGGAAGCATCGTAATACACGCAGAGTTTTTTTCGGCTTTTCTTGGGAAAGTGTAAAAACTGTTTAACTTTTGGAAATCAAGCTATCATCGCTTCTTAATAAAGCCACGGTGAATATTGTAAAATGACACTGTTCTGAATGAAAGACATAAAGCTCTGGTTTTCGTCGAAACGTGATTCCCTGAAATAAATAAAAGACTAAATTTTGTGACATTCCGCCACGAGAAAGTTTTACATAGTCTTTCACCCCTTGGCTAGCCGATGAAATTGTTTTCAAAGGCAAAGCTGTGTTCAATTTCGAATTTATCCTCGTTATTTATCCTGCGACTATTCTCGGAAGCTAACAAAGCCTAAATCAAGGCGTATGAGAGGAAGCGATCTCAAATGTCTCTCAATAGAGGATGGAGTTCTGTCCATCCTGTTAGTAAACGTTTTGACTTTGTATACAGCGGGTAAAACTAAGCTCTCCAAGATTGAAAAGAAAAACATGAGGTTCTTTGATATCCTGCCGCGATCAGCCAAAAACAAGGAGCAGTCTCTCTAGCTTTTCTACAAAGGATATTCGAGCAAAAATATATGCGTGCGAGCGTAAAAACCGCCTGTCGCGAGGAAACGTGCGTCGCTTTTGGATTGAGCCGCGCACAACGAGTGTGTAATTGTGCGCCCCAAAATGTATCATTGTTATCACAATCTCGACAAGAATTATTGTTACAGGCTGCGCGTATTCCTTTCCAACTGATAAAATTTTCTAACTATTTCGAAAAGTTCAGTCAGTTTTCAATATCCTATTTTATTTATTTTACAATGTCTGCTTTTTTTAGTTTCTCCGAAAGTTCGAAATGCGTACAGAAATCCATCAACTGGTACGGAAGAAACGCGATTTGTGCTTGCTCAGCGTATGCCTGTATAAATGTCTGAATATTCTCGCGCGAGTTTTAAAAGACTCAGTTAATGCGTCTGCGATTCTCGTCACCTTCTTCAATTGCAAGTTTGTACCGCATTCGTAGATTTTATGAATGCGTGTTTCCCTTCCAGACTGAATCATTTGACTGAATTTAACGTATACTGTACATTATGTACCCTCTTTGATGCAAGTATATTCGTAACATAAGCTACAATTCTAGTTCTTTCCAATCCCGATATTGAGCAAGCGGGAAACATCTCCCAAGACTCAGCGGACTTTTATCACTGCTTTACTGACAAACGAAAAGCGCACGATAGAGAAGAGCAGCCGTGAGGGAAAAATGTGGAGGCTAGATTCAGTGGATTTCTAATTCCCTTTGAGCCCTTCCCCTTCCCCTCCCTGTCGGTTTTTGGCAACTTTCAAACCAAACATTTCTTGGCTTTTATCAAAACGTACTGGGGCTAGGGTCATTGAACACACCATACTGGGTGGGTTCCCAAGTGAACCCACCGGGTTTCAACTTCTTTTATTTACTTTGACGCAGTTTTTTACTAGCTAGTGACGTTAAGGTAGAACAAATTTCAAAACAATCAGGTATCATAAACTAAAACCAAACCAATTACAAGATGCAGACAATCAAATGAGCCAATGAGAACTCGTAGCAAATACATATGACCAGTGCCAAGCGTGGAAAAGGGCAAAACAAATTGGTTGCTAAATCCTAAATCTACTTACAGTCGTGAACGCGCTTCACGCATGAACGCTCAACTTCAAATATTCAGCGATTAGTTCATTCTTCGATTTCATTCTTCGAGAAATTTAGCGATTCTTTGAAACTTGGATTATATATTCGAAACACTAATTTAGTTATTCGAAATTTTTTTCTAACATCGTAATAATAATTCAAACTTTCCGACGAGGAACTGAAAAGTTAGTTCTTTTAGCTCAATTTTCCGGTATGTCACGCGTGATATTTTTATTGTTTTCAAGCCCGGCGCAAAAAATGGCGAGAACACAAAGCCGACCAAAAAAAAAACCCGTAAAGAGAAAATCGACAACAGTAATCCTTAGAAAGAAAATCCAAAGGAGTCTCTAATTTTAACAAGGCAACTTATTCTTTGGCTGGAGGTTTCGTGGCTTAATCGGAAACATGCAGAAAATATAAACAACAACCGCCACAATTTTATACCTGTAACGGTTTTCGCCAGGGTGTGCTGCGTGTACATAGGTTCGCACATGATCGGAACATGAAAGTTTAGGTTTCCTAACTCTAAATGGCAAGAAATTCGCTTGGGGGCTTTTACGATCCTGGTAAACCTTTGCCTTCTAATGCAAGGAACGAAATTGTTAACCTTTTCAATGCTGGATTGGGGTTGTCAGGGGGTTGTCAGATATTCTACGGAACACGACAGTGCAGATATTCTACGCGTGAACACGAGAGTGCCAAAAGGAGCTGTCCATAAAATCGTCCGACACTAATCAGTCCACGCGACGACTCAACCATTTTCGTGTGGAGGTAAAGATCCTGGATAACGGATGACACCCATGAAGTAATTGATTAGCACTTCTTCCGAGGGCGCCACGTAGACGATTTCTGATGTTACGTGTGAACTTTGGAAGAATCGATTTCGTTCATCGGAAAAAAATCGTTATCTTTCAATCTATCTACAAGAATACGTTTTTCCAATTAAAGAAAGGAGTGCGCACGTGAAGAATGCAATCTTCATTCCATGATCGTTCATGCGTGAAGCGCGTTGACTGTAACTGTCTTAGTAGGCTGCCAAATTGATTGAAGACAGTTAACAGATAGGCTTTTCAGCCATAGCCTTCTTGCTCTCTTCTCGACCGGGTCATTCTTATAATTTGTTGTTGTTCCGTTTTTCTTGTGTGTTTTTGTTTTGTTTTGTTTTGTTTTGTTTTTACCAACTACTCTTAGTGTAGCGACATTCATTTCTTGTGACAGCAGCAAACACAAACTGGCAAAAGATGTGTCATCTTGGCAGCCCCGCTAATAAAAGGTGCGTCATCTTAAGAGCAGGAATGGTTGCCACCGTCACAAAGAAACAAATATTCTTCCACTGATTGAGTTTCAACCAGAGTTTCATCTCTTTCTTTTTTTTTTTTTTTTCCTTTTTTTTCCTCAAACTTCATTGCTATGAGAAGTGAGAAGATTGTGGTTCAGGTTGATCATGTATTTCGCTAAAAGCTGCTTTCCGACTAAAACTCGCTGCTTTGAACTTTTTAAATATTTCTATGTTCATCTTGCCAGTTTGAGACTAACAAAATTGTTTCAAGACATTATCTGAGCACAAAGGTTTTAAAACCATAGCTTTCATTCCATATTCAAGGCCGGGCCATTATTATCATATGTTTGTTTGTTGTTGTTGTTGTTGTTGCTTTTTTGGTTTTTATCAACTGCTATTTATTTCTTGTGACAACAGCAAACACAAACTGGCAAAAGATGTTACATCTTGGCAGCCCTGCTAGTGGAAGATGAGTCATCTTAACAGCAGGGATGGTTGCTACCGTCGCAAAGAAACAAATATTCTTCAATTGAGTTTCAACTCTTGCATATTTTTACTCAAACATTACTGCTGTGAGAGCTGAGAGGGATTGGCCTACATTAGTTAAGTTATAGACTGGCAAAATGAACATCGAAATAACTGAAATTTCAAATATCTTTCCCTGAATCAGAGTTAGTAAGTGGCAAAAACTCTCAACTTAGTGGACAGTAATTTCTAACAAAAGAGGTGCTCCTCCATTGTCTGACTTGTTTAATATACCGAATAAGCAAAGCCGATTTCAAACGTTACTGATTTCTTCTGATTCTTTCCTTAGCATCTTACTGCAACCAGACCTTGTGAACAAATTAATGTGGATTAGCTGAAATTATTTTTAATAAATAAATTTGGTATCCAACTTGCCATACAATGCTGTTTTGCGTTTGTTCGATCCACACAAATTCCTGCCAAAATTATAGTGCTTTTATTGAGCACTGATCGAAGCCGATCCAAAATACCGGCGAGAAAAACCTGTCATGTATTTCAGGTAACTTTGCGTTTCTGATTAGCAATGATTTATAGTTGTAATGAGGCGACGAAATCTTAAATACAACCGAGGCATATCTGAGATAAATAACAACGCTGTTCAATTCAGTGAATTCAAGATCGAACACGTGGTTTTGTTCAGGTCTTGTAGCTCTCTAATATTCTTCCATGCCGAAAAGACTACTTAGTTAGCAGCTACAATTGTACCGGTGATCAGATTTTGCGCGGCTTTAACATACAGATTCAACTTACCAGAGTCCACTAGGCGAGGCTTTTGTAAAAGGACATCAGGGAAGATTTCTCTAATCTTGTTCACTGTAATCTAGTTTGAATTTATCCCATTGTTTGATACAAAATGAAAACAAAATGTCGATTCCCAGAGTTCCAGGATAACATCAATCTAATCGCATCGCTTTTAGGCTCCGGAAACGAGTGCATTGACGGTATTAGAAGGAAAACAAACCACTGTAATCAGCGTTTAACAACCCCTTGTGACATTGCATCGTTTCTCAAGAAAATGAAACCAGAAACTGCAAGAAAACATTTCGTTGATCCTTTTTGTTACTGGCATCCGGTGACAAATAATGATGTACGAAAGTAAAAAGACCTCCTGGTCGCGCTGCTGTTCGAAAGTTTATTCCTGGCGAAAGTCCATCGCAGAGTTTTCAGTCAAATACTAGTCGCATCCAGCCAACAGAACAACCGTCATTATTTTGCTTTTCGCCGCGTTTTTTTTTTTTTATTATTATTTTTTATTTTTCGATTGCTTACACCTTGAGCGGTCTCACCTTACCGCAGTTAAATTGTTTTATAAATGAGTTTTTGGTTCGGATTTCCTATTTGATTGACCAAGATTGTCTGTTGTTGACTTGTGAATGATGCGCACCATTCCTCTATGGGAAAATCAAGTCACGTTTTATTTTGACTTGATGACATGTATAAGTCGGTCTTTACGTCTCCACTGTTCTGGTTTACATTTGATGCAGTGACATTTCGATCATGAAGCAGCAGATTACTACGCCTTGCAGTAAGCCCATTAGATACGCTTGAAAAACCCCTCACAAATTCTTAGAAAAGTTTTCTAAAAATCTGCCGGTATTTGTCGAGCCGCCACTATACTACTGGTTTTTTTATTTTTTTTTTTAACGGTTGAATTAGTGAGCAGCACGTCTGTGAACTTCTTGAGTTGTAAAACTATTTTATTTTCCTGCGCGATTCATGTGACTAACGCACACTTGATCAGGGAGTTTTAAAATACAACTAAGTGTGCCGACGAGGAGGAGGCCAACGACGAGGTGAACGTTATGCATAATGATGAAGATGGAGACGACGATGTAGATGTGGAATGAACTGCCTTAAACGTCATGTAATTTGGTTAATAAGCGCCTCTCCTCGAATAATCGCCCCTCCTTGATTAAGCGCCTCCCTTGAACACGAAATTTAAGATAAACGCCCGGGGCGCTTATTTGATCAAATACGGTAAGCAATCGCTGTGTTTTCCATCAAACCAGCTTACCTTGGTCACAATCTTTTCCCTGCCACCCTGCAGGACACGGGTGACAACTGTATCCATCTTCAGTCGTTTTACAAGTGGCTCCATTGTGACACGGCGATGACGCACACTCATCAACTGCAAAAGATAAACATGTTACTGATCGAGACTCAAAGCAATTGGTGGAGGATAATCACTGAATGAGCACAAAACAAAACTATCCAAAAACGATATCAGTATCATTAGTATTTTTTACCGTGGTAGAGGAGTAATAAGGTTTTATTGGTTTTTTTGGAGAGAGATATTACTTGAAAAAGAGATCATTTCACAGCCACAACCATATTCCCTTGGCAAAAACTCACTGATTAATATAAATGTAATTTAACTAGCACCACTTTGTCGGATGCTTGCTAAGAACTCAAACAATAGGGGTGGAATTTTAGGTAAAACTCTAAGCATATTGTAATCTTCCGTGCCTTTAGTTTGATAATATATTTCATCCGACTGGGTATACTAAGTAAACCACCGTGAATTTATGCCGATATAGCATTTCCAACTAAAATGCCAAGTAGGAAATGCAATAAATCTGAACATTTCTTTTTTATTTGTTTGCGCGTTTCTTTCTTTCTTTCTTTCTTTCTTTCTTTCTTTCTTTCTTTCTTTCTTTCTTGCTTTCTTGCTTGCTTTCTTTCTCTCTTCCTTTCTTTCTTTCTTTCTCTCTTCCTTCCTTTCCTTCTCTCTTTTTTTTAATGCCTTGTTAGACAGAAATTTGAAAAGTGTCATATATTCAATACGAAGCTGGCTTACTTCTTTCGCAGTTAGATCCTTTATACCCATCCGCACACTGGCATGAGTAACTCCAGTCACCTCTAGTCTCTGTGCAGGTAGCTCCATTCTTACAAGGACGTTTCAGGCATGGAGTAACTAGCAAATATATGGATTGAGTATGTTAGAAATATTTACACTTTTAATGCAAACCTATTTTAAATGGATTTCATTTTGATCATACTAATGTAATAGATTTTTTTCGCGTGTTGCAGATTAGCCAAAAAATGTGCTCTCTTTGGTATGTGACTATCAAGGGAATTGTAAGAGTATTTAAGGTTTGTTTGGAAGTCAATTCATTCTCTTGGTGCTCTTCGCAGGAGGCTACTGCACTCCAGTCTAGCTTTAAAATTTTACAGCTACTTTTTTCTTCCGTCTGTTCTTTGGGATCGGATGTTATTTTACATGCTTATTTATTTTCAGTTTTCAGTTTTTTTTTTTTTACCTTCTTCAGGTGCTTCCTTTATTGCCAGTTATGGGACCAACTGTGCCCGTAGTTCAGGAGAGTTTTATTTTGTTTGGAAGCCTTGTTTTGTATTTTTTGCATGAGTTTTTTGCGTCTGCTTTTTAAAAGGACCATTTGTGCTCGTTATATGAAAGGACCATCTGTGCCCGCAATTTTATGGGACCACTTGTCCCTGCAATTTTAAGGGACCATCTGTGCTCGCAATGTTAAGGGACCATCTGTGCCCGAACAAAGAAGAGGCCATTAAGGCTCAAAATTTTATGGGACTATCTGTGCCCGACATGTGAATCACATTTTGTGTCCGAGAAGGTAAGGAAATTAAGTGCCTGTAATAAAAGCTTTTTTTCCTTTGCTTACGTAGCTGTTTTAGCTACAATTTTATTTGTTGTTGTGTTTGTTTTGATTATTTCGTGTGTGCATGTGCGTGTGCGCCTTGTTTTAAATTTTTTATGCATTCATTCTTTTGCGTACTTGTTATTTTTCCCCGTTAGTTTCTTTTATTTCTAGATGTATTCCATCCCCGATCATCTGCAGCCCCTGGCTACTCGTGTCAAGGAAGCTGTACTCGCTTTCAAGGCAGACGGCACTATTGGTAGTTACTTGGCTGGTGTTAAACGATGGAAACTTTAGGTCCCGTCTAATTATCTCTGCCATTTGCCTGCCGACTCCTTCTAGGACGCAGTCTATTTGCAGTGCCTTGAAGCAAATTCATCTTCTCCAATCCTCAATGCCGTCTACAGCATTGACTGGGCTCACCACTTATGTCCAGGTTTTCACGCAGCTGCGAAATTTGCGATTTTTCGTGTCCTTGAGAAGAATGGCAAAAATCGCAAGGTCGACGACGGTCGAAGCGTTCACTCGCGATTTTTCGCAGTTCTTAGTGTTGTTAATGATATAAGTCGAAAGCGAGTTGCGAATTTTGCGAAAATTGCGAAAAATCGCATGGCCAACGATTTTGCGTGTTCACTTGCGATTTTTCGCAGTTCTGTGATTAGGAACGATTATCCTGCGCGAAACCGATCAATCTCGCGGAGCAGTTTTCACGGTTTAGCAACTGCACTTCGGTGCTTTACCACGACACCGAGAAAGAAAGATTTGGTGTGTTTCTGGTTTCGTTTACGCAAATATCTTTGAGCGTACGAGTTTGTGAGTTTTATAATTCCGTAGTGGGCGACTTACAGTATCTTACATCGCAATCGACCGTGAATATGTCTGTACTTTTCGATTGCACTCGCGACCTGTTTTGCCAAATTTCTTTGGCTTTGTGGTCATAGAACATGAAAATCAACTAGCCGAGTTTTACAGTCCCAGTACGACTCACGTTCAACACGTTTACCCGTTAGTTCGCCATGTGAACAAGTTGATTGAGGTTGTGTTTGAAGTTTACGCTAGCTCGCGGCATTAGCAACACGTCGTTGCTTCAGTCGCTTTCAGTTCGTCATAAACATAGCCTCCCCATGAGGAGGGTAATACGACTCTCCAAAAAACGACTGCGTGAGAGGCTACCATAAACAGTGAATGTCGCTGAGGTTTCTTTCGGCAAGCGACATATCTTATCTTATTTTTGCTACAATAAAGTAAACCGATTGAGTTTGTAAGCAAACAAGCTATGTATACGCAATGATACAAATGTGATGGTGAATTTTAAGCCTGGTGAATATATGAGAAAGATGTTTTTATTCTGTTAGTGACACAGGCGTCTCGGAAAAAAATCCGAGTTCTCCCAACGGGAGACGAACCTATGGCCTTCTGGTTACTAGTCCAGATGCTTAGGAGGCTCGTGGGAGCTAAGGCTATTAAACTATGTTCATGTGCCAAACGTCCTGTATACTGCTGGGACTGAAATGTCGATAGGTGGCACATTCGCAATACTACAAATGTGATGGTGAATTTCAAGCCTGGTGAACATATGAGAAAGATGTTTTTATTCTGTTAGTGGCACAGGCGCCTCGGAAAAAAATCCGAGTTCTCCCAACAGGGGTCGAACCTGTGTCACTAACAGAATAAATCATCTTTCTCAAGCTATATATATATTTAATATTCACTTCACTAAAACCGATGGACTACACAAGTGTCACAGTATTTGCAATTTTGGCAGTTTTTTTATAAATCGTAGTTCTCGTTGGGCCCCTCTTAACCTCCTCTTCAAGAGCTTTTCACTGACTCGACGAATATTCCAATTTTTCTCAGATTTCACAATATTCGCAATTTTCGCATTTTTCGCCAAAATCGCAGTTCTCGTTGGGGCCCTCTCAACCCCTTCCTCTACAGGTTTTCACTGACTTTCTTTTTTCGCAAATTTTGCAATTTTCGCAGCTGCGTGCAAACCTGGACATATCTCTTGGCGGGTTTGCCGAAGATATCCGAGCATCCTGTGGTTTCTTCCCTAGTAGCCGCTTCTCAAAGGATTCTGGGGAAACCTAAATCGAAGAAAGAGCCCATCTCTCCTGAAATGTTGAAGGCGCTTGTTAAGTCCAAGATTTCAGATGTCTCCTTCCTTATCAGATTTGAGAACAGTATCTTTATGTCTTGTAGGCTATGCTGGTTTTTTTCCCTTTCAACGAGTTGCGTGCCTTAAGAGCTTGTGGCATTAAGTTTTTCTTTACTATCTCCATATTTTTAGAATCTTCCAAGACAGACGTGATGGGGCGTGGATTGTAATCGCGCGAACAGATAAGGAAGCCTGTCCTGTGAAGGCTTTAGAGCATTACATTGCTGCCGCAGATGTTGACCTTAACGAGGATCTACCGTTGTTCAGAGCCCTTTCGTCCCCAAGATCTGTAACGAAAGTTTGGCGTCATGGTTTAAGCTACATCAGAGCCAGGGAGATCATTAAGGACGGCTTTACGGATACTACTGACGTTCCCTCCATAAGTCTTCACAGTCTTAGAGCCGGAGGAGCCGCTACTGCCGCAAATGCTGGTATTGCTAATAGACTCTTTAAGAGGCACGGTCGTTGGCAGAGTGAGAATGCTACAGGTAGTTATGTCAAGGACAATTTTTCAATCGTTATAATTACTTTCAATTTCCAAATCTTTAGGACTTATATAACACCGAGCCCAGCAGGTCGAAGAGTACCATCTATAGGGCTGCGTTTTTCCTCTGTGTTACCGCAACAAGCGTGGTGAGGTTTTTTTCATCCTGTCGATGCTCGTTGTTATTCTCCTAGTTTTTTCTTTAGATTTTCTGTCAATTAGTTTTCCACGAAGTTCGACTCCTTGTGCGTCTTCAGTCTGTTAATAAACCGTGCGGCCTCCAGTGAGCACGCGACACACAAAAACTATGTGTTCTTTTGTTTGGTCTTAATTAAGTTAGGCCCGGCGGGGGTAGCTTGATAGGATTTTTTAAATGGGAGTAAACCTTTAAGAGAGTAACATGTAAGACAAATTATATTGCTGAATTAACCCTATTCTGCCTGGGCTTTTTTTGAGTTTCTGAGCCCGGGAGTGGGCACAAAGTGCCCCCCCCCCCCCCTATAGATCTCGAAAAGTATGAACGCTCTTGCAATGAGACTAGGCACGTTTGTAGCACGTCATTAGCTTAACAGATTGGGCTTATGACGTGTCAATTATGACGTGTCGTGACGTCCGATAACGTCACAAACCCGCCATTTTGAATTTGAGGCCGCCATCTTGAATCCAAAATCCGCAGTCGTACAGCTGACAATGACGTCACCAAAAAATATATGATTTTGTTCTAGGAAACATACTTAGTCAAAACGAGCACACAAAAGTAAAAACTTATATTCTTCTTACAAACGAAGGAGGAAAACCTGGAAAAAACGGAAAAGAGACAGAAAATAGTCAAAATACACTTCTGAGTAGACGGTTGCTATGGAAACATCAATCATCATAGACACATCATTGACATAGGAAAACTTTCCTCTGATAAATTTTAGGAAAAGTCACGAGATTTGGTGATTATTCGTCAAGCCGTTTAAAAGTTATAAGTCGGTAAAGTCAGCGCGGGCACAATGTGCCTCCCCCCCCCCCCCCAGGCGGAATAGGGTTAATAAGATAATATTTGTAGCAACTGGAAAAGGTTGATAAGCAATTTTCAAAGAAGACAAAATCTATTAACATTGTCATTGCTAAAGTACAATTCGTGTAAATGCCATTCTCACGCATAAGTAATTTTCCAGTGGAAATTAGACGGTAATACATGTATGAAAGCAGTTTCTCCAGTTCCAACCGGATAAGTGTTTTCTTGCCACAATTAGCCCATTGGTCATTGCTGTGTTTGTACTCATGAAAATCAGGAACAAGTGAACACTAAGGCCTGTTATAGTACAGGCTAGTGGTACAGGAGTGGTAAGACTTCCCTAAGTACGTGAAAGGAAAATAACAACAGCGACCTCGTGCATCATCTGTCTTCAATGCTGGTGAACAATCACTGACTAGAAAACAGCAGCTCGGAAATTCGGCGGATAGGATTCTGTTTGCTAAAATTTTCTGTGGCGTAAAGTTTCAGCTAAAAACGCCGAACAGATCAATCTGTATTAGCTTACACAAATATGCCTTTCAAAAGCTCTGAAACAATCTAAGAAAGTAGAAAATGATACTTTCAAGTATTTTGCCAAGATGTTCTCGTTGGATGCCCCTGCTTATCCTTGGTGCTGATTTCAGAAAATACCTTATAAAATGTGCTTAAAGAACATTGCAGATAGGAGACCCCCGTGTTTCTTTCTTTCTTTCTTTCTTTCTTTCTTTCTTTCTTTCTTTCTTTCTTTCTTTCTATCTTTCTTTATGTCTTGTTAGACAGAAATTTGAAAACTGTCATATTTAATATGAATCTGGCTTACTGTAGCTGCAGTTAGGTCCATAAAAGCTATCTGTACACTTGCATTCGTAATCATGAGTATCTTCTCCAATCGCTATGCAGGTAGCTCCATTCCGACAAGGACTGCTTGTGCACGGATCAACTAGCAAATATATGGATTGAACATGTTAGGATTAAAATATTTACCCTTTTAATGCAAATATATTAAAACTGGATTTCATTTTGATCATAATAATGTAATAAACCTTTAAGAGAGTAACATGTAAGACAAATTATGTTGCTGAAATAATAAGATTATAATAGTTTGTAGCGACTGGAAAAGATTGATAAGCAAGTTTTAAAGAAGACAAAATCTATTAACATTGTCATTGCTAAAGTACAATTCGGGTAAATGCCATTCTCACGCAAAAGTAATTTTCCAGTGGAAATTAGACGGTAATATATGTATGAAAGCAGTTTCTCCGGTTCCGACCGAATTTATGTTTTCTTACCACAATTAGCCCATTGTTCATTGCTGTGTTTGTAGTCATCAAAATCAGGAATAAGTGAACACCAAGGCCTGTTATAGTACAGGCTAGTGGTACAGGAGTGGTAAGACGTCCCTAAATACGTGAAAGGAAAATAACAACAGCGACCTTGTGGATCATCTGTCTTCATTGGTAGTGGACAACCACTGATGACTAGAAAGAAAAAAAGCCCATGGCCACTTAACAGAAAATACATCTACTTACATTTGTTATAGCAAAGTTGATAAGAAAGTTAACATAATCACAAAAAGCTAACTATCAGTTGCATTCTGTTTGTACATCTCATTTAAGATATCTTTCCGAGATTGCTGTATATTCTAGAAAACTTGTAAGCTTATGCGCCATTTGCATTTTTAAGTTATCGCAGCAATTTGCGCAATAGTTCCTCTTATTAACTCTCACTACCTCGGTACCGTGCTGGGAGAATATGACCTGCTACTTGAATTGCGTTTATTTCTGTGGTAGGCAACCCTCATCGCGACCGCCTCCAAATCGAAGATATGGAGGCGGTGAAAAATCCAACTTGGTTGTTTATTTAGAATCAGCTAATACAGATTGATGATTCTTGTAAACTGGAAGCAAGGATTATAAATATAACTAAAATACAACTAAATACGACACTGAAATGAAGAGCGAAAAATTATGAAGTAAAACCGCTTTCTAAAATCTCGCACATGCTACAGCTTCCATTATGACATTTCCACAAAAAGTATGATTATCGTCCGCGTACAAAGGGTACGTACAAAATATGAATTGAGAGTTCTGGTAAAAGGTATCTAGGTGAACTCAGTGATGTTCTTGAAAAGAAAATTAGATATTTATTCATTTGTTACCCTTCAACATTAGCATGTGTACACGAGGGAGGGAATCAAAAACAATTGACCTATATTGAACATTATAACGGAACTAATCGAAAGGGAGCTGAAATGATTACAATAGAAACAAAACACTTACAGAAAAAACTCTAGGTTAGCATTAGTCACATGGTACAAAGCCTAACATGCTGGATGGCAAATGGCGCAGTCTTTCTTGAACGCACCTCCCTTTACTTGGTCTTTACCAGAGAGGCCTCGGGCAATATTCTCCCAGTAGTACAACCCTCGCGCTCGGTTAATAATTAAGAAGCAATTAAATTGCAACAAAACCTGATAAGTAGAATTCCTAAAATTGAATACAGGTTATATATAATCTAAAGTAATTAGGAACTAACCACATAAGCCGGGCTCAAATTAGCAGGAAATAAAATAAGCAATCGCTGTGTTTTGCATCAAACCAGCTTACCTTGGTCACAATCTTTTCCCTGCCATCCTGTGGGACACGGCTGACAACTGTAACCATACTCAGTTGGTATACAACTGGCTCCATTCTTACACGGCGATGACCAATGACACTCGTTAACTACAAAAGATAAATATGTTACTGATCCCAGCTTAAAGCAATCGGTGGAGGATTATCACTGAAAGAACACTTAATGGAGTGGAGTTTAGTTTAATAGAAATACACCCACAGAAAAAAATATCCATACACCCACAGAAAAAAATATAGAGAGTTTTTCAGCTTTCCACGATTCTGCCGTCCACCTTCCCGCATTTCGTAGAATATGGAAAACATGCCACTTTAATCTCTGGCTACACGGAGAAAATCGATTTAGTAAACATAGTCCCTGAGAATAAAAGACAGAAATGTTAATTAGCGTGATGAATACCAACCAATAATAAATCTTATAGCAATAAAGTATTCAAGCAAAGGCCGCTTTACAACTGGAAATCAATCAAATATGGACGAAAGAAACAAACAAAAAACGATATCAGCATCATTAGTATTTTCACCGTGGTGGAGGAGTAGTAGGTTTTATTGACTTTTTTGGTTGGAGTTACAACTTGAAAAAGAGTTCATTTCATAGTCACGGCCATATGCCCTTGGCTAAAACTCACTGATTAGTATAAATGTAATTTAAGGTGTTTCGATACAGTTTTCTTGGCACCATACCTCACTTTTTGAATCGGCTCTTAGACATTCTACTCCTTGTCAGATCAACGTGAAATTTGCCCTACTTGTTGATTTTGGATTGGACTTTAGCATGGTTTACATTTTGTGAAAATCGATATTTCCATGACAACGATAAACAAAAATCCTCGAAAACAGTAAAATTGAAATTTTGCGCGATCCAGATTTCACTTTGAAAAGCAAACACCAACATCTTAAACTGTGGTGTATGGCAAACAAAATATACAAGAATAAAAAAATTTCTGTATGTTTGTTTTGAAGTAAATCGCAAACACTTTCAACCTAAGTTTTTGCATAGTAATAGTAAATGCACCGAAAAATAATCAATGCTTTGATGAAATGGCTAGAAAATAGTGTTAAAATGTGTCTTTACTTACTATTTCACGCCTAGAGAGTTTTGCTGAAACTGGTGTTCGCGATCTCTAGAACGAATTGTTTTTTAAGATCATTCCCGTAATAATTTTGTTATAATTTTTGAATTTGAGTGCTTTTGCGAAAATCTTAAGAACGTCTCGATACATTTTTTTGAAACATTAAACACGCGTGCTTGACGATGTGGTCAATTTTAGTATCGAGTCTTATTAACATCGATTCACTGAAACACTTTTAGATTCAACGTTAAAGAGGACGTATGAACCGACAGAAAAGCTTGCGTTACATATTCACAGTTGGCTAGTAAATGCTAATATATTCAAAGTAATGCGCAATGCATTCCTCCGTGATTTTTACTTTCCGTTGTAATCAACAGTGCAACAAAGAACAAAGAAACCAGATAAAAATCACGAAGCAATGAATCACGCATCACGCGAACTATTCCGTCGGTTCATACGTCCTCTTTAACGTCAAATTTGAAAGTGTTCTAGTGAATCAATGTTAATAAGACTCAATACTGAAATTGGTCACATCGTCACCAGTTTTAACAAAACTTCTTATTGCCATCAAAAGATAACAGCAATCAGAACACTTCTTCTTCCCCTGAGTAGACATTTACTTTTTTACCAGTTCTTTTTCCTATTTGCTTCTATTACTGCATGCTTGTGGATAAGTGTGGAAAGTAATATATTCTCTCCGGGGCTGTCCGCAAACAATGCCTTAGACTAGATAAGATATGGGAGACTCAGCCTAAGGCGGTCAGGAGCGGGGAGCTCCTGGTGGAGTGCCGGTTCATCGCTGCGGGGAGGTGGGCGGGACGCGAAAAGAAGCATTCGAAACACCGAAAAGACTGAATGAGCTATCGCGACAAGGGAGTGGCCTTATATAAGAGCCCCATACTAATGAGACACGTGATGGATTGCCACGGACTGAACGCAGCATGCTAGGGTTACGTAATCAGCGTTCTAAGGCTTTTTTGTGCGGAGCCCCTAGAGAGAATAGTAATATATTCTCTCCGGGGCTGTCCGCAAACAATGCCTTAGACTAGATAAGATATGGGAGACTCAGCCCTACGGCGGAGAGTCTCCTGGAAACTCCATATGAATATAAAATCTATGATCCCATAAACTCTGAACGTACATTCCTCCCAAAACTCAAACGATACTAAAAAATAGGCCAGAAACTTACAGAAGCTAACAAGTCTAAAATCTAGAACAAAGTTTAAGCATTACAGAGAAAAAAAAAAAAAAAAAAAAAAAAGAGCTCTATGGAAAAACTGGCTTAAAAGAAGAAATATCCGCAAAGGACTCGTAAACCATAGCAACATTGCACGAAGAGCCAGAAGCTTCCGCAGAGAGTAACGTAGCTGGAGCATTAGGGCGTAATATGTTCCGGAGGTCATTATAGTGGTCAACCATCTTCGTACTAGCCCAACCGACATGGTTAGCAACTGGTGAGGAGTTTCTCCATCATTGGCTTGAATTTGGTCTAGATAGAACTTTAGACGACCATGAACTGCAGAACCAATAAAAGGTTCCCGGGTAACATTATTACCTTTAGTAACACGAAATAAAAAACCCTGACCTAGGTTGATTTTAATTAACTTAGCGACTGCAATATAACGCTCAAAATTCTTGACTGGGCACACAACTAGATTGTCGCAGCGACGCACTGCAAACGTGTTAACCGAATCCCCTCTCAAAGTTTTCCCAAACGTATGGTTAAATAATATCCCAGAGGAATCGGGAAAATATAAAACCTCTCTGGACAGGACCCTACCCAAATCGGAAGAGCGGTCTCCCGAGAAAAAGTCGGTAGTGAAAAAACAAAGATCTCGACTAAAAATATACAGGGAAATAGGGGAGATCCGTGGGCTTTGAAGTTGAGCGAGAATAAACTGAGCTATAATTTGAAGTTTTTTAAGAAACAAAGGTACAGCCTTCTTTGGGCAAACTCTGGCTTTAGCCTGTTCTTCCTTAATTAATTTCAAATAGTTCTTAATAGATGGATGGGAAACAGGATTTCCAATTCCCAACCTGTCATCCCATTCTCCCCCGAGTCCAGCTTCAGCAAAGATGGCCTGAGCTTTCCCAACAGGCTGTCGACCGTACCGGCAGCTAACCTCGTAGGGCAACTACAAGAGGAAGTTCGAGTTTGGCCCGCTTGTGGACATGACATCTGATGGACTTTTGTTCGGCCTGACTTGTCCTTCCAAACGAGGAATTTCTGGATGTCCCCAGGGGAGGCAGAGGAGAGAGACTTGGGAGTGGGTAAAGATGCCAGAAATCTAACCAGCTCCCGGTGAGTAGAGGACTTTTGTTTCTCATAAGGTTTGTTGGACCTGATCTCCTTGAGTTCCGAAATACGGTCTTCAATATCTTTAAGGTCGATTTTTACCAGGTCTCGGGCGTTATCCACAACAACTAGATCTCTTCTAAATCCACACCTCTGACAAAAGTTAAACGAATCATCGTTGAGATAGGCACATTGCGGACATGGGACAGCCGGTCTCCAAATTCTGGGTCGTCTGGACTGAGAGAGAAAAAGAGGGAAATGTCTACTTTCCACTCGCTACTCTGAAGGCAAAAAGGTCCCATGGAAGTGGGCGAGATTCAAAACTTGCATTACGTGAAGGAAAAAGAAGAATCCCCAAATCCTCTTTACTTCCCAATTGTAAACGGGCGTGGCTGCGAGAAACCAGGATAGGCCACCAAAACGGGAGTGGGTAGAGCTTGGGAACGACGATAGAGAAGCACAGCTCGGATTCCAGCAGAAATCTCAAAAGTGGACCAACGAGCACAAATGGAGGAAACACGTAAGCATTCTCGGCTGGCGAAATAGTTTGAGCAAAAACGTTCACCCCTAAAGAGTGCGGCGTAAAAAAGGGGGTGAAGTGCCTTAACGTTTTGCCCTTGCTATCAATCTGGGCGTTCGAATCCAGAGACATGAGGTCAATTGTATGAGGACCAAACTTCTGTTCTAGTTCTCGCCAAGCTTTCCTAGAAAGCGTGCAATCCAGATCCGACAAGACACGGGACGGCGGATCGGCTGGATTGGCAGAAGATGGGACATACTTGAGCGAAATTACTGCGTTGAGCGCGAAGGCTGTTTCGTGCAACTTTTTGAGAGCGTCATTGAGCTGCACATTCCTACCGCCTTGTTTCTCCCAAGACTGTAAAAAGGCCAAACTGTCGGTGTGAGCATCCACACGCGCATTGGTAACGAGGGATTTACCAGCTTGCAAGGTATTAACAAAGGCGAGGGCTTCTTTAACGACAATCGGGTGAGATCTAGTATCGCTGGTCCAGTAATCGCGAACTTCGAAAGGCGGCAAGCCCGGTGACACGATAGAACCTCCCCAACCAGAATTCGAAGCGTCAGAGGAAATCTTGACCACAACGTGTTTTTCATTAAGCCACGGCAGACAACCCTCCCAAGAGTCAAGGAAGCGCCAATGTTCTATTTCCTTCCTGAGGGCTCCCGTCACCCGAACTAAACGCGAAGACCTAGAGAAGCCAGCAGTGGACCGGAAAATGTCCCTAGCATAGAGCAAGGCCGCAGGGACCGCGATACAAAAAGAAGATATTTTACCCGCCAGACGCTGGAGGGTCTTAACTGAGACCTCCCGGTTGGCTAAGATGTGCTCACGTAAAGTTGCAAACTTAATCTTCTTATCCTCCGGTAAAAGGAAGGCGCAAAGTTGAGAGTCAACCAAGAATCCAAGGAATTTGACTACTCGAGCAGGGATAAGCGACGACTTGGATAAGCCAATAAAATATCCCAAAGAAATAAGAACAAAAGCAGCTATGAAAATGGCAGCATTGACAAACTCTAAATCCGACCAATCCTCCGCAGACGCACGTGATTCAGGGGGAGGAGAAAGCTGTCCAACATGTCTGTCATCAATATACTGGCTACATGGCACTCCCAGGGATCTAATGTAGCTGGTAGCAGCCATACCAATAGAGTGGTAGACGTATGCACTGCCCTTCCAGCCAAAAGGGATAGTATTATAAACAAAATACCAGCCTTGCCATTGTAGGCCAAAATATTTTCTACTCTCTTCGGAAATTTCAACGTGGTCATAACCACTTTTATCGTCCATAGTTGTTTGGAAATGGTATTTTCCGACATAACGAGGTAAATCAGATATGTAATCCAACTTGAGGGGCAAATCTCTTATCCACAAATCGAGAAAGCGTTCATCGTGGCATAACCTTGGCTTAGAGGGTTCTATAGTCAATGGCAAACAAGATGAGGGGGATCGTCTTCACCAACCCTTCCCCAGACTGAGAGAGATCCGTTTTTAACACGTTCCAAAATTGTAGAAGAAATAAAATCCTCAAAGCCAAGACACGATTTGTTATTGCTGAACTCTGCTCTTGGCGGGTAAGGAGAATCGTAAAATGTTCCTTGAAAATCCCCTCGAAAGCGGGTGAAAAAGTCCTTAACGTTAACCTTATATTTGATGTATGATAAAATCTCATCTTGTTTTGGATGCTGGGCGAGGATTTCCTCCCACTTGTCAACATGCCTGTGCAACTCCCCAGCTACAAAAGCGTCCGGGTTTCGGAATGAAAGAAGACTAGGTGAAGCTTTGGCCATGAGCGAGGAAACCATCTGAACTGAGGGTACCGGGGTTACGACGCCTTGGGGTTTACCCTTCCAATCACACCAGGTAACGGAAACACGCTGGAGCGCAGCTTCTTCTGGGTTGAAATGAAATGTCTTAAATCGTTTACAATTCCCCTGAAAGGAAATGAAGCGAACTATGAGGGGGGAAAACCGCAAAGCGAAGCAACCCCGAAATACCCCGTCCAGGGACAGAGCAATGAAGGGTATAAGATACCCCTTCGGGGAAGCCTAGCTCGAGCGGGGAAACGAGAATACAACTAGACACACAAGAGAAAAAACGAAATTCAGAAGGAACTGACACACAAACAGTACATCTTTATTATTTCCTCTTATTCAAAGGGCAATTGGCAATAAAGTGCCCTACACTCTTACAATTGAAGCATTTGCCCCGTAAGGGACCTGAGCGCCCGCCTCTACGGCCTCTGAAGCCGGTGGAGAACATAGGGCCCCAAGAACTGGGACCCGGCTGAGAACCTTGGCCAAATTGAAGGACAGGACCACGTGGCGACGGAGACGGATTGCTTGATTTCAAAAGCTTATGAATCTGGCCCGCTACCAGTTTCTCTTCCTTGTCACCCAACAAATTGATGATAATGGCGGCAAGGCGGGGTTCATCGACAAGTGGTCTGCACTGTTTAAAGATCGCATCGAATCTCTTGCGATTGGGGTGGACAGTCTCCCTTGAAACATCCGCCAACTGTTCAAGAGCAGCAATAAGGGCGTACCGGTCAACCAGGGGAGTAAGGCGGCTGGCCAGCTGACGCACAGTATCGAGGGCCGACGTAACGCTAGTACGAGTCAGGGTTGATTCCAACCGCTCTACCTTGTCTTTCAATGCATTAACATTCTTAAACCAAAGAAAGTAAAAAATTAGCACACGGCCGGACAAAATCGCTAAAACACATGAAGTGAGACAAATTCACTCTAGCACTCTAAAGCGAGACAAGACACAATAACAGTTCTTCAACGAGATAAACTCTTAACATCGCCGCAAGCGGAGCGAAAAGCTCCGGCAACGAGACAAACGCACAATATAAATATCCTAGAAAGACAAACCCACAATGACATTTGGGTGAGACAAACTGATAAAACGCTTCAGAGAGACAAACTCACTAGAACATCTCGGCGAGACAAACTCACTACGACACATCAACGAGGTAGACTCACTATAACACTTAGAGAGGTAAACTTACAATAGAACTACAGCGAGACAAACGCACTAGAACATCTAGGTGAGACAAACTCACTAGAATATCCCGGTGAGACAAACTCACTACAACACGTCAATGAGACAAACTCACTTTAACACTTCAGTGAGGGAAACTCATAATAGAACTACGACGAGACAAACTCACTTCAACACTTTGTTGAGACAAACTCACTAAAAACACTTCGGTGAGGCAAACTCACTAAAATACTTCGGTGAGACAAACTCACTAACACTTTGGTGAGACAAACTCACAAAAAACACTTCGGTGAGACAAACTCACAAAAAACACTTCGGTGAGACAAACTCACTAACACTTCGGTGAGACAAACTCACTGACACTTCGGTAAGACAAACTCACTGACACTTCGGTGAGACAAACTCACTAACACTTCGGTGAGACAAACTCACTAACACTTCGGTGAGACAAACTCACTGACACTTTGGAGAGACAAACTCACAAAAACACTTCGGAGACAAACTCACTGTAAACACTATAACTTACGGTAAGACGAACTCATAACACCAATCCGTAAACGCTTCTAAGCGAAATAAAACAAACTCACCGCAACACTGCAGTAAAAAACTAGCTATACACCAACCCAAGCGAGACTAACTCGCTAGGACAGTTCGGGTGACATGAATACGAACCGAGTACGAGACTTCGAATGAAACTAGTGACCACAACAAAGAGCGGAACAAATACGATAGGCAGGAGGGGCGAAACAAACTCACTTGAAACCTATAACAACAACGCTATAATCAAGACAAACTAGCGTATAAAGCTAACCAAACGGGAAACTAAAGCTGCGACGATCCGCAAAACGTAAACGCTAGCCCCCAATAGCAGAAAGAAAGCAAAGCAGGCGAACGAAAGGCAAGAACGACTTACCACATCAGCATGAGGTTGATGAGCAGGTTGAGCTGCAGGGACCGCAACTTGCGCTACTGCAGCTGGTGGATCGCCGCCATCAATATTTTGAGCGTCCTGAGCAGCTCCGGCTTGTGCTGGCGGAACTGCTAAAGCGTCTTGTAATTGTTGAACATCAGCCGGAACAACAGGAACTTGGTCAGCCATAAGAATTAAAGTGTGGCGCAGCGATGAAGCGAAAACAAAAAGCGCGAAAAGAAGCATTCGAAACACCGAAAAGACTGAATGAGCTATCGCGACAAGGGAGTGGCCTTATATAAGAGCCCCATACTAATGAGACACGTGATGGATTGCCACGGACTGAACGCAGCATGCTAGGGTTAGGTAATCAGCGTTCTAAGGCTTTTTTGTGCGGAGCCCCTAGAGAGAATAGTTATGTATTTCTTTCTGCAGTAAATCGCGGGGCTTTTCATGATCATTCATCAAAATGCAATTTTTCGCGTGCCCATGTTAATTCCCTAGACACTTTTAAACAAGTTTCACTAGCCATTGTTTTTTTGGAAATATCACGCCTTTCGACATCACTAAGCGCCACCACAGCGCTTTCTACCTCTTGCACCGTGAACCTAATTATCACTTTTAAGTTCTTTTTTCAGCTAAGTCTTTGTTTTCTATACATTTTCGTTTTCCTTTGTTACAGCTATTCTCTAATTTTTCAACAGTCTGTTTTTTTGCGTATGCTTTTAGATAGTAGGTTAGTGTTTTTTTGGCTTGTTTTACTGGGAGGCGAGCGTCATGTCCATGGATATTATCATAAATAACGTGAATCAAGATGGATCTTAAAGTAGCCTCGCTTAATGTGAGAGGGCTGGGGAATAAGGAAAAACGAAGAGAAACTTTTAATTGGCTCCGGTCGAAAAGATTCTCAATTTATTTGTTGCAGGAAACACACTGTACAAATAACTTCATGCAACAGTGGACGTCTGAATGGGGTTATCAGGCCCTCTTCAGCTGTTGTACAAGTAATAAAGCAGGGGTCGGTATACTATTTAATAACAATTTCACTTTTCAAATCCTTAAAACTTATATAGACCCGTTGGGAAGATTTCTAATTTGTGATATAAGAACGAATGGTATTTACTTAACAATTGCTAACTTATATGCTCCAAATGATGACAACAAGTCGTTTTTCACAAATTTTTTTGATCACCTGAGGGATTTTAAAGGCGATGATGTAATAATCGGTGGGGATTTCAACCTTGTCCTCGATGTGGAAAAGGATAAAAAAGGCGGCCTTGCAAAGACCCATAAACAATCAGCAAGTGTTGTGCATGACGCGCTTACGGAATTTGATTTAGTTGATATATGGAGGACCTTCAATCCGGACGGCAGAAGGTACACCTGGCGACGAAAAACTCCTGAAATTCATTGTCGACTCGATTTCTTTCTGGTAAGTCAGAGTATCGCTACGATAACACAAACCGTAGATGTAGTGCCGGGCTATAAAACAGATCATTCTATGATAACGTTGATAATCTCTTTGCATTCCAATCAAAGGGGGAATGGTTTTTGGAAGTTGAACACATCTCTCTTGTCAGATGAAGATTATGTTAAGCTGATAAAAAGTACTATACACCAAACCAAAACTTGCTATGTAAACGACCCGACAGTGAGCCCAGCCCTTCTCTGGGAAATGATAAAACTTAAGGTTAGAGAGTCTTCCTTGAGCTATTCTGCCATGAAAAAGAAGAAAATAAATAGGATCCAAGAGGAAATTGAAAAAGAAATCGCTAAATTAGAAACTGAACTATCTAGCGCCGGAAAAACAGTATCTAAAATACTTTCCATTACGGAAGCTCTTGAAGGGAAAAGAGAAGCACTTGAAAAATTAGTGGAGCATCGAACCAAGGGTGCAATACTGAGGTCGAAGATTGTATGGTACAATGAGGGGGAAAAAATACGAAGTACTTCCTCAATTTGGAAAAAAGACACTTTAAGCAAGGGACAGTGAGCCAGCTCAAAAACAGTGACCAGAAGTTTGTTTTCTCTGATAAGGAAATTCTAGCCGAATGTGAATCCTTCTTCAGCAATTTTTACTCGTCTCAAGGTGACCTGACAGAATCTGAGTTTTCTAAGGTTTTTTCGACAAAAAAGGAAACGTGCTCAGTGACGATCAGCAGAATGTATGTGAGGGAGTCCTCAATAAGAACGAATGTTTAACGGCCTTAAGGTAAATCACCGGGAACGGATGGTCTACCTGCTGAATTTTACAAATTCTTCTGGAATGACATCTCAGATACGCTTATAAAGGCTCTAAATTATGGCTATGAAATGGGGCAACTTTCCGTGACGCAAAGAAGAGGGATAATTAAACTTTTACCAAAAAAAGATGCGGTACCTTATTATATTAAGAACTAGCGGCCCATTTCTCTACTCAATTGTGATTATAAGATCGCGACCAAGGCTATTGCGAACCGAATTAAGACGGTGATCCCGAAAATAATCAATTATGATCAAACGGGCTTCATAAAGGGCAGGTTTATTGGAGAAAACATTCGCTTGATTGATAGTTTGACCAATTTCTGTGCAGAGAAAAATACTCCAGGCCTTCTCCTTTTTCTAGATTTCGAAAAAGCATTTGACACTTTAGAACGGCCCTTTATTAGAAAAGCCTTGCAGCATCTTGGTTTTGGGCAGTCATTGATTCACTGGATAAATGTCTTTTACAGCGGTGCCGAAAGCTGCGTTCTGAATAATGGCTGGGCGGGAAATTTCTTCAAGTTGTCCCGGGGTGTAAGACAAGGCTGCCCCCTCTCCCCCTACTTATTCATTATTTCAGCTGAAATCCTAGCAAATGCTATCCGAGCTAATCCAAATATTAAAGGGATTATTGTTAAGAACACCGAAATTAAGATATGCCAATATACCGATGACACCACTTTAACACTAGATGGCTCCGAGAAGTCCTTCCAGGAGGCTTTGTCGATGTTAGAAACATTTGGAAACGTGTCCGGCCTCGGGCTCAATTACAAAAAGACAGAAGCTTTCTGGATAGGGTCAATGTCTAACAGAAAAGTCATTCTCTTTCCAGAAAACAACCTCAAATGGCCGGAGTAAAAAGTAAAAGCTTTAGGGGTCTGGTTTTCAAACGACCCACAAATATCCCTATCATTGAATCTTCTCGAAAAATTGGAAACGGCAAGAAAGTGCCTTACCTCGTGGAGTCTCCGAAGGTTAAGCCTAATCGGGAAAATCGTTGTTTTAAAAAGCCTTGTTGCATCACAGCTAGTTTATGTTTTGACATCCCTTCAATCCAAAGAGTCTATTATTAGGGAAGTAAATAGCCTTTTCTATGATTTTCTGTGGGACGGAAAAAGCGATAAAATAAAGCGAAAAGTTATGATAAACGACTTTAAAGATGGCGGTCTTAGAATGTTGGACATTGAGTCTTTTAATAAAGCCCTAAAGTGCTCTTGGATTAAAAAATATTTGGACGATGAGAACAAAGGCAAATGGAAACTTTTCCTGGATTTGGAATTGGAATGTTTTGGGGGGAAGATGTTTTTTACTTACAATCTGAGCAAAAATGACCTTCTAAACCGCGTTCATTTTAAGGACCCTTTCTTAAAGGAAGTTCTGAATATCTGGACCGAAGTTACCTTTGAAACCCAGTTAAAATCGGTTGAGCATTTCCATTCTCAATCTCTTTGGTTTAATTCGGTGTTTAGAATCGCCAAAAAGACTTTTTTCTATTCTGACTGGTCTAGGAGTGGCATTAATCAAGTCAGGGATTTGCTAAAAGACGATAACTCCTTTCTCTCGTACCAAGAATTTAAGGCAAAATTTAAATTCACACCGTGCCCTCTTACCTATTGTGGCGTTATTTCTATGCTTAAAATAGTCAAAAAGTCTCTGGGAAATAACCCAACGGAAACGATGAAGCACGAACCAATGACCTCTAAGCTAGAAAAGGCAAAAAAAAGCAAGTCAACTCGTATACAAGGTCTTTGTAGAAAAAAAGGGATATTTACCTGCCAAGAGTCAAGAAAAATAGATGTCGGATTGTAATTGTACCGAGATAAATTGGAAAGCAGCTTATCTGTTAACCCGCCAGTGTACTAATAGTTCAAGGTTGATTGAGTTTCAATTTAAGCTTTTACATCGGAGAATTCCCACAAATTCCTTCTTGCAAAAAATTGGCTTAAAGGAAAGCGGCAAATGCTCTTTTTGCGGTGTTGAACTTGAAACACTTACTCATCTCTTTTGGGATTGCGATGAAACCCAATGTTTTTGGTCTAAGGTTGTGGCTTGGCTGAAAGAATGTAAAGTTGTTCAGGAGTCTTACATTCTAGAGATAACGAAGGCTCTGGGCCTCAGGCCAGATACATCGAACGTGAAGCTACAAATTAACTATTGTCTCTTGCAAGCAAGGTTCTTTGTATGGTTTTGCAAGGTGAAGGGGAAAACTATAAGTTGGATCAATTTTAAGCAAATTCTCAAAAGAAACTTTGAAATAGAAACAGCAGGCCACCCAAATAAATTGGAATTGAAAAAATGGACCCTTTTGTCCCCCTTCCTGTAGGTTGTCTTTTTTTTACTTGTTTTTCTGGACGAACGTGACCCCAAGCTCTCTCGCTCTAAACAAGAACATAAGGCAATATATACGGTGTCTATAATGAAAAGCATGACGCACGTCTTGCCCCCTCTTCTCTCTTCCTAATTTCTTTTTTCTTTATAATTTAACTTCCTTCTAGTTTCTGCTTTTTGTATTTTTGTCTATTTGTGTATTTAAGCTTAAAAAGATATTATTGTATATATTTGTAAAGCCTTTGTTGTGTAATGGAATAAAACATCCTATTATAAAAAAAATTTTCTAGGCGTAAAATAGTAAGTAAAAGACACATTTTAACGGTACTTTCTAGCCATTTCATCAAAACATTGATTATTTTTCGGTGCATTTACTATTACTGTGCAAAAACTAAGTTTGAAAATGTTTTTGCTATTTACTTCGAAATAAACATACAGATTTTTTTGTTCTTGTATGTTTTGTTTGCCATACACCATAGCCTACCTGTAGGCGTTGGAGTTTTTCTTCGGCGAGAAAACCCGGAGTTCGCTATCTTGGCCGCCATTTTGGAAAATACGCGACGCGGAGGAGCGGGGCGAGCGATAGTTGACAAAGAGGCGACGCGAGGGGAGGGGGCGGGAGGCGCGAAAAGAAAGAAGGTTTTTCTCTTCTCTCCCCCTCCCCCCTCCCTCGATTTTTGCGCTCGCCCGCTCGTCCCCGGGACCGCGCGTCTTAAAAATCCAAGATGGCGCCCGATTAGCGAACGGACCGAGTTCTCCGCGATAAAAACACCCAGTAACCGCCTGCAAGCAGGCTACATACACCACAGTTTAAGATGTTGGTGTTTGCTTTTCAAAGTGAAGTCTGGATCGCGCAAAATTTCAACTTAACCGTTTTCGAGGATTTTTGTTTATCGTTGTCATGGCAATATTGATTTTCACAAAATGTAAACCACGCAAACGTTCAATCCAAAACCAACAAGTAGTGCAAATTTCACGTCAATCCGACGAGATGAAGACTGTCTAAGAGCCGATTTCAAAAGTGAGGTATGGTTAAAAAAAAACTGTATCGAAACACCTTAACTAGGACCACTTTGTCGGATGCTTACCAAAAACTCAAACTGAATAGGGATGCATTTTAGGTAAAACTTTAAGCACCTTCTAATCTTCCATGCCTTTAGTTTGATAATATATTTTTTCCGGCTGGGTTTACTAAGTAGACAACCGTGAATGTATGTCGACATAGCATTTCCAACTAAACCTATTACGGCAACGTTTTTGAGTTTTCAAGAATGGTATCTTCAATCTGGTTTTCTTACCACAATTAGCCGATTGGTTATTGTAAACAGGATCAAATGAGCACCAAGGTTTGATTCCATTGTCAACAGTGGTACAGGTGTAATAATACACCCCTGAATACTCGAAAGGAAAAAAACAGCAGCGGCCTTGTGGATCATCTGTCTTCAATCCTGGTGGACAATCACTGACTAGAAAGAAAACAAGACCAGTTAACACAAAAAAACATTATATTTACATTTATTATAGCAAAGTTGATAAGAAAATTAACATAATCACCAAAAAAGCTAACTTTAAAGTTGCACTGTGTTTGTACATCGCATTTAAGATATCTTTCCGAGGTTGCGGTATATTCTAGAAAACTTTTACAGTCAACGCGCTTCACGCATGAACGACCATGGAATGAAATTCTTCGCGTGCGCATTCCTTTCTGTAATTGGATTAACGTATCCTTGTAGATAGATTGAAAGACAAGTTTTTTTTCGATTAACGAAATCGATTCTTCGAAAGTTCACACGTATCAGAAATCAGATCAGATCAGAAATCGTCAACATGACGCACTGGGGAAGAAGTACTAATCAGTTACTCCAGGGATGTCATCTGTTATCAAGGATTATTTCCTCCACAAGAAAATGGTTGAGTCGTCGCGTGGACTGAATAGTGGCGGACGATTTATGAACAGCTCCTTTAATTTGTCACTCTTGTGTTCCGTGAAACATCTGACAACCCCAATCCAGCATTGAAAAGGTTGGCGATTTCGTTCCTTACATTAGAAGGCAAAGGTTTACTCGTTCCTTGCATTAGAAGGCAAAGGTTTACCGGGATCGTAAAAGCCCCCAAGCGAATTTCTTGCCGTTTGGAGTTAGGAAACCTGAACTTATGTTCCGATCATGTGCAAACCTGTGTACACCTGGGCGAAAACCGTTTACCTGTATAAAATGTGGCGGTTGTTATTTATATTTTCTGCAGGTTTCCACGAAACCTCCAGCCAAAGAATAAGTTGCCTTGTTAAAATTAGTGACTCCTTTGGACTTTCTTTCTAAGGATAACTGTTGTCGATTTTCTCTTTTGGGGTTATTTTTGTCGGCCTTTATATGTTCTCGCCACTTTTTGCGCCGGACTTGAAAACAATAAAAATATGTCGCGTGACATACCGAAAAATTGAGCTAATTTAATACGCTACAAAAACTAACTTTTCAGTTCCTGTTCGGCAAGTTTATTAGGGTGTCTGTAAAACCCGGAACACCCCGGAACTCCCCGGAACACCCCGGACCACCCCCGGAACAGCCCGGAACAGCCCGGAACAGCCCGGAACAGCCCGGAACAGCCCGGAACAGCCCGGAACAACCCCGGAACACCCCCGGAACATCCCATAATACCCCGGAACATCCTCGAAACAGCAAGGAACTCCCCCGGAACACCAAAAATAGTGGTCAGCGGTCAGACTGCTCACGAATTGACTAAGCCGAAGACCTCCGAAGATTCCCAATTCTTCATAAGACGTTTGCGGATCACCCTGAGATTTCCGTGCATTTCAAGAATGCTTCGGAATATTTTCGAAGCTTTTAAGAACAGCGAAAAAATCATTAATTAATGGGAAAAATATATCATGCACGTGACCTTCATATCAATAACTTACGATTTTCAGTGATATGAAAATGCAACAGTTGAACTGTTAATTCTGCATTGATTTTTCTCGTGCGAGGTTTGCATTATAACGTTCAAAAAACAGGTGCGACCTCAAGGACATAACAAAGCCAAATGATACAGTGTCACGCAATGCTATAAGGTCATTATTCCGAGGTCACACGATCGTCATCGTTTTATTTCCACAGGCGCATGGAAAATGTTTGGCCGCCGGTTCGTTACGCTAATATATACACCTCATTTAAAACAACCTCAGTTTATATTAATTTGAAGTATCATACCGAAGTGCATGAGTGCTGCAGGAATGTTAAAATCCGAGAACGTTTTTTCATGTCTAATAAATTCCCATCTTGCAGCTTTCTCTTGTCATATTTGAATGGCAACGTTTTTGCAGTTAGGCCTGCATATATTTTTGGTTAACAAAATAGCGTAGCTTTGAAAATAAATGAGTAGGAGAAATGTGCGCCTGCAAAAAAGTACTCACTATAATTTTGTAGAGGTATCCGAGGGCTTATAATGTAGGATATCACAACGTAACCCGGGAGCAAAGGGATCGAACGAGTTTACACCTTTATAGCGAGAAAAGGAACAAGTATTTTATTTACTTTCACAAGATCTAGTTAGACTTTAAGAAAAAAATTCAGTAAACGAAAAAAGGAAAATATCAACGACGAGGGTACATATCACATTTCCTTGAACTTTGCAAAGTTCGTGTGCTCCCTCAATAAGCCAACTTTATACGTTGCGATAAACCTTGAGTTACAACTTACTTCTCAAAACTATTCCGGACATTTTTCTAATTGGTCTTTAGAAAGAACGGCGGTGTTTCTTTGCCCAGTTCGTACAGTAACAGCAAGTGGGGCACTTATTGAGAGCATGCGGTAGTACTAGCCACATAAATTGAAAAGGAACAGCCTTTACGGAAACAAAATGAATCCTATAGACGTTTAGCGGCCTGCAAAATCTATTTTGTTTTGCGTGCAAAATCTGTCACGCAATGCCCAAGAGTAAGTTATCGCGACCGTGACGTGTTATATGGTGAATCGAATTATTATTCGGGATGCCCACCCCCAGAATTTCACTTATAGACGTCACATCGGTTTGCCGAGAGTTATAATGCAAATCTCGCATGAGTTACAACAACTTCAATAATTGAATTGAAATATTCAAAATCAAATCTTTGTCGATCTAAAGGACACCAATGTTATTTGTTATTTTATTTTTGTCATTTTGTCTTCGGGTGATCCGCAAAGGTCTTCGGAAAAATTCGGAAATCTTCGTTAATCTTCGGAGGTCCTCGGGTCAGTCTCTGCGTGGGCGGTCTGACCGCTGACCACTATTTTTGGTGTTCAAGAGTGTTCCTGGCTGTATTGAGGGTATTCCGGGGCATTATGGGATGTTGCGGGGTATTATGGGATGTTCCAGGGGTGTTCCGGGGTTGTTCCGGGCTGTTCCAGGCTGTTCCAGGGGTGTTCCGGGGATGTTCCGGGGTGTTCCAGGGTGTTCCAGGGCTGTTCCTGGTTTTACAGACACCCTGTTTATTACGATGTTACCAGAAAAATTTCGAATAACTAAACTAATTCTTACAATATAGAATTCAAGTTTCAAAGAATCGCTAAATTTTTCGAAGAATGAAATCGAAGAATAAACTAATCGGTGAATATTTGAAGGTGAGCGTTCATACGTGAAGCGCGTTGACTGTAAGCTTATGCGCTAATTGCATTTTTAAATTCTCTTAGTAATTTCCGCAATAGTTCCTGGAGAAGATGTTTTTGTAAAGGCAGCTATCACGAGACTTTACGAAAGGAAAGAGGATCCTGACTAACGTTACGTGTCAGTAAGAAATATGTGTATAAAAGATGCTTACCAGAGACCAAACTGACACTGCACACCGGTAAAAAGTAAATAAACATAGCTGATTTCATTTCATAGAGAAGACAAAAAGCATGAACATTGTCATTGCTAAAGTACAATTTGTGTTAATGCCATTCTCACGCATAAGTAATTTTCGAGTGGAAATTACAGGGTAATACATGTATAAAAGCAGTTTTTCCAGTTCCAACTGACTCAGTGTTTTCTTACCACAATTAGCCCATTGGTGATTGTAAACAGCATCAAATGAGCACCAAAGCCTGTTATGATCAACAGTGGTACAGGAGCTGTAAGACTTCCCTTCATACGTGAAAGGAAAAACACAACAGCGGCCTTGTGCATCATCTGTCTTCTTTCCCGGTGGACAATCACTGATGACTACAAAGAAAACAAACCCACTTAACACAAAAATACTTATAATTACGTTATTATAGCAACGTCACATAAAAGCTAACTATAAGTTGCATTCTGTTTGTACATCTCATTTAAAGTAGCTATGTCACGGATAACGCATCTTGAAAAAATTGGCAAGTTTTTTCAAGTTTGTCATTTGAAGTCCGTCTTAATCTCCCTCAGTCATAACCATCCTTGTTTAGTTTTTGTTTATTATTACTTCTTTGGTGTTTTTCTACATTAGAAAACATTATTTTGAGGTTCCCTTTAATAAGAAAATAATTTTGTCAGATCAAAAAATTGAATGAAAATACCCTGACATAGTTCTTTTAAGATATAATTCCGAGGCTGCTGTATATTTAAGAACACTTGTAGGCTTATGCGCCATTTGCATTTTTAAGTTATCTTAGTAATTCGTGCAATTGTTCCTGGAAAAGATGAGTGTTGTGAAGACGGCTATCACGAGATTTTACGAAAAGAAAAAGAAAACTGACTTACGTTACGTATCAGTAATAAATATATAAATATCAATTTTTTATTAATATTATTATTATATTTATATTAAATTATATTCCAATATTTTTGTTTTAATATTATTATGACATTAATATTATATATAAATAACAAATATGTGTATCAGAAAATGCTTACCGGAGACCAAATTGACACTGAACAGTAAAAAGTAAATAAACATAGCTGATTTCATTTTGGCTACCTAGAATGAAATACAACATTTTGCAAGTCAATCCTTTAACAAATAAGGTGAAATAAAGTGTTTCCAGAGGCGTTGAAATCTTTCAAGATCGAGATGTATCGTTTCTGCTGGTTAAGACTTTAATCATCAAGATACTAAAATCTCAGCGTTTACAGGCTTTAACAACTAATTTTCTTCTGTAAACCATCAATAGATCTAGAATCCCTTTTGTTTACTCGAGTGACTAAAATGTAATAAATTGTTCCTTGGCACACAAACAAAAACTTTTAAAAATATCTGATTTGTTCCATCACACACTTAAAGTCATGGGTACAAAGCTTTCCACAGTTCTCTGTAGGAGTTTCGTTTATTGTCATTAAATATGTGTTTATTGTTCATCGTGGTGTAAGATAGGTAAGATGAACGTTTATTCGTTTGTCTCACGATGGAATCGCTTTGAGTTGTTGATCGCGACGTTTCGCCTGCAATACTGCTAGTCTTCATCAGGCGATGAGGTCAATTGTTTACGTGTCGCTATTTGTAGCATGATGGTTCGCTGCTATTGGTGCATTTCGATCCTCATTATTATTCCGACTATTAGATGTTGTTCCCTCACAGGTCCGTTTTGTGTTTGGTCGGCTGTTGTGCTTTCTGATCGTAGGTATCCAAGCTTCTGGAATTTCGATTCCGCTATCTCTATTGATGTTATTAGGATGAAGTCTTATATGGATAGCCTCTTTGACCCTACGTGTGTACCAGTGAGGGTCACGATCAATAAACTTAACTTCTTTCCAAATAGGAAGATGCCCGGTTTCGTTAGCGTGTTCCGAAACTGCGGAGGTTTGCGTACGAGCAAGCCGTATATCTCTGTCGTGTTCTTTTATCCTGTCCTGCATCGCTCTCCCTGTTTCCCCGATGTATACTTTGCCGCACTCACATGGAATTTTATAGACGACACCGTCTTGTTTAGATGGTTCAAGGGTGTCTTTCGGTCGCACTAAGTGAGACCTAAGAGTTGTGTCTGATTTGAAGACGGTGCGTACACCTTGTTGTTGTAGGCAGCGGCGAAGAATCTCTGATACACCTTTTTTGTAGGGTAGAACCGCAGTAGATTTAAATTCCTGCGTAGGTTCCTTGTTGGTTGTTGGTCTTGTTGTCTTTGTGAGCTTTCGTACAAATGAAGAAGGATATCCGTTCGAAACAAGTACCCATGATAAATGTTTCTTTTCTTTAGAGATAGCTGATGGTTTAGATGTGAGGTGTTTGGCTCGGTCATATAGACACTTAACAATACCACGTTTCACTGACTGAGGATGGTGTGAATCATAGGCTAGGTATTGGTCAGTATGGGTGGGTTTCTGTAAACAGTGGTGGTGAGAAGAAGCAGGTATCGTAGGTATCCAGAAGCTTGGATACCTACGATCAGAAAGCACAACAGCCGACCAAACACAAAACGGACCTGTGAGGGAACAACATCTAATAGTCGGAATAATAATGAGGATCGAAATGCACCAATAGCAGCGAACCATCATGCTACAAATAGCGACACGTAAACAATTGACCTCATCGCCTGATGAAGACTAGCAGTATTGCAGTCGAAACGTCGCGATCAACAACTCAAAGCGATTCCATCGTGAGACAAACGAATAAACGTTTCGTTTATTGTTTCAAAAAATGAACAAGACAAAAAAAAAACTGTAAGACTTAGCTTGTACGTATTTCTTGAAACTAGTATAATATGAATGGATCCGAAACTTATATTCTTTTCAGGGAAAGAGATTGTACCGACTTTACTACGCTGGTTTTAATTTGCCGATTAATGGCGTTTCAATACAAAGAGTATGACATAAGAATGAAGAAGTATATCAATCTTCTGTTTCAAAGGTTGATAACTGTAAGTGGTGAAACACGACTTATCCTGCTAAAATCAATTTATTATAGAGTCTTCAAAGGCAAAGAATAAAGACCGTTTTGTGCGACTCAAAATAAACACTCCAATTTGTATGCATTTCTTATTATACTGATTTTCGTTAATACGTGCTGATTTTCACAAAACTTCAATTCCAAATCAATTAGGCTCGTTACAAACATTTAACCAAGCCGGTTTGCGGTTTGTCGTTCATTTCCTTAGAGTCAAAAATGAATTGAATTCATTCTGTCAGTGAAGGGCTGAAACTGTGACACACAACTTTGACAAGAGAAATAATAATAGCAATTTAAGTGAATTGTTTTTAGTCCTTCATTTCTTTTAGTGGACAATACAATACAATACAATACAATACAATGCAATACAATACAATACAATACAATACAATACAATGCAATACAATACGATACACTTTATTTAACGAGGGTGAACATATTAACGTTTTACAGTTTTCTAACATATGGCCCTCAAAATAAACATTAAACATTACAAAATAACAGATAATCTAAACTAAACTATAAGTAGGAGAAGTAATAAGCTAAGAAACATGAAGTAGTCACATACTAAAAAAAACAGCGGCATCGTTAAGAAGAAAGCGGCATTCATGGCAACAAAGCTCCTCAAGATGGGAGACAGTATTGAGGTTTTGCAGGAAAAGGTCACGAAGTTTATGCTTTAGCGAAAACGAAAAGGAAGACAAAGCACTAGGCGAGGCAAGGGGGTGCGCAGCAAGTATCTTTAAATCAACCTCAAGGGCATTAAAGATAACAGTGGCGGAATACGAGAAGGTGCGCTTACCCAAATTTGTTCTAGGCTGGGGGATAACTAAGTTATGAGAAATAGTACCTCTAGTTATACGAGTAGTCCGTGTAGTGGATAGAAAGGAGAACTTCTGTTTAAGACAAAGAGGAGCTTCAGGATTAGCCATAACAGAGAAAAGTAGCTGCAGTTTCCTACATTTTATCATTTCATTTACTGGGATCCATTGAAGTCTACTGCAGACTATGTTGAGGATTGAAACTAGCCTTACTACTTGAAATAGCAGCCACTATCATCCTACAACGTCTTTACGGTGTTCAATGTGAACAGTTTCTAAGCAGGCATCAGTTGTTATGTTACGTTTCCCTACTGACTCATTTTAAACGTTTTACAGGCCTGTTGGTTTGAAAATGTTACTGTTCGATGCAATAAAATTGTTCTAGAATCGTTTATTGAAGTAGTAATAGTTGCTAAGTCCGTTCATTTCTGATGTTTCCCTACCTAAAACACGTGGAAAAATATTGCGCCGATAATTAAAAATCGATTAGTTTGATAAAAAATCGATAAGAATAATTGGAAAATCGATAACTATCGATTACTCACAACGTAACCCTTTATCGATTTTTATCGATTTCCGATACAATTTACCAATTTTTATCGATTTTTATCGAATGTTATCGATTATCGATTTTATCGATTGAACACGTACGCGTCGGGATTGAACAAACTGATTTGTGCAAATCGGAGACTTAAGCGCTTCAAGAATATACTGTCTTTTATTTCATGCACCTATCACGTAGACAAGAATTGAAACTCTTCTTCCATTAAAAGAAAAATGTTTTTCCATTAACCCTATTTAGCCTGGGGGGGGGGGGCACATTGTGCCCGCGCTGACTTTAACGAACTATAACTTTTAAACGGCTAGCCGAATAATCACCAAATCTCGTGACTTCTCCTAAAATTTATCAGAGAAAATTTTTCTGTGTCAATGACGTGTCTATGATGGTTGACCTTTCCATAGCAACCGTCTACCCAGGAGTGTATTTTGAGTATTTTCTGTCGTTTTTCAGTCTTTTTTTTTCAGTTTTTCCCCCTTCGTTTGTAAGAAAAAGATAATCCTTTGCTTTTTCGTGCTTGTTTTGATTAAGTATGTTTCCTAGAACAAATTCATATATTTTTCGATGTCGTCATTGTCAACTGTATGACTGCAGGATCGGGATCCAAGATGGCGGCCTCAAATTCAAAATGGCTGGTTTGTGACGCCATTCTGACGTCATGACACGTGATAACTGACATGTCATAACACCAATCTGTTAAGCTAATGACGTACTAAAAAGTCATGCCAAGTTTCATCACAAGAGCCTTAATACTTTACGAGATCTGTAGGGGGGCACTTTGTGCCCCCTCCCCTCCCCCCCCCCCCCACCAGGCTCGGAAACCCAAAAAAAGCCCAGGCGGAATATTAGGTTAAATTATTAAAGGAATATTAGGTTAAGAAAGAAGCTTCGCTGGTCAAAATTAGCCAAAATGTTGCTCCACAGGATGTCCAAGCTCACTATGAGAGGAGCGCAAATATCAGCCTGTTCTTTTTTGTATATATTATCAGTCGGCAAAATATAAGAGTTTGTATGGAAAATGCAACTAAGACGCTTTAAATGCCATAAATGCGAAATGATTCATAATACAAATGGTCCACCTTGTTTCTGTGTTGTATTAATTGCTATTTAATGGACTTTTAGGGTGATTTGAAGTGTTTTGAGAGAGAATAAGCGTCCTTGATTATTTGCACCTAAGGTAACACACTGTAAGCCGTCACGTGACCGACTCAAAGTTATTTATTTGCTGAAAATCTCGAATTTTGGCACCTCTCTCCAAAATTCTTCAAGACACCAATAACTTTATATCGTAACAAAAACGGCATACCAAAAGTCCAACATTCGCGTCCTTTTCTTTATCAAAATTGCAATTTTCAGTCTCTCCGCCATATCGAACCATCCGTGTGACGAACTGTTCGCGAATGCAAATTTCTGATCTCTTTTCGCTTGAAGGCTTGCACAACAGGCGCTAAGAACAAAAATATCCCGTGTATGGGAAGTGTATTTGATAAATTACGTGTGAAGTTTGGAAATCGAACGTGAAGCGTGCAAAATGCAGAACTTGTGATTTACGCCAGTTTTAGCGTCAAGGCGTTACCGGAAAAAACTGCACGTGGTTAAATAGATTCAGCAACATAAAACACATTTTACTTTTATAATTTTATCTTGAATACGAAAAAGCTAAACAGAGGTCTTTTTTCACACCCTCTGATAGTATTGAAGGTTGATATGTCGAAATGTCAATATGTGTAGCACATAAGTAATTTTGAATTTTTTCCGGAATTATCAGTAAAGGTTTTTTTTTTTACTTTTAACAGTAAGGATAATCGGCCATTTCGACTACGCTTCACTTGTGACTTTCAAATTGTGCATGTAATTTGTCAAATACACCACCCATACGCGGGATATTTTTGTTCTGAGCGACTATTGTGCAAGCCTTCCAGTGAAAAGAGATCAGAAATTTGCATTCGCGAACAGTTCGTCACACGGATGGTTCGATATGGTGGAGATATCAGATTGAAAATTGCGATTTTGATGAGGGAAAGGACGCGAATGTTGGACTTTTTGGTATGCCGTTTTTGTTACGATATAAAGTTATTGGTGTCTTAAAGAATTTTGGAGAGAGGTGCCAAAATTCGAGATTTTTAGCAAATAAATAACTTTGAGTCGGTCACGTGACGGCTTACAGTGTGTTACCTTTCGCTTCGCTTATTAATTGTTAGGTGCAAATAATCAAGGACGCTTATTCTCTCTCAAAACACTTCATCACCCTAAAAGGCCATTAAATAGCAATTAATAATACAACACAGAAACAAGGTGAACCATTTATATTATGAATTATTTCGTATTTAAGGCAGTTAAAGCGTCTAGCTTAGTTGCATTTTCCACAGGCCAATATATGAGCTCCTCTTATAGTGAGCTTGGTCGACCTGTGGTTGCACAACGTTTTTTGCCACCGAGCCCCAAATTTTGCTATGCAAATTCACGTTCTCCACGGACCAAAGGTCACCTGCATAATTAAATTATCCTAAATGTACCGTTACGGGGGCATTCTGGTCAGATGCCCTGTTTTCCCAACGTTTTAGCTTTTTTTCTTAAAGTGACCGATGACAGATGTTTTTTTATTTGCCTGATCGAATCTAAATGACATCCTGATATGAATATCAAAAATTATTATTCGATTTCGATTTTCCTTCCCCGCGCTTTTGCCGTTCAAAAACGTGAAATTTTACTTCCGGTCATGTCAAAAACCGCGCAAAGGGAGACCTGGGCATAATCACGTTGTGACGTCATACAAGGAACGGGGTCAATGCCAAAACAAGCTACGTGGGCCGCATTGCGGAGATCTAAATACATTTGTTTTTCTTTATTCCGCAACTGCCACATTAAGCACGAAATTATGTGAAACTGCTGATGTTACAGGTAAGTTGGGCAGTGATTTGGAGCTTTTAGAGTCCATCGAATGCGAATCGCTAACTTCTGAGGTTGAAAGCGAAACAGAACTCGAGTTCGAGAAAAAAGCTATTCAGAATCAGAAGAGCCTTACATAGACAAGCCGCTTGCCGAGGAATATTGACTTAGAGGATACTATCAAGAGACAGAGGAGGTAGAACGAATAATTCACATGCTAGAAAACCTATTTGATGGCACCGAAGCGCTCGAGACGACATAGCAAGAAATGCAACGATTTCTCATCTCCAGGTGTAAATATTAAAGCGAAACAGAACTCGGGAACGAGAAGGAAGACTATTCAGAACCAGATAGTCTTTACACAGACAAGCCGCTTGCCGATTTAAAGTGACTTAGAGAATGCTATCAAGAGATAGAGGAGGCAGAACGAAGAAAACATAATCTAGAAAAGTATGTCATGGTACCGAAGCGCTCGAGACGTGGGAAGAAATGCCACAATTTCTCATCTCCTGATGTATAAAATATTATAATTGTGCTCGGCTAAATAAACGCCTGTTATGCAGGTTATACATTCATACTCTTACACGTGTAGATGTAGTAACTGTGCCTTAAACCATCTGCAAAACGCCGTAGATTGTCTTTGCTGCAAAGAAGTTCAGATATGTGTCGAATCTCTCGAAGCGCTGTTGTCTCGCGCGAAGCCGCGAACTTGACACAACAACAGGATGTGAAACAATACACTCGGGATTCAGTGTTTTCTGCCTAAAACAGCTTGCCGCTACGATCAGATGCAGCAAAATATAATGCAATAGACGGAAGAAATTGTTATCAGATTAGTTCGGAAGGGAAGTGAGATTTTCGCTGCGTTCTTGTGGACTCTCTGAAACATTCGTGTTGCATTTAATACGTCTAGGCAAATTGTCACTCGAAATTTCTGCACTGTTTGCTTCCGATATATTGACCAGTGTTGATTCATAACTGCGGTAAAGATTATAACATCCCTCATTTGTGCACAACTGGACTACGGATAATTATAAAATTATGATGAAAACATGTCTGACTAAGTTTTGAAAGGAATGAGCAAACTCTAGCACACAAAAGTAAAAAAAATATATCTTCTTCTTACAAACGAAGGGGAATACCTTCGGTCTCTTCTCAATTTCGTTGCTGTCAATCGTTGCTGTTTCCCGTAAAAGTAGAACGAGTGGTGCTGACCGTTTTAGCCCAACTTTCTTTGTTATTTTGTGTACTTTCGCTAATGAGCTTTCAAATGTTCGCGCGAGAAAGGACGTAAAAGTCCCGGATGTGTCACGGCATTCTGGGCGATGTTGATTATTCGTCTAGCCATTTAAGAGTTATAATTCGTTAAAGTCAGCGCGGGCACAATGTGCCCACCCCTTCCCCCCCCCCCCCCCATCCAGGCAGAATAGGGTTAATAAAAGCTTTCACTTGCTCGATCAATTTTAGAGTGAAACACAATATAAGCGCTAATGTTCGTTGTCTTGTACATACGTGAACGTCTTCTGTGATATTAGTAACCATCAACATATGGCACTAAAGCTTTCTGCCAAAAGCTCTCGATCGTAAGCGACCACTTTTTAATGTTTCATCACGTGGTCGCTTACGAGAGCCCGTTCTTGTAGCAACCAGCTCTAGTTGCGACCACTTTTCAGAATTCTCGAGGTGGTCGCTTACAAGAGCTTGTATCTAAATACCGCCGGAAAGAAAAAGAGGTACTTCTAAACAGGTAAAACGCGAGCGACCCGGACCGTCTGAGAATAAGGCTAGCAAAAAAAGCGAATCAATTATTTTTTCTTATTCGATAAAATATTACTTTTATAGAAGCTTCGAATAAAAGGCGCAAAATACGAAGCCCAAGTAAATGCCAAAATAATTCACCAGCGGCCGTAATCTTAAGTTGGCGCAATTTTTTAAATTTTTTTTCTTATTTCGGTCTTTGTTTGAAGGTATGAAGTCAGTGTACGATTGTATGCTTTTTAGCTTATATTTAGCTGCATCTTACATGCCATACCCCGGGGAAATATCAACGGAGGTACCTTTGTACAAATACCCTACAAATCAAGGAAAACGTGCACATAAAGGTAACTGACTTGAACAGTGGCCAAGTACTGGCTTGATTGCTTTGCGTTGTGCTGTAAAATCCGAGTAATCATTTAAAATAATGCGGCAATCGAAGAGATCGCTCAATAATTCGAAAAAATCAGCCAAAAAAAGAAATCGCGACGCAAATTGGTGGCATCCGGTAAAATCCTCAAGTGTGGACTTTGAAATGGGCGCTATTGAGCGCTTACTTTCCTATGGTTTATGCCACAGCGTCTTTAAACTGATTGTGAGATCATTCATGAAAGCTACGGACTGCTTTCCTGTGGTGTTGTTTATCATACTGTTCAATTTAATTTGTTTGTAACTTTTGTTTCTAAAGTTTGAGCTTTACAAGGAAAATCTAACTTTTTTAACCCGTAAACAGGTGCCGAGCACTGTTGGAGATTTTTTCCTCGTTATTTTTCTCACCGTTAGTCTATTGGCAGGCTGCTAACTTTTGAGTCTTAAATTGAAATCCTAAGGTGCGATCATTCGAATGAAAACCATCAAGCTTTGTGCCTCTTTGGTATTCTTTGCTTCTTAATTTTTGTGCAAGCGGACTTTTTATACAAACTTTTCAATTATTTACTTTTGCCACAAAGAGCTATAAAACCAACTGAACAAAGATGAATTGATTTAACTGCTATACCTTGTCGCTCTTGCACTGTCTCGATGTCTCGAACAAAGGTCTCCAAGTATGTGGCAAGCCCGCCAAACTCTGTGTTACAAAATCAAATTGATGTTCGACCGTTTTGGTAGACAAACATGTCTGGGACAGGAAGTTTGAACGAAGTATTATTTTCGTCTTATTTTATCTGCCCGTGTGCGGATGTCGCATTTGACGTAGTGTTTTATATATATACATATACAACAACTTTGATTGCTCTGTTTATGGCCTCAGGCCACACATTTAATAATCGGAATGTTTTTCGTTTTGAAAATCCTTCGCTGTTGAATAAGAGAGCCCCAACTTAAAACTCGAATTTTATTCTAGGAACTCTGGCAAGCGACGCGACTTTTGTACTTTCCAGATGAAGCTAAGGGAATGGCCGCACATGAGAGATTTAGAAGAGATCCTGAATAAACTAGACCTTTGAATTGAACGGAAACTGAGTGACGAGTTTTCATTAAGATTATGGGCTAAGTAAGACTCTAAGATGGTTGCTTGTCAGGGTGGTTGCCAGAGAAACTCATTATAATTAAAACGTACTTACAAAATAGAAAGGAACAACGCCATGGAAAGAACCGTTCACTATAGTCTCTCACACTTTATGTCAGAATCGCATGGAATTGTAATTACCATTATAATTCAATATCTCTCATTTGAGCGGTCAAATTTTGAAATTCATTCACGTAAACATTTTTTTCACATATCCTCTCTCATCTTCTCTCCGTCCCCTCTCGCCCTTTATCGTCTTTGAATGTGCTCACATTTTTAAGATTCAGGATTCACTGACGAAAAAAAAATCGCTACTTTGTCTACTCAAGTGTTTTGTTTTTAACTCCTGTCAACTTTCCGCATTTTAATATTATCGTATCTTTGCCGCAAAAAGGAATTACTCTTAATATTGTATCGTAGACAAAACCACGGCGGGGCCAAACCACCCCCCAAATGGGTCATTTAGACTAATTTTGCTTCTTTTTCATATTTCTTTTCCAAACTTGGCAAAAAACCTTGGGTTGTCGCCCAATTTATTTTAAGTATGAGAATGACTTAAAAAACCAAATTGTGACGTCATAATGGCTGACGTCACAAAACGAGTTAACTGAAAATTTCAAATTTGAAATAAAAAGTTATGTCATCTGAAAGAACTTGGCAAGGGGAGTAAAATGCTGAAAACCGTACCTCGCTAAGACAAACGTATCTTGAGTTATGGCAATTTAAAGACATTTAAAGTGTCCCCCCCGGAACCATACTTTTCTTCTAATAACAACCCTGTTGATCTATTTTGTACAGTTTTTTTCCATGCAAGCTAATAATCTGGTAAAATGGACTTCTTGTTGTTCCAAAAAATCGTATCATTTTAGATTTTAAGTTTTCGGCTTGAAAACGATAATATTAGCAAGAGCATAATTGATCACGTGACACTTAATTACGTCACAAAACTGGTTTGGGGGCTCTAGCTCTGGGAGGAAAAAAATTTTCCGAGTTTTTCTTTTTCATTTAGCTTCCGTCATTTAAGACATCTTATCTGCAACTTAAATGGTGTCGTTGACGCAACAAAACAACGCTTAAATTCAAACGTATTACACAAGGGGGGGACCCTATTTTGAGACTGTGAAATTTTCAAAATCTAAAATGCCATATCTCATCCATTATTTATCACATCGACAAACAGTTTTCAGCATTCAACTCCTCTTGACGTGTTCTTTCTAAAACACCAGAAAAAAATTAGAAATTCTAAAATTTAATTTTAGAGAATAATATGACGTCACCAATTATGACGTCATAATTTGACATTTGGCATCACCATTCATGTCAAATTGTTTGGCACAAAGACCCATATCAAATTACCAAGTTTGGTAAAGAAATGATGAAAAGTAACAAAATTATTAAAAATTAACCAAAAAACGGGACATTTCATGACCCATTTGGGGGGTGGTTTGGCCCCACCGTGACAGCCCGGAAAGACAGTGACATTTTTTATTAATTTGCAACGTTAATTTTTTAAAAAATAAGACATTTATCACATGAACTTGACATTGTCACGAGAACATCGTAACGTTTGTTCTCCGATATATATCGCTTATTTTCATTATATGAAAAACTAATGCAGTGTTTATTAGAGGAGAGACATCAATAAATAATGACGCAGAACATCAAAACCAATTTTTTTTTTCTGCAGTCACGCGAAGTTTCTTTTGGGTTGTGTCACGTGTTGGGTATTGTTTCAGTCTAGTAACTTAGCAAATTCAGATGTTTGTATTACTGCAAGCGATACCTTCGCCCATACAAACTTTGGCAGGACATCTACAAAAAGTTTAAACTAGGCTGCGGAAGAAAGACTTTTGAGTTACTAGAAGCAATACCTCCAATCATACCAACTTGGTAAGTTTCAGACCGTTAATTCGCGGAAAAGTTTTCTTATGTTGTCATGCGTTTCCAATTGTCGGTTCCCAGCTGGAAAGTATATTTTGAACCCCAGGCAAGCGGTCAAAAGGCGCACATAAAAACTCAACCCAAGAACGCAAGTTAAATTGCACAGAAGACACAAGTTGCACAAAACAAAAGAACGTAACTTTAAAACTTTGCAACAGCGCTAGCAACACTTGTAAGGAAAACAACACTTCCGTCGACCTGCTCTGGGTGCCCAAATCATACCAAACTGCGGACATACGTGAAAAACTTGCGTCAATTTGCGTATGAATTTGAGCCTGGTCACTAAAGTTAGCACAAATAATCGCCAGTGGGACAAGGCAATGGCCAAAGACATCGACTCTGTTGCATGCCATAAGGAGTCCTTGTTAGTGTAAAACCGACATGGCTTCAGTAAAACAGCGACATAAAGAGAGAGAGAGATTCTAAGACCACTCAAATCCACGTTTTTTTAATTTAAAAAATAACGAAAGGGTCACGAAAGGTTGGAAGAGCCTTTATATTGCTAACGAGTCTTAATAGCCTAAAAAATGTTGTTGACCGGTGGTTTAAGGCATCATCTGTTTTAACCTTGGCGCTTTAATTTAGATTCTCCTTTCATAGAGATGGAAGCTAAAGCAAAGTGTAGAAAAGGGTGCCAAATGTTGGCAAAAATAACAACAAGAAACACAGGAAAGCTTGCAGCGTTAGGTCACTGACCCAGGGTAACTGAAAACCCAGGAGAAACACGACAACCATAAGATATTCTACTGTTTTGGCTTGTCCTTGAGGTATAAGAAGGGAGTGCAATCTTGCTCTAGGTATATGAAAGGGGTGCCATTTTGGTAACAAATAGTATATTGAAGACTAAGGGTTTGAGCCTCGGGGCGGAGCCTCCCCGTATAAAACTTTATTGAGTACCCCCCCCCAAGCCCCCATCCCGGGATGACACCGCTAACTTGAAAAGCCGTCAAGCCGATTCTTTACATTTATATCACCAAGCTCTAACATGAACGAATAATTTTTTTACAGCAAGGGATGATGGTTTGCGGTTTTCGAAAAAAACGTTTATTGCTAAGTGACCTTTCTAAGATTAATAATAATAATAATAATAATGATAATAATAATAAATCCGAAAATTAGAACAGGCAATAACCAGATTCAGATAATAAGGTTCAATCAGAAGATGTCTTCAACCCTATTCAGACGAGGATGAAGGATGAGGGGGACTGAGGGGGGAGGGATGATTCTTCCCGCACGGACATTGCATGTTTATAACCTTTTTAGAAAGCATGATATAACCATCAAACTTGGTGACTTTACCAAAAATTTATCTGGGAATCAATTTGGTCTAGCAAGTCCTCACCATGGCAACCAGATGTTTTTTGGTTCAGAATTTTAATTTTTTGTCCTATTAATGTAAAACTATAACTCTCTTGAAGTAACTTTTACAGTTTTAAATCACTGTCGTTGTCGTGTTCTTTTATTGATTTTGATTACTTTTTGTCAATGTTTGTGGTTTTCAGAGGTTTGGGAAAATAGTCAAAAAAGCCAAAATGGCTGCCGTCTGACGCAATATTTACTTCATATGACGTCACCAAGTCGTGTTGCAGACCCCAAAGGAAACATTTTGGACGTACTCCCTGTCCTCTAACTTTCGTTGTTATAGTTTTAACATTCTCGGAGTTAAGGTTTAAGGAGAGGAGAGGAATTCCCCTCCTCTGGTCCCAGATGACCGAAAAACGGTCGGCCTGAATGGGGTAAAAAGAGAGTTCAAAATGTTTACTGATGTGCAAAGACTAATATTGCCCGGAAAAGTGATCCAAAGCACCGGACTTGAAAACGCAGCTAAAGAGACAATGTCATTGCAGTTTTCCTGTTTTTGGATAAACACTGTTTAATGTACCTCTAAGTACTTTGCTGGGCCATTCGTCAAATGCTTCCTGACCCTCAACGGGGCGATCTAAAGCTAGCCAGTTTTCACAAGAAGAACGAGGCCCAACCTGATTTTACTGATTTTACGGAAGACTCAAGGGAAAAAGGTTTGACTTTAAAAATGTTGGCCTGACGTTTTCAATTTAATGTCTATTTTTCAGGCAAATGTGTCCGTTGGCTTTTCAAAATGAAACAAAGAATTAAGTGACACAGTCCCTATGACTGAGAAGTTAATTGCAGTGATGGAAAAAAATAGACAAATAGAGCCAAAAAGGCGCAATTGAGTGGAAGGCGGAAAGGGAAAGAAAAAATAACTGAACGATTCAATGCAGGGTACTTGTTTCGTTCGTTTTTGTCATTGACATAACTTTTTTTTTTTAAGTCCTCTAACTACTGACTTTAGTATAGTTATCGCGAGCAGATAAATATCTTCCTGAGTTTTGCTTCTGAAGCATGTATAAGCTTTCACTTTGCTTAGCTGTAAATCTTCGTTTAAAAGCTTTTTGTTTATTTACTTTTTCCAACATTGGAGCCCCAAAACTAGGGGTGTGGCCTGACTGCGAGAGCAGATTCACCGGTGTTGAAATGGTTAACCGAAAAATGTACAAAACGGTGGCCTCATTACAGAAACGGCAACTTTCTTCCATTTATAATGCTTGCTTTATTTTAACATTCCTTAACTCATCTTCATTACATAAGCAACGTTAACCCCCCAAAACAAGTCAAAACAAAGGCCCCCTTAGTTAAATAAAACCCTTAGTTATCCCAAGCTTGTAGCATCCATCTTGAGTCCATTAAAGCATATCTTATCGGTCTTCATTCGTTTAATATGTTTCCTGTTTACCTGCAAAAGAAAACAATGAGTCACATCTAGATTAGAATGACCTTTGATAAAGACAAACGAAAAGAAGAAGAAGAAATCGAAACAACTTCCCGAAAACTGAAATGCATAGTCTAATCTGGATACTTGGATTCGTAACATTTTTTCTTTGTACTGAAGCCTGTATTAGAAAGCAATCTTGTGCTAGACTTTTGAATTAAAACCTTATCCCCAGAGCTGACTAAATTTATAACAAAAAGCCTCGGCGCTTATTTCAGAAAATACCTCATAAAAATGAGCTTACATGGCATTGCAGCCACGAGATCCCGGGGGTTTACAACTATAAAAGTGACGAGGATCTCCCAAAAAAAAGAAACCACAATAACGATTACCCTGGTACTTTTTAGGAAGAAGTCGTCCAAAACAAAAATGAATAGAAAACGTATAACAACTTGTCAAAATTGAGCAACGCCCACAAAACCACTTTTAGTGCCGTTGAAGGATTCTTAGGGGTTCAAAATTTCCTGCGAGCACTTCCGTCATTGGGTAAAGCCTTGTTATATGGAACCAATAGAGGATAAAGGGGTAAGCGAGTTAATCCCCCATTCAGGCCCTATGGAGTAAGCACAGTAAGCGTTGCAGTCACACTAGTGTCCCCTTCTCGTACATATCAGTACCTGGTGTAAACAAAGTTTGCTTTGGCGTTCATCCCAACGCCGTGACCATGGTTATCAGTTTTGCATTTTGATGATGCGCCATACTTTTTGAAATCAACCAACTTCCCATTCTTCGAAGTGTAGCAGCTGTTGGCGCTCTGTTGACCACAAGGATTTGGTTACTTTAGAGCGCTTTTCAAATGCGTGCTGTAAAGCTAAAACCAAAGTAATTACGCCAGCCAATCACAACACACACAAATTACCCAATGAACCAATCAGAACACGAAGCAAAGCGCCCACCGCCAAGCACGGGAAAATGCGTGCGAGGAAGTCGCGATTGGTTTGAGTTTTACTTCTGATTGGTTAAGAAAGTGGCGCGAGATTTTTTAACCAAATAATCACAGAGCGAAGTAAAGCAAAACCAAAGCAAAACGCAATCAGTTGAAAACCGCTCTAAGAAATTGGATGTCAGCAATTAAAATAGAGAATGTAATACAGAGTGCGCCGAATAAATTAACCAACGCGCGTGCTAATAACTGATGAGACAGTCACTTCACTTCCGGAGTCCTGTAATAAATTAGAAGGATAGGAAGGAACTCTCGACGGAGAATATGGAGGCATAATTATGACGTGATATAAAATATGATATAAAATTTCAACGAGACCATTAATTCACCAATAAAAGTCGCTAATCTACCCTTACACTAATGTATTTAAACGAGATCTACATGTATATTATATAAGCTTATACAATCGTAACTAAATTGTGAAACGACAAAAAAGTTTTGAAATTTTCACACCTTTTCCCTTCACCAATTTCAATTCTACTGTACGTTAACCTTCTCTTTAATGTCATTGAAGTGTATTGTGTTTTTGAAAGACACCCCCCCCCCCCAAAAAAAAACAGTAAAGCAAGACTGGATTTTCTTTATCAAGCTCTGAAAAAAGTTTTCTAACTGTAGCTTATTCAATTAATCAATTAATGCAACACATTTAACAGGTCTTACCCGGATGGCGAAAATCTCGTATCCTTCTTTCTCTGCTATAGCTTTGCACTTGCTAAACATCAGCTCAACATCGGGGTCTTTCTTGTTGATGCCTTTGCGTACGATTTTAAATCTCTTTTTAAGAAGTCTCTTCTTTCTCTTTCTTTCATTATAGCATCCCTCAGATTTCCAGTCCACTAAAACAAAGATACAAAAAACCTCTGTCATTCACAAGCGACAGGACTGATGTTTGGCAATTTGTCAAGTGAGCAGTGAATTTAAGACTAAGAAATTTCCTCAAACAATCCAGTTTTATTGATTATCAAACAATTATTCATTTTGAATAAGTATTGCACAATTTCAATTGTGAGAACTGGATGTGTTTTTTTCTATGCTGGACTGAGGATTGCCATGTGTTACCTTTGTCAGTAAGTCACTTCTAAGCATTGAAATTCAGCTTCTGATGGAGTGATCGTATAACAACAATCGTGTTTTCTTATAACACTTAGCACAATTGTAGTTCACCTGTTTAAACAGCAAGCTAGTACTTAATCCCGCCTTCGTTATAGTGATACTGAGCTTGTTGGGTAACACTCAGGACAGTTGCAATTCTTTATGTAAACACCAACTAATAAATCTTACCCTCCTGACAGTGATCCCCTTTGTAGCCCTCAGCACAGTTACACGTGTAGCTTCCAGGGGGCGAGTTAACACATGAACCGCCATTCTCACAGGGATCAACGATGCACTCGTCAATGTCTGAATAAATAATAAATACCGCTATATAAGAAAACAGCGAAATCTGATCAGCCAAGAAGATACAGAGCGGTACTCTAATGACACTTCAGCGTCATCGTAAATTGAGTTCCATTTTGCCGTATTTCCTCCCAAGGACGTCCGGAGGGCCCTACATTTTGAAGCGAATGAGGCTGGTCTATGTGAACAGTTTTGTAACGTTAGTACTCCACTACCCGCTTCAATAAAGCTGCCATTTAAGATGATATAACGACCTCGAAACTCAGTAATCTATAGCCTGAGAAAGCAGCCGACGTTTCGCGAGGTCGCCACTTGAGCCTTCGCAAAACGACGTCTAAGAAACGAGCGCAGAAATTCCATACTGATGACGTGTCACTTCCCAGATCTAGGTAGTGCCTCTGATTGGTTGAAACACGAGGGAATTTCATTTCAACCAATCAGAAGCACTACCTAGATCTGGGTAGTGACGCATCCTCAGTATGGAATTTTTGCGCTCGTTACTCACACGTCGTTTTGCGAGGGCTCATGATCAAAATGGCGACCTCGCGAAACGTCGGCTGCTTTCTCAGGCTATATAAGATTATTAAAAACTGGACTAGGTATATTGGATTTCTTGCATTTTGATTGGCTGAACGGAGCTAGGCTATCAGCTCATATACCTGCTGCGACAAATATGGTCAATGAACACTCAACAACAAAGTGAGCTGAAAGTTTTTTCCTCGCGAGCAACCCGATGAGAAAAATGGACGAGAAAAATCACTTGGCAGTGAATTTAAATTAAGCAGAAATTCCAACATCGTCACCAACAAGCATCACCAACAGCGTCGTCTAACACAAGTCAAAATTGTTTGAAGAAACTTTGCAGAAATAGAAATTAAGCATTAAGCGTCGTGTTTACAATTAATTTCTTTCATCGATCGTCACGTCGATCATTGAAATTGAACACGGTAGGTTTTATCAGGAAAGCTTTCCACTTCAAAATATCAAGACAAGACATAAAATAAAACACAGTGAAATGGGGCAGGAGCATTTAATAAAAACTATCACACATTCATGACGAGTCGGTGCGAAAATCATGAAGCAGTCTAAACAAGTACTAAAAAAATACAGCGGGAAACTACCAAGAAGGAAGGAAGGGCGAGATTTTTTTCGCCTTTAACACGCAAAATTGACACTGGTTTACCTGCACCCGTTGTAGCTCTGTGTTCCAACAGGTCCAAATGCTCAGATAGAAATCGGATGCCATGTAAACGGAGTTGAATCGCTTTTCCAGTTGTTTGAATGTTGTTTTTAAGCTTACCATTCCGTCCGCAACCTCTAAACCGAGAACAACTGCATTTTGCACTTTGCATTTAACAAACTATGACATGATGGTGACTTCTAATGTTCCTCACTACAGTAATCTTGCTTCTGAGCTGCATGGAAATTACCTCTTCAAGTTCAAATTTGTTCTGTCTTCAGTTCGATGAAACACGCACATGATGGCTCCGTTGTGCGAACAGATTACAAACTTGTTCAGTTTCAACTCCAGCAGCTAATATGGTGAAGTTGTACAGCTTCAATCCGCTTTGAACGATGATAACAACGTTTCAGGAAAAATCAAACATGTACCATATTTCAAAGCCAATAATTAGAAGATTTCTTTCCAAAACTTGTGCTACTTTGTTCACTTTCGAGCAGTTTTCATTGATTCATTCAGCTTTGCAATGAAACGCTGCAACACTTCGCAAGGTTTTGGCGCCTTTTTCGTTCAGTCATGTGAGCGATTCTTGTTCCGTTTAAATTTCTTTTCTCATTTTTCCCGTTCTTTCTTGACTTTTTTTTTAATAGCGGTTAAGTTTTTAATAAAACAATTATTCTACTCGGGCTTGCTGGATATCAAATGATTATAACCAACTCGGCGCAACGCGCCTCGTTGGTTATCTATCATTCAATATCCAGCGCGCCCTCGTAGAATAATTGTTAATTAGTGAGATTCGAAGTCGTTATATCATCTTAAATGACAGCTTTATTGAAGCGGGTAGTGGAGTACTAACGTTACAAAACTGTTCAGATAGACAAGCCTCATTCGCTTCAAAATGTAGGGCCTCCGGACGTCCTTGGGAGGAAATACTGAACTAAAGGCAATATGGAACTCGATTTACGAGACGTCGGCTGCGGAAAAACTAAACGCGAAACTTAATGCCATATCATAAAAGAAAACAATACATGAATGAGCCACGAGCTTGCTGGTAATGTCAATGTTCTGAGTTTAAACTGTTTCTTGGCGTCCTTGAAAGTATATTTTCTGATCTTGTTTTCGGACTTAACACTTTTTGCTCCGATTTACTGTTTTTACAGTACCTTCAGAATGCGATTTCTTTTAGTCTGCTTAACTGCTTTGTAAAAATTCCCTTTCTGTGAAACGGGGCCCTCAGGTCAGGGTTTGGGAGACTAAAGCAGCAATGGAAAACCGCAAAAATAAATACGCTTTGTCCACTTTTTAAATTAATACTTGCGAAATACAACCCCAAATTTTCGCGAATTTAAGTACGTGCGAAAATTAGTGAGAATAATAATAATAATAATAATAATAATAATAATAATAAAATATTTATATAGCGCCAATATCCTAAAAGTTCAAAAGCGCTTTACAGAAGTAACGTTAAAAATATTAAAAACACTATTAAAAAATAAATATAAAAATAGTTAAAAAGTTACAAAAAAATGCTTAAAATCTTAAGACTAATAAAAAAATGCTGCTAAAAAGTTATAAAAATGCTTTTTTAAAAAGGAAAGTTTTAAGTTTATGTTTAAAGAGGAGCTGTTCTTGATGTCAGAAGGCAGAGTATTCCAGAGTGTAGGAGCTGCCACGGAGAAAGATCTTGCGCCATATGTTTTCAAATTGAAATGCGGAATTGAAAGAAGGTCTTTTGAAGATGAACGTAGCTGACGAGGTGGAGTGTAAGGAGTAAGAAGATCGCGAACGTATGTAGGTGCCAGATCGTTTAGAGCCTTGTACGTGATGAGTAGAATTTTAAAGATGATGCGATAATTAACAGGAAGCCAGTGGAGATTTAACAAAATAGGTGTGATGTGTTCGTGTTTTCTTGAGAGGGTAATGAGACGAGCGGCGGCATTCTGGACGTGCTGTAACTTTTTTATTAGACAGTTCGGTAAGCCATAGAGTAAAGAATTGCAGTGATCCAATTTTGAAGATACAAACGCATGAACAAGTATTTCAGTAGTGGTGGAATAAGGTAGAATAAGGTAAGTTGCATCCAGTCAGTCTTGGTTCACAGAACAAACTCCTAATAAAGTACAAAATTTACTTACCTGTTTCACAGTTATTTCCGCTAAAACCGGCAGGACAAGCACACACGTACTGTCCAACTTCGTCTTTGCAAGAACCGCCATTAACACAAGGATTGCTTGCACATTCGTTGATGTCTGCGTAAAGGAATGTGCCGTTCTTGTTATTGCTAATAACCGACAACAGTTTATCATAATGTAGTAATCACAAACACCCAAATTTTCATTCTTCAAAGAGTTATAGACAAATTGTGTTTTTTTCTCATTTATTCTCATAACTCTTGTCAATGTTTTTGACTGGTGAAACCAAGAATGTTATTACAATCCCCCCCCCCCCCCCCCCCGCCGCTACGGCGCTTATTTCACAGTTCATTCTGAAACTGACTGGTTATCGATTGACGATGTTTCACACCGCGGGTAACTTCAGCTAATACAAATGAAAGCTCATTGGGATAATATGGGCATAAATATACAGGCTAGGTGTTCCGATCAAAAAGATATTTCAGTACAGTGTCCTATGAAGTCATGAAAAGTGTCATAGAAGCCCCCCAACATACAAGCGTACCTCTCCTAGTGGATGTGAAAAGGACGCTCAAACAAGAGAGAAAATGAATTCGTTAATTCCTTCAAATGAATGGTCATGAAAGTGCTTTCATTTAACAAATCCTCCAGGGCCCATTTGTTCAAAGCGCGCTTTAAGCCTACCCAGGATTGGCGTGAAGTTTGATTCCAGTGTGATTCTAATCACTTAAGACTTTTCCATCAAAATATTGGTGCTCTTTATTTTTAAATGAAAATAGAATGATGTGTGGAGAGAAGAAACTCAGAAAAAAATTCTGAATTCCAGATGGGATTTGAACCCACGACCTTCCGTACACTAGTCGGATGCTCTAACCACTAAGCTGCGAGAACTCTAGTTGTGAGTGATGGACAATTGTGCGCTGACACAACGACTGCATCAAGCAAGTCACATTGTACCAATTAGGTTTTAAAAACGTTTTTAACGAGCGAGATGAAATCCACTGTTAACTTTTATGGATTACCGTTAATCGGCTTTCGAGCAACCGGGCTCAGACGTGCATACAGTCTGCGATATGGTTGTTTACATACTGAGTAATTCTTAAATTTGGACTAGCAAATGATCCCCTGGGAGGATACAAGTACTTGTCTAGCTATCACACTTGCTTCCCGGCATAGTCAATCGAACCCAATCGAACTGTATTTCAATCGAACTCAATCGAACTCAATCGATGGATTGAGTTCGATTGATTTCGGCAATCGAACGAAATCGAACACACACAAAAAAAATTGGACAATCGAACTCAATCGAACATTCGATTTCCGAACTCTTCATTTTTGTAAAAAACTGGTGTTGAAAATCGATAACAAGGTTTTGGAGGCACGAGTTACTTCAGTATAACACGTGTTTTTCGTAACCGCACAATTCCCGGAGAAGTGGCTTCAGATGCGCTGTGGTTTGTTAGCTTTAAATGCGTAGTAAAAAGCTAGCAAGAGTGCCGCTTTGACGTGAAGGAGGGCGAAGAGTTCAAAGTTTTAAATGAACATTTAGAGGAACCGCGTGAGGTACCAGAGAGTTCAAGGAGCTCTATGTTTTTTGACAAGAACAATGCCTTGCCATCCTCAAGCAGTACACTCTTAAGAGAGCGGGACAAGATAATCATCGACACTCAAGAAATCAATCTACAAGATCATTCGCTTGCTTACTTTGATTTTGACCTCAGGAAAAAATAATTTTACTGTTGCATTTACTATTTATCCTTTCCATCATGACAGTGAGCTGTTCCAGATGTCCAATATGCTGAAGCTTGTACACCTTTTGCTCTCCAAGTCATTGTTAATTGTCCTCGATGAATTTGAAAAAATCATGTATATTGCCGAGTCAGATGTTTTTCATAACCAGCCAGCTGTTGTATGCCGTTGCATGTGTCGCGGTTAGTAGTTTGCTTAAGTCTGTACTTTTTCATGATAGTAATACTTCAAGTTGTCATCATTTTGCAATTGCAAGTTAACTTACAATGAAAACGGTCCAGTAGTTCCAGAATACGGTAAAACGCGGGAATAATGATAGCTTTGTTCTATTCTGTTCTTTTTACTGCCGTGGACAGTTTATTTTTGTTATTGAATTATCATTAAAAAAAGGACGAGAAAAACGTGTTTTCGATGGGCTTGCCTTGTATGTAGGTTCACCAGAGCTTGCGTACAGTAACCAAGTGGGCAGTCAGACCACATAACACGACCTTTGTCCAGGCAAATTTATTCACCGAACACAATCGAACGCAATCCACTGGACTGTGTTCGATTGAGTTCGGTAGCCGAACTCATTCGAACACAATCCAATGGATTGAGTTCGATTGGGTTCGATTTGTTCGATTAAATTCGATTGGTTCGGAAATCGAGCTCACACAAAGTTCGTTGTTCGATTTCGTTCGATTGCCGGAATCAATCGAACCGTGGATTGAGTTCGATTTCCGAAAGTTCGATTGACTATGCCGGGTTGCTTGAACGGCACTTTCATCGCAAAACTGCCACGGATACCAATCCCCCTTAAAACCTGATCTGATATTTCAGTGCATACCTTCTTCGCAGTGCTGTCCCGTGTAACCATCCTTGCACTTGCACATGTAGGTTCCTGGTTGGTTTTCGCATGTTCCTTTATTTTTACAAGGAGTCGATTCACATTCGTTAATATCTGGAAACAATCAAGGACACTGATTAACAGTGATTATTATATAGCTAGAGCTTGTAAATATATAACGCTCCTTGTAAATATATAACGCTCTCTGTTATTGGTCGATACTCGGGGCCGGATTTTCCCGTAATGCCCACGGGCATTATGAGCGATGTTACATTGTACTGCTCGGCTGGCAAAGCGCGGGAAACGGCCTTGCGAATTATTTGAAGGTAAATAAAAGAGACAGATTTTTAAGTTTTCCTTTTTCTTTCGGGCACAGCCATATAAGAAACCTCTTATGAACTCTCACTAGCTCGGGACCGTACTGGGAAAATATCGCCCTCAATCTTTTTTGAACAGACCTCGCTTTGCTTGGTCCCTACCAGAGAGAACTCGGGCAATATTCTCCCAGTAAAGCCCTCGCGCTCGGTTAATAATTAAGAAGTAATTAAACTACAACTAAACCCGGTTAGTAGAATTCCTCAAACTGAATACAGGTTGCACATAATCTAAAGTAAATAGGAACATACCACATAAGCCGGGCTCAAATTAGCAGGAAATAAAATAAGCAATCGCTGTGTTTTGCATCAAACCAGCTTACCTTGGTCACAATCTTTTCCCTGCCATCCTGCAGGACACGGCTGACAACTGTAACCATCCTCAGTTGGTTTACAACTAGCTCCATTCTTACACGGCGATGACGCACACTCGTCAACTACAAAAGATAAACAGTTACTGATCGCAACTCAAAGGAGTTGGTGAAGGATTATCACTGAATGAACACTTAATGGAGTGGAGTTTAGTTTAATAAAAATATCCACACACCCACAGAAAAAAAAAAATATATATATATATATATATATATATATATATATATATATATAGTTTTTCAGCTTTCCACGGTTCTGCCGTCCACTTTCCCGCATTTCGTAAAATATAGCTTTTAATTAATCTCTGGCCACAAAGAAAATCGATTTAGTGAACACAGCCCCTGAGAATAAAACACAGAAATGCTAGGGTGCTGAATACCAACCAATAGCAATAAAAGTATTCATGCAAAGACTGCTTTGCAACTGCATATCAATCAAATGTGGACGAAAGAAACAATCAAAAAACGATATCAGCATCATTAGTAATTTATCGTGGTAGAGGAGTAGTAAGGTTTTATTGACTTTTTTGGTTGGAGATACAACTGGAAAAAGAGTTCATTTCCCAATCACGACCATATGCCCTTGGCTAAATCTCACTGATGAATATAAATGTAATTGAACTTAAGCACCACCTTGTCGGATGCTTGCCAAGAACTCAAACAATAGGGCCGGATGACATTTTAGGTAAAAATCTAAGCACGTTCTAATCTTCCATGCTTTAACTTGATAACATATTTCTTCCGGTTGGGTTTACTAATAGTAGACAACCGTGAATTTATGTCGACATAGCATTTCCAACTCTCCTTAGTTGGAAAACCTACTACGGCAACGTTCTTGAGCTTGGAATGGTATCTTTAATCTGGTTTTCTTACCACAATTAGCCCACTGCCCACGGTAAACAGCATCAAATGAGCACCAGGGTTTGTTTCCATTGCCGACAGTGGTACAGGAGCTGTAAGACTTCCCTCCATACGTGAAAGGAAAAACACAACAGCGGCCTTGTGCATCATCTGTCTTCTTTCCAGGTGGACATGGACGCCCTGTTGAACAAGCAATGGGCATTCAGTAAGTTTTTATTTTATTGCTGACAAAACGCTCAAAAAGCAAAGAAATGACGACTGCTGTCGACTATCTGACTCACTTTTCTCACAGGTAGGTCCTTCAAATTCATCGGTGCAATTGCACGAGTATGAATCAGGTCCAGTCATAGAACATGTTCCACCATTTTTACACGGACCTGAATTGCAGGGACTCGCTGAAAAATGCATAATAAACATGTTAAATGAAAATTTCACCGTTTATGTCGTGTTCTACAATCATCAATCATAGGTGTCGTGTGCAAACCTTTTTCACAACTGTCGCCATAAAATCCCTCGGCACACTGACAACTGTAACTGTCGTCTCCAGTTACTGTACATGTTCCTCCATTTTGACAAGGGCTGTTTGTGCACGGATTTACTGTGATATAGAAAGTGGAATTGTGAGTTGCTGTTCATTCGAACGTCGACATTTCCATCTCAGTTAATTATATCCAAGTTAGGTAATGACATTAGCTAAACTAGGAACGGAGAGAGGTTACAGAAATTGACAAAAATTACAAAGGCATGGTTGCAGAAAGAGTGCATTAACATTTCGAGTGCCTGATTGCAATTCCAAGAAGCATACAACTTTGATGCAATAAACCTGCAGTATGGTATTTTGACGAGTAAAACAGGACAGATGATAATGAAACGTGTCAGAGTGGTCGCAAGGAGAGCTTTGACTGTATGTTACTAATTGCACAGTCAAAGCAGTTGGTGGAGGATTTTCACTGAATGAACACTTAATGGAGTGGAGTTTAGTTTAATAGAAATGTCCATACACCCACAGAAAAAATATATATTTAGTTTTTCAGCTTTCCACGATTCTGCCGTCCATCTTCCCGCATTTCGTAAAATATAGCTTTAACCTCTGGCCACAAAGAAAATCGATTTAGTGAACACAGCCCCTGAGAATAAAAACACAGAAATGCTAGGGTGCTGAATACCAACCAATAGTAATAAAAGTATTCATGCAAAGGCTGCTTTACAACTGCATATCAATCAAATGTGGACGAAAGAAACAATCAAAAAACGATATCAGCATCATTAGTAATATATCGTGGTAGAGGAGTAGTAAGGTTTTATTGACTTTTTTGGTTGGAGATACAACTGGGAAAAGAGTTCATTTCCCAATCACGACCATATGCCCTTGGCTAAATCTCACTGATGAATATAAATGTAATTGAACTTAAGCACCACCTTGTCGGATACTTGCCAAGAACTCAAACAATAGGGCCGGTTGACATTTTAGGTAAAAATCTAAGCACGTTCTAATCTTCCATGCCTTCAACTTGATAACATATTTCTTCCGGTTGGGTTTACTTAGTAGACAACCGTGAATTTATGTCGAAATAGCATTTCCAACTCTCCTTAGTTGGAAAACCTACTACGGCAACGTTCTTGAGCTTGGAATGGTATCTTTAATCTGGTTTTCTTACCACAGTTAGCCCACTGTCCACGGTAAACAGCATCAAATGAGCACCAGGGCTTGTTATGAGCAACAGAGGTACAGGAGTCGTAAGATTTTCCTCCATACGTGAAAGGAAATACACAACAGCGACCTTGTGCATCATCTGTCTTCTTTCCAGGTGGACATGGACGCCCTGTTGAACAAGCAATGGGCATTCAGTAAGTTTTTATTTTATTGCTGACAAAACGCTCAAAAAGCAAAGAAATGACGACTGCTGTCGACTATCTGACTCACTTTTCTCACAGGTAGGTCCTTCAAATTCATCGGTGCAATTGCACGAGTATGAATCAGGTCCAGTCATAGAACATGTTCCACCATTTTTACACGGACCTGAATTGCAGGGACTCGCTGAAAAATGCACAATAAACACGTTAAATGAAAATTTCACCGTTTATGTCGTGTTCTACAATCATCAATCATAGGTGTCGTGTGCAAACCTTTTTCACAACTGTCGCCATAAAATCCCTCGGCACACTGACAACTGTAACTATCGTCTCCACTGAGTTACTGTACATGTTCCTCCATTTTGACAAGGGTTGTTTGTGCACGGATTTACTGTGATATAGAAAATGGAATTATGAGTTGCTGTTCATTCGAACGTTGACATTTCCATCTCAGTTAATTATATCCAAGTTAGGTAATGACATTAGCTAAACTAGGAACGGAGAGAGGTTACAGAACTTGACAAAAATTACAAAGGCATGATTGCAGAAAGAGTGCATTAACATTTTGAGTGACTGATTGCAATTCCAAGAAGCATACAACTTTGATGCAATAAACCTGCAGTATGGTATTTTGAAGAGTAAAACAGGACAGGTGATAATGAAACGTGTCAGAGTGGTCGCAAGGAGAGCTTTGACTGTATGTTACTAATTGCACAGTCAAAGCAGTTGGTGGAGGATTTTCACTGAATGAACACTTAATGGAGTGGAGTTTAGTTTAATAAAAATGTCCATACACCCACAGAAAAAATATATATATAGTTTTTCAGCTTTCCACGATTCTGCCGTCCACCTTCCCGCATTTCGTAAAATATAGCTTTAATCTCTGGCCACAAAGAAAATCGATTTAGTGAACGCAGCCCCTGAGAATAAAACACAGAAATGCTAGGGTGCTGAATACCAACAAATAGCAATAAAAGTATTCATGCAAAGGCTGCTTTGCAACTGCATATCAATCAAATGTGGACGAAAGAAACAATCAAAAAACGATATCAGCATCATTAGTAATTTATCGTGGTAGAGGAGTAGTAAGGTTTTATTGACTTTTTTGGTTGGAGATACAACTGGAAAAAGAGTTCATTTCCCAATCACGACCATATGCCCTTGGCTAAATCTCACTGATGAATATAAATGTAATTGAACTTAAGCACCACCTTGTCGGATGCTTGCCAAGAACTCAAACAATAGGGCCGGATGACATTTTAGGTAAAAATCTAAGCACGTTCTAATTTTCCATGCCTTCAATTTGGTAACATATTTCTTCCGGTTGGGTTTACTTAGTAGACAACCATGAATTTATGTCGACATGGCATTTCCAACTCTCCTTAGTTGGAAAACCTACTACGGCAACGTTCTTGAGCTTGGAATGGTATCTTTAATCTGGAGTTAATCTTACCACAATTAGCCCACTGCCCACGGTAAACAACATCAAATGAGCACCAGGGTTTGTTTCCATTGCCGACAGTGGTACAGGAGCTGTAAGACTTCCCTCCATACGTGAAAGGAAAAGCACAACAGCGGCCTTGTGCATCATCTGTCTTCTTTCCAGGTGGACATGGACGCCCTGTTGAACAAGCAATGGGCATTCAGTAAGTTTTTATTTTATTGCTGACAAACGCTCAAAAAGCAAAGAAATGACGACTGCTGTCGACTATCTAACTCACTTTTTTCACAGGTAGGTCCTTCAAATTCATCGGTGCAATTGCACGAGTATGAATCAGGTCCAGTCATAGAACATGTTCCACCATTTTTACACGGGCCTGAATTGCAGGGACTCGCTGAAAAATGCATAATAAACACGTTAAAGGAAAATTTCACCGTTTATGCCGTCTTTTACAATCATCAATCATAGTTATCGTGCGCAAACCTTTTTCACAACTGTTGCCATAAAATCCCTCGGCACACTGACAACTGTAACTGTCGTCTCCAGTTACTGTACATGTTCCTCCATTTTGACAAGGTTTGTTTGTGCACGGATTTACTGTGATATAGAAAATGGGATTGTGAGTTTCTGTTCATTGGAACGTAAACATTCCCATCTCAGTTAATTATTCTCAAGTTGTCCAATGACAGATTAGGTCAACTGGGAACAGAGAGAGGCTACATTGCTTAACAAAATTATAAGGTAATGACGGTATAAAGTGCGCAACATACTTTTACGTTTGACATCTCAATTTTTTCCGAAAAGCGCACAGTGTTGCTGTAGTAAAATTACAGTATGGTATTTTGACGAATAAAACAGGACAGATGATAATGAAACTTGTCAGTTGTTTCCTTCCAAACTTAGCAACGTTTTCATTGAAATAACACATTTCTATTTTTTTCTTACCACAGTTAGCCCGGCCCATTGTCCACGATAAACAGCATCAAATGAGCACCAGGGTTTGTTTCCATTACCGACAGTGGTACAGGAGCTGTAAGACTTCCCTCCATACGTGAAAGGAAAAACACAACAGCGGCCTTGTGCATCATCTGTCTCCTTTCCTGGTGGACATGGAGTTTCTGCCAAACAGAAAATGCAATAAATCTGAACATTTCTTTCTTTCTTTCTTTCTTTCTTTCTTTCTTTCTTTCGCTTTTTTATGTCTTGTCAGACAAAAATTTAAAAACTGTCATATATTCAATTATGAAGCTGGCTTACTTGTTTCGCAGTTAGGTCTTTCAGACCCATTCGCACACTTGCATGAGTAACTATCATCTCCAGTCACTGTGCAGGTAGCTCCATTCTTACAAGGACTGTTTGTGCATGGATTAACTGGCAAATGATATGGATTTAGCATGTCAGGAATAGAATATTTTCCCTTTTAGCACAAACCTATTTTAAGCGGATTTCATTTTTAACACAATAATGTACTGTAATGTAAGAAACCTTCAAGAGAGTAACATGTGAGACAAATTATAGTGCTGAATTAAAATAAGACAATAGTTTGTAGCGATTGGAAAAGGTTGATAAGAAATTTTCAAAGAAGACAAAGACTATGAACACTGTCATTGCTAAGTACAATGCGTGTTAATGCTATTCTTACGTATAATTTCCGAGTGGAAATTAGAGGATAATACATGTATGAACGCAGTTTTTCCAGCTGCAACCGAATTAATGTTTTCTTACCACAATTAGCCCATTGTCCACGGTAAACAGCATCAAATGAGCACCAGGGTTTGTTTCCATTACCGACAGTGGTACAGGAGCTGTAAGACTTCCCTCCATACGTGAAAGGAAAAACACAACAGCGGCCTTGTTTATCATCTGTCTTTTTTCCGGGTGGACATGGAGTTTCTGCCAAACAGAAAATGCAATAAATCTGAACATTCTTCTTTCTTTATCTCTTGTTGATAACTGCCACATATTCAATATGGAGCTGACTTACTTGTTTCGCAGCTAGAACCTTCATACTCATCCGCACACTGGCATGAGTAGCTATCATCTCCAGTCACTGTGCAGGTACCTCCATTCTTACAAGGACTGCTTGTGCAGGGGTTAACTGGCAAATATATTAGATTTACTTCTTATCATAAGATTTAAATAAACCTTAAAGGGAACTATGTCATGCTATTTTGGTATCTTTTTAAAAAGCAAAAAGTTTGTTCGCATCAACTGAATTCCAAAAATAATGATCTAGCTTTGCTATTAAAGACTATCTTACGTAACTAAAAATTGTTTCCTGTCGTCTTTTGCTACTGATGGCAAGGATAAAATGGATTGAAACTTAAAAAATTAAGCAAATTTTTTCAAGTTTTGATGCTATGTGCTTAAAAATCACCCCCCCCCCCCCAAAAAAAATTATTGTTAGCTGTCGCTGATAAAATTTATTTGATATCTAATAACTTCTTTATAGTATTACAGGAGCACTTTGTGTATTAGTAAAGGCACTAGGTAAAGAGTTTAGACAGAATTGACCTAAAATACTGGACCGTAGCCAGTATGAGGCAAACCGAGTCACTTGCCTCAGCCATTTTTTTTCGTTTTCTCAGCCATTTTTTTTTTCGTTTTCTCAGTCATTTTTTTCGTTTAACACTCTTAATACCTAGGAAGAGAATTAGTCTAGAATTTAACCATAGACACTGTGTCAGTCAAACTTTTTTCTGGCTACGGCCCTGAAATAGCAAAATCCTCGTGACGTAGCCCCTTTAAGAGAGTAAAATGTGAGACAAATTGTATTGCTGAATTCGTGAGATAATAGTTTGCAGCAATTGGAAAAGGTTAATGAGAAATTTTCAAACTGAGACAAAAACTGTAAACAGTACAATGCGTGTTAATGCTGTTCCCACTTATAAGAAATTTATTTTCGAGTCTAAATTTACTGATTGACACGATCAGAACGTTAACACAGGGTAAGGCATGTATGAAAGCAGTTTTCCAGCTGCAACCGAATTAATGTTTTCTTACCACAATTAGCCCATTGTCCACGGTAAACAGCATCAAATGAGCACCAGGGTTTGTTTCCATTGCCGACAGTGGTACAGGAGCTGTAAGACTTCCCTCCATCGTGAAAGGAAACACACAACAGCGACCTTGTGCATCATCTGTCTTCTTTCCTGGTGGACAATCACTGATGACTACAAAGAAAACAAGCCCACTTTACACAAAAATACATATATTTACATTTGTTATAGCAAAGTTGATAAGAAAGTGGCGTAATCACATAAAGGCCAACTATAAGTTTCACTGTGTTTGTACATCTCATTTAAGATATCTTTCCAAAGCTGCTGTATATTCTAGAAAACTTGTGAGCTTATGCGCCATTTGTGTTTTTAAATAATCTTAGTAATTCGCGCAATTGTTCCTGGAGATGAGTTTTGTAAAGGCGGCTATCACGAGATTTTACGAAAAGAGAAAAAAATGACTCACAAGACGTATCAATAATAAATATATAAATGTTATTATTATATTAATATTAAATTATATTCAAATATTATTAGAAATTACATGATAAATGTGTATAGAAAATGCTTACCAGAGACCAAACTGACACTGCATACCAGTAAAAAGTAAATAAACATATAGGTGATTTCATTTCGGCCACCTAGAATGAAATACAATATTTATTAAATTAAAGGTGAAATAAAGTGTTTCTGGAGGCGTTGAAATTTTTCAAGAGCGAAATGTGTCGTTTTGCCGGTTAAAGCTGTAACCATCAAGATACGAAAATATCAGCCTTTAAAGGCTTTAACATGGAACTAATTTTCTTCTGTCAACCATCAGCAGATCTAGAATCCCTTTTGTTTCCTTGAGTGACTAAAATGTACTGAAATGTTTCTTTGAAAGGACAAAAAAAAACTAATTTGGCCTTAAAAATGTTTGTTTCGATTCGTTCCATCATCGCATACGTTGGGTTTTTTTCGTTCCATCACACATGGCCGACTGGTTTAGGTGCGGGATTTTAATTCGGTCGCCCCGGGTTCAAATCCCACTCTGGCCACTATAGCTGGAGTTGTTTCTGGGTTTTCCCGAGTTCAGCTTCTCGGCTGTGTTTGTAGATAGCCAACTGGTCTGTCTCTGGTCAGTTGGGGTTCTTACTTGTTAAATTTTCAGTTTGTCATTTCTTTCCAAGTATTCGTTTGATATACACGGCCCCACAAGCCTATGGACGGCTTTAAACACATGGACATACCTTGTATAAACAAATGTCCTTTACATTTACTTTTTTTTTTACACTAAAAGTGATAAGCGCAAATTAAAGCCTTCCACAACGGGCGTTCCGTTTAGTTGTTTAGAAAAATGCACAAGACAAAAAACAGTTTCAGCGAAACTTAGCTAGCTTTTTTGCATTTCTTGAAACTATTACAATATGAATGGATCCGTAAATTGACATTCTATTCAGTGAAAGAGATCGTACCGACTTTTCTGCGCCCGTTTTCATTCGCTGATTAATAACTCTTCAATACAAGTATGAATTAGGAATAAAGGAGTACATCAATCTTCTGTTTGAAAGGTTGATAATTGTGAACGGTGAAACGCGACTTATCTTGCTAAAATCAATGATTATAAAGTCTCCAAAGGCAAAGAATAAAAACTGTTTGTGAGAGTCGAAATAAGCATTCCAATTTTTATGCATTCCTTCTTTCTCAGCTGAATTGCTCAATAAAACGTTTTACTGAATTTCGGAAAAAGCAATGCTCATTGGTGTCTTCCGTTGTCAAGAGTAGAAAGAAATCAGTCAACGTTTCTTGGTTGTTCACATTGAACATTTCCTTTCCTTAAATTGACTGGTTCAGTGTTGGAATTTAACTTTTGTCCACCTTGACTGACGTTTTGTTTAACTGAATAACAACTTCAAGTCCAAATTAATTAGACTCGTTACAAACTTTTAACCAGGCCGAAACATTGTTGAAGTTTGAGGTTTGTCCTTCGTTTCGTTAGAGTGAAAATGAATTGAATTCATTCTGTCAATGAAGGGCAGAAACTGTGACACACTAGTAAGCTGGAAAAAAAACTATTCAGGTGAATTGTTTTTAGTCTTTCATTTCTTTCAGTGTACTTCTCTGTAAGAATAATTTTAACGTTAAATTATCAGTTCCAAATCAATTAGAGTCATTACGAACATTTAACGAAGTCGAAACATTGTTCAAGTTTGTCCTTCGTTTCCTTATAGCGTCGAAATTAATTGAATTTTACCAATAAAGAGCAGAAAGTGAAACGTGCTGGTAACTTTGAAGAAACAATTTAAGTGAAATATTTTTAATCGTTTCTTTCGTGTAGTAGAGTTTTCTGTAAGAATAATTTTAGTGTTAAACTATTAAACGTTGTTAATGTCGGAATATTTAATTACCTGTTGTCTGTTTGTTAGTTTTTGTGTTGGCTTTTCCATTGATATTTTAAAACTGGAAGGTTCAAAAGATTCATTAAACATTGTGTTGTTTTCTCACTGAAAACTTCAAAAATGAATAAAGGAAAGCCGTCTTGAGTGTCAATTATTTTACACGTGAGAGACTGCTTTTGGTTCTTTTATAGTAACGTTATGAAATAAATAGGACTAAATCGGAAATTCCGAACTGAATTTTAACAGTCCTCAAATATTTTACGGAGTGTATATACAAATTCAGCGGGTTGACAATTCACCATTCAAGAAAAACTTGACTGCCACCCGAATATCCAAGAGCTAAATTTTCGTCAACCTTGAAACTTCAGTGCTGTAGGATACATATTTCCTTTTGTTCTTTGCCATTGATATAAAATTTTCAAAGCTTACATAAAATGCTCAAAGGTTACTAATTACCAACCCAAGTCTGGTTTTGTACTTACTAGTAGATCTTCTCTTCCTCGGAATTTTCCAGTTTCTCCAGCTCCCCACCTCGTCGAAGTATTAAGACAGGAAACGGGAGCTAGATATAAGTTGCTTTGTACGTTATGTACTATTTTACAGTTTTGTCACAAAAGCGAGATCCTTAAACTCTGCACAACTCACCCTGTATAGCGTTTTTTTTTTTTTTTGGAGACTTTCTCTCAATATAAAACTCGAAGTAGTTTCCCGGTATTTTGAACCCGATAAAGCAAGCTACTAGTTTGTGTTTCAATCAGTTGTGCTCGCTTGAACTAACTAAGTAATGAAACGATCTTCCCTGCTGGTGATAGAAAAGAGATTAAAAACGCTACTAAAAAAGTGACCTACTGCAATAGTCGGAGTTCTTCTTTGGTAACTTCTGCCCTCCTTAGCAGTTGTGGCTAAATAAATTCGAAACTAGGTAAAATCCTCTTTATGTAAAAAACTAAAACTGTTAGCTTTAAAAATTATTGGTCGCCTAGGGGGAGTTCAGCATTATTTCTAAGATACAGCAAGTGTCTTGAAGATATTTGCGGAAAAATACTTATTTTACATATCTTCAGTGGCGATTCGAAGATCAAAATACGAAGCAGCTGTATTCAAGCCTTTATTGTTATCAGTTGTTGTCATCATCATAGTGGCAGTCGAAAAAAGAACAGGAAAAATGAGAGCCTGGTTATAATGTTAGAATGAACCGATCACATGAAGATTTTTAGCATTTATACATGTATACGTTCAAAACTGTCAAGCTGTCGAGGAAGTCGCTTTTTTTAGTTTTCAAAAGGGCATCTAAGAGGCTGGCATTAACCGATACAAAAACGATGACATTTTGATTTAGGAATACGGAAAAAAAACTAAACCATCCTCAAAATCGAAAAGCCCCAAAAACTCTGCTTTTTATGAATGTGTTAACCACATAAAAGGATAATTACCTTCAAATTTAAACTTTATTTATGACCCTTATATTAATACACGGTTACAATGGTTCTTCCTGACAAGTGCAAGTACAAAATTCGAAAGAAATGCGAGCATTTTAATGTTCACACGAGTGTCCACATTAGGCCATCTTCAATAATAGAAAATGCTAACTTTCATAAAATTAATGGTCGCTTAAGGGGATTATTTCAGCCTTATTTCTGAGATACTAAAGGGTTTTGAAGATATTTGCGAAATAATGTCTTCCTGCCGATTCGAAGAAAAAATCTTTATTCAAGCCTTTAACAGACAATCCTGAATGTCAAAGCAGTTTGTTTACTAAATATCTTGACCATGTTTGAAATTTCTCTAAAACTTCATTTAGTTATTTGAACATACGTATTCTTTTAAAGCCTACCCCTTAAAGTTGAGGGGTAGGCTTTTGTGGTAAATGTAAATGGTAAATGTAAACGTACATAAAGAAATGTTAAAATCGTCTTTCTTGCTGATACAAAATAAACGAAAAACAAAACAAGATCGAGCCTTATCGTTATGTTCTCCAGATCGACATAAGGAGAAGTACTAGTGACTCCACGGAACATGGAAGTGTGATAGAAACTCACGGAAAATATTTTTTATATACCTCCCAGTTTCCGTGTGTTTTAAAGCCCCTATTTTGTATTGATGTCAAACAATTTATTGACTAAACAGCATCAGAGTACTGCATGGGCACACTCTACAAGTGCTTCTTATATCACAAATACTAATTATATTGGCTTAAAGTCAAAGGGGTGTTTTTCTAATTGGTATGCTCAGAATACAAATAACACTAATAATGCTAGCAAATTTACATTTAAAGACTTTTTATCGATATATATAGAACACGAGAAATTGAGACCTTCTCCATTAGTTTTCGAATTCTCTTTGCAAATTTCTCTGCCAAATGTTATGGAACTTTGATACCTTTATGTGATTTACACCAGTATCCAAGAATTAATAACATTAAAAAAAACATCTTTCTCGAGTAATGTGAAGACACAAAATAATAGGTAACTATTCTCGCTTGGAATACATGTTAAACATTTAAACTGTTTTAGATCTCCGAATAATGCTAGTGAATTAAATGAATTTCTTGAGTGAAAGTGAACGACTGTGCATTCCGTGACACTCCCATTTCCCAATATTCAAAAGCATTTATGAGTTCCCTTCAGCGAACAGCATTTGTGGTTCAAATTATAGATACCACCTTCGGCGGTTTTCTCTACAAAAGGGGGGAGATATTTCCTTTGCAAAACTCTTAAGTCCTGTTTTTCGTCTTGTTTTTTTTTTCTTGTACATTACATACTACCAGCTAATTAACAGAAAAAAAGTAAGAATGTTAGCATGAACTGATGAAGAGTCGTCTTACTGTAAAAGTGTCAAAGACGTCGCGTCAGTGGTTTGTTCTAAAGACGGCCGTCCCAAGTTATAAAGCGGTTTTGAATATGTCATGAAAATATTCATTTTACTTACATGTTTGCTTTCAACTACTTTGAATTTGTAATGAGAACTTTCATATAAAGCTTTTAACAAATTTTTCCTATGTAACGAAAAGTTTTCCCTGTTGTATTGGCTGAAAAAGATCGGATGCAAGATTATATGCAGTAGTTTCTTTTTTTAAATTTGCTCTTGTTAATTGCATACATTGTTGTTACAAAGTCCCATTTGTGGTAATAAAGAGGGTGCGACACAGGAAATTTTACACGCTCGTCGCGGCGAATATTGATCGCCAGCCGAGAATCACCAAGTGTACCTACCGCAGCGACAACGATTCGTCCCAGCGATTTTGAACGCCGTCTGACAAGCGATCTAAAATCGGTGATAGGGGAGGCTTTTCCTTAACGGAGAGAAGGAAGGGCAGAATAGAATTGAAGTTCCACTGCAGTTCGCAGTCGCTGGCCAAAGATATTCGAAAGTTTGTGCTTAATTTTAAAACTCAATCCTTCTAGGAATTAAACAGACTTTTGGCCTTGTATTAGTTCAAAGACTATTTCTTGGATGGCCAGGATTTTTCTGTGAATGCTAATCAGACAAATATGCTTTTGGTGAGTCAAGATACCGTCGGTCCGGCCACTTTTGACGCCTTATTCTCCTTCTCAGACGTTCGATGAGTCAAACGGTTTTTATGAAAAACCGCTCTCACAAGCCTCGAAACAAGGAAACGAGCGCAGAACTACAAAAGCAAACACGGTGCTGATATTTTCAGTGCTTATTGTTTTGTTCTAACCCGTTTAAAAAGCTCTAAACATCGCCCCTAGACGGAAGCTGTTTCGACAACTGAAATAGTTAAAACCATAAAACTGGTAGGCCTGTGGGTGTATTGAGCAGGCGCTGACGTGTATGGTAAATTTGATTCATTCCCAGGCCTGGCGAAAAAATTCCTCCCGAGACAACTCGCGCGGAGACACTCGCGCAGGTTCCGTGGGATTGGTAACGAGAGAGTAAAGTTCAGAGACAGTGTTGTTTTGTAGTTGTGCTCGTCAACCTCACGCAAGGTAAGAAAGTTCTCCATATTTGCAGCTTTTTCTGGAAGTTGGTCTTATATATTGGTCTGATTTACTAGCCGATGCACAGTGAAAGTGGCGTGCGGTCGAATAATTGAACTTTGTCGATAAATCCTTTTTGTAGACCAAGTACTAAGCTTCTAACTAGTTAGCTTACTGGCTAGTGCTCTCGGTGTCTACAAAGACACCACTAGCCAGTAAGCTAATATTTAGAAGCTTAGTAGATGTAATTACATCTTCATTTTCATACGTTAACAGCCATGAGTTTCTAAGCGAAATTGGGTTCCTTCGATTGGTTGAATGTCGGAATTTGTGACTTCAAAACAGTGAATCATCATGACTGAAAACTAACGCTTCTGAAACACTGTTTTAGTCAGCCAAAAGTGAGCTATAAAGCAAGGGGTAAATTCTGAGTTGCCGATTAATATGATCATGGCCTGTGGACCATGACAGCTCAGGAAAAATCTGCTGTTGTTGTGCTAGGCTTGTTAATAAATTGATCAGATGACAGGAATAACATTGAATTGAAGGAGAAGATTGCTGTGATACCCCTTTTCTGGGGAAGAAAATCACTGCCACCCAAACCTAACTTTGGGTTTTAACTCAGGTGTAAGGAAAGTCTATGCTGTTTGCACCAGTTTTGACCAAAGTGGATGCCTGATGTACTGTATGTTCACACATCAGACACATCAGTGAGGGATGTCTCGTACGTAGTAGCTAGCTGTTAAGTGGTTCATTTTCTCTGACAGCCACCATTTTTGCTCCAGTTAGTGCTAATTTACCAATTTGTGTTTTACTGTTTTTGAGTTACCACCATTTTCATTACTACGCGACTTTTCTTTTCAAAACACCTTTGAGCACTTTGCAATACGCTTCCGTCAATCATACCTTATATGGGAAGTGTCTGATGTTACCGCAATTGAATTGAGCTCGTAGGAATAAAGATGACCCCTAATTATCCCGTAAATTTGCGCTGGCGAGTCATATATTGACTAGTAAGAGGCTTTAGAGTCGTTGATGTTGCGAGAATACTTCACGTTTGGCAGACATTTGTAAAGAAAATTCGACATTTCTTCAGAATTAAATACCCGCTCGGTGGATTACCCTATCATACGCGGCGGATGGTAAGCTTGCGTTCAATTTCGTGAATAAGCTAAACCGAAGTGTGAAGTAATAATTCTTGCTTTTCTGACCTGAAAACAGCAAACGGCATTTGTTATTCGCCAGGAGTATAATCTGGTGTACGAGGACGAAAATTCAGGAGCGGATAGAATCATGATCAGCGTGCCTTCGATCAACCCATTCGTGAAGAAAATGGGCTTAACAAGTAAAAGGTACGTATGTCTTGTTGCCTTTTATTTTTGTTTTTTGTTAGGAACACTGCTAGTTCTAATCACCTATCACTTGAGGAATGAAATGAAGAACAAAGCATCAGCTTATGATGCGTTTTGTAACGTTTGTTGTTGAACGTTCGAGAATGTAAACGTATATTTTAATAAACGCTGTGACATGATAGGAAGGGGAATCGTTATTTCTACAAGGAAAATATTTAAGCTTACTTTCAAGTTTACTTCTTCGTTATAGCTCAATACGATTGCCAAAGAGCGTGATGAGGGAAACAGAACGATGTATTGTCGTAGGATCGCTGAATTTCACCGAGAACAGTTGCTATTTATAGATGAGTTTGAGAAGTTCTGATTCATCTATAAATAGCAACTGTTCTTGATGAAATTTAGCGATGACATACGACGAAAAGTCGACGATGCATCGCCCTGTTTCGCTTATCACGTTCTTTGGTAATCACAGTGAGCTATAACGAAGAAGTAAAACATGAAACTATGCTTAAATATTTTCCTTGATTCCCCTTTCCCGCTTTTATAAATAACGATTTTCCTTGCTGTCATGTCACAGCGTTACATTTTCGAAACGTAGAATAATAAACGTTGTAAGCGCTTATGCTTTGTTTTTCATTCCATTCCTCAAGTGATAGGTGACTAAAATTAGCAGTGTTTCTTGCAAAAATAATCCAACAAGACATACGTACCTTTTACTTGTCAAGCCAATTTTCTTCACGAATGGGTTGATTGAAGGCACGCTGATCACGATTCGTTTTCCCTTTGCATACTTTATCCGCTCCTGAATTTCGTCCTCGTACACTTCGGGATATTGTCAGATTATACTCCTTGCGAATAACATGTCGTTTGCTATTTTCGGGTCAGAAAAGCAAGAATCATTACTTCACACTTCGGTTTAGCTTATTCACGAAATTGAACGTAAGCTTACCATCCGCCGCATAGGGTAATCCACCGAGCGGGTATTTAATTTTGAAGAAATGTCGAATTTTCTTTACAAATGTCTGCCAAACGTGAAGTATTCTCGCAACATCAACGACTCTAAAGCCTCTTACTAGTCAATATATGACTCGCCAGCGCAAATTTACGGGATAGTTAGGGGTCATCTTTATTCCTACGAGCTCAATCCGACTGCGGTAACATCAGACACTTCCCATATAAGGTATGATTGACGGAAGCGTATTGCAAAGTGCTCAAAGGTGTTTTGAAAAGAAAAGTCGCGTAGTAGTAAAAATGGTGGTAATGACAGAACAGTTTTGTTTTGCTCAAACCCTGGTAGAAATTCTGTCCAGGATCCTAATAGGATCTAGCCTGTTCCAGGCTCTCAGATAGTTGGGACGGCATGAAAATTAGAAAGGGAACGCGAAAATAAGACGCGCTGGATCTGGAAAAATGGGGGCAGCAGCGGGAAAGGGAAGGGAGAGAGCCTGTAAGCATTTTTTTAACGATACTCCCGCCCACTTTTAGCAAGTTTTTAGATAATTAGATTTCGGCTGTCAAACTGTCGAAATGTCAATTTGTTGGGATCGTTCTCAAATTTCTCGCGCGAGTTTTCGCGCAATCTCGCCATGCAAACGCAAGGAACTATTCATGCCTTCCAGCATGTCCGATTTTCAGATTTTACGAAAACAAAATTCTAACATGTATTGGAACAAAGGTTCCTCGAATTTCCTTGCTCGATTTGGTGAAGAACAAGGAACTGCTGGTGTTTACGGGCACTCTTGGTGTTTAGGTTGTCAAATCGATTGGACAGTGCTCCATAAGCACGTGTTAGCTGCTTAACTTGCTCGAAATTCTTAACCCGTATTTATGCTCAGTCAAACCGGCGGGATTTCTTCATAATATGTAAAATTATAGGCCAAACACGACTTCCGCTAGTCACTGAATTTATTCTATAATTTGTGCCGGTAGATTTTGTTGACCCTTTGATGTCTTTAATCAAGAAACGGAAGTCTCAAGCTGTGATGTACTGTCTGGAGGATTTAACCGTTCTTAGAGCCGTTTAAAACTTTATTTATGCCATCGTTTGTGCTAACTCTTTGGCAATTAGTTTGGTTTTCTGGCTCGCCTTTATTGCAAGATTCCTTTCGAGCCGCTTTAAAGCTTTCTTAAAGGATCAGTGATTTCTCAGGCCGTAAATTGATGTTTATTGTTTGCGGTTAGTTTGCCACGGATATCTTAATTAATGCGTAAAATGTCCAAGTTATTTTGAAACTGTTGTAGTCTCCTTTGATCGTATAGGAGCTAGGCTTTTTGCACTGTTGTTTTAATTCCGTCTTTGTAGTCGTGGTTGAATTTTGCCTTCTTGAAACTAAAACATAGTACCTCCATCATCCTATTGCGTTACTACCATCCAACAGAGAAATCTCTGAAATCTCCAGCGCTTTAATTGCGCTTTGCAATTCTCGCTTTTTTCTGATCCTTTCTACATCCTCAAATTTCCCAATCGTGGCTGCACTTGGTCTCGCATCACCAAAACCATTATCTATTATCGTAGCTTCTGAATTCAGGGCAGCTTTTGCAAGACGTGTAAGCAGCTAAAAAAACAAACTTTTGCCGAAACCCGTTGTCAGATTCGCAAAAACATCTTTTCCAAGAGCCAAGTTTAGTAGACAAGTCTGCTCCTTCCTAATCTCCTTTAAGTTCGGAAAATTGCGCAGACAGTTCTCTGGAGCGGTAGATAATGTGGACTCATCTATATCACGCGCGCACTTCGCGGTAACCACCTTTCTGATTGTCACAAGTGACCCACACTACGACTCAGGTGTTGATGTCGGCTGTCAAAACTGACCAATCAGAGGGTATACCAGGAGCTGGTATACCGGAACAGGCCGTTAAAAAAGTGCTCACAGGCTCCGCCGCCTTGTCTCTCCCCAGCCCCTTCGCTTTTTTTCGCGCTTTTTTTCTCAATTCACGCTTTCCCCACTATCTCGGAGCCTGGAACAGGCTAAATAGGATCCTAACAGGATCTTGTAGGATCTTAACCAGGATCCTGACAAGATCCTACATAATAGGATCTTGTTTAGGATCCTATAGGATCCTGTACAAGATCCTGTACAGGATCCTAAATAAGATCCTATAGGATCCTAAACAGGATCCTAGACAAACATAAGCAGGATTCTGAAAGACTTCACAGGATCCTACTGAGTAGGATCCTATAAAACGTGGTGCCATTTAGGATCCTGGGTAGGATCCTGTGTGAACTTACAGGATCCTAGAAAATCCTGTAGGATCCTGTATAGGATTTCTACCGGGGAAAAGTCAACATGGTGAGGCAAATTTCAGTGTCTGGAAGTTTGGCTTTCGTACCTCCCACATTTTCAAAACAGCTTGCGTGAAGTGTTAACTGACTGTGTACAAGTTTGGAGTTCTTGCATTTATGTGGCTTAATCAACATGTGAAAGTTGGGCATGTATTGTAGCCATGTAAATACTCATTAACCTACAGCTGGTGAAACCCTACTATTGACAGGTGATGTCCAAAAAATTATAGAGACCTGTTGTTATGTTGAGTGTTGAGAGCTCAGTGTTTATCCAACCAAACTGTTTAGCTTACTAACTTTTTTGCAACCAGAGGCTAGATCATGGCCTGTGAATAAATTCTGTTTCTATGTTAAGTCAAAAGGCCATACAGTGAGTAACAGAAAGGACAAAACTGGATTTGTCAAAGTGTAACTGAACCCTTTTTCCCAAAGGGGAAAAAAAGAGTGTAGCCTGCCTGTGGCTTGCACCATTTTCTTATCTGCCCAACTAAAAAAATACTTGATAACATGTCTTTGAATAAAACAAGAAGCATTACATTGGGCATGTAATTGCAAGTTCATCAATTTTTCTATTTTCCAGCCATGCTGTCTGTTATCAACCGCGCTGGCCGTGTGTTTTTGTGGCGATCCTTGAAGCCTAGCCGTGGTTATGGTCAAGGGTCTCTCCGCAGCTTCTCGTGTTCATTAGTTGCACTGCAAACCCCTAACCCACAAAAACTTAGAGAGGAATGGGGTACTGGTTCACTTGATGTGCCTACCATGACACAGCTGTTAGACCATGACAACCATGAAAAGAGGGAGAAATTTAGAAAGATTTTATCAGAGGACCCCTTAATGAAACCCAAATATAACATTTCTGTGGATGAAGAAAGAGCTTTGGCTCTCAAGAGGCTGAAGAAGCTCTGCGACCAGGGCTTCATTTCTGTGTTGGACTTCCGTCACAATCCACTGTGGATATTTGCAGCTCATGAGCTTGCAGCGGTAGTTGATGGCTCTATGGCAACAAAAATGACTGTTCAGTTCAACTTGTTTGGTGGCACTGTACTGAAACTGGGAACTGAAAGACACCATGACAAACTCCTTAAGGTAAATCTACATAAAGGAGTACAAAATCATTTTTTTAAATTTCTTGCAGGGACATGACATGTCCAAGTTACATGTACCACTCATTCAGTTCAGAAAAAAAATGTGGTTGGGTACCACATTTCAGTTGTTGAAATTTATTTCCTTCAATAAATATCTAGCCTGAAAACGCATCTTTTTAGAACTGCTTTTTAGAATTGCTTTTAGTGATTTTTTTATTGTACTTTTTATTGTAATTTTTATAATTTTTACTTTCTATTTTTTACTGTCAGTTTTCATATTAATATCTCAGTTATAAAGCGTATTTGATCATATTTATATGTTAATTTGCACTATATAAGTATCAGTTGTTATTATTATTATTATTATTATTATTATTATTATTATTAGAAATACAAACATTTCAACAGATGATAATAACAGTCATTAATCATTTGCCACCTATTATGTCCAACTGTGATTTGTCACTCTAATCACTTTGGTTCTGGTTTTACAACACTTACCGAATACAGCTCTGTCTTTAGGGTATTGACTCTTTAGAAGATGTGGGCTGCTTTGGCCTGACTGAGCTTGGTTATGGTAACAATGCTGTCCAAATGGGAACAACAGCAACTTATGACAATGCCACAAAGGAGTTCGTTGTAAACACACCAAGCACCTTGGCACAAAAGTATTGGATCACTAATGGTGCCAATGATGCCCATCACATCATAGTGTTTGCCCAGCTGTATGTCAACGGAAAAAATGAGGGTGAGGGCAGCTATAGTTAAGATATTGTTCATACTTGTGACATACATGTAACTACAATGTAAAAGATACATTGTAACAGCTGAAGTGATGCCATTACTTTCCAATGTGAATGGGCAGAACATAAGTGAATTGCAATTGTCATTGGTTAGCTGCAATACAAGAATGTATATATATAACATAAATAAAAGGTAAACAATATATAGATTGCTCCACTCGTTGTATGAGTGCTCTATGCATAGATATGCAGAGCAAAACATACTAATGTAAAGACGGAAAGTCGTAGCTCGAGTTTCACACACTAAGCAATCATTAGATGATCGCTTAGTGCGTGAAACTGGACTTACAACTTTCCGTCTTTACATTAGTATATAACATAAATATATACAGGTAGTACATGATTGTATGATCATGTATTGGAAAAACAGGTTTTCTTTGATGTCACCGCGGTTGTATTTTCACAGTGGAACATAATTATTTACACACATGAAGCTCTCATCCTTTATTGTTATGCCATATCAGTAATCATGTACGTGTATTAATTATGACAATGTGTTGGTTAAGGTGAACACTTTCTTGCCACTTGACCAACTGATAGTGTACTGTTGGTTGCTCAAGTGTTGACTAATAACACCAAAAATGGTCAAAAACCACAAGCATTGAAGTATGATTAATGATTAAAAGGCATGGCTCCTGACAGCAGTAATAAAACTTCAGCAGTAGAGCAGCACTGCTTTTATTGTTTAAGGCAGTGATTAACTTCTGTGCATGAAGATCAGAGCATCTCCAGCAGATAGCAAACCCTGTAATAAGATGGAGTTATGGTCTATAGTAGCCAACAAGTTAAATGCTAGAAATAACCCATACCTCCTCTACATACTAGGTTTGCATTCTACTCTCCCCCCCCCCCCCTCGAGAGGTGTGAATTTCCCCTCATAATTTCTGTACATGTAATTTTAATGGCTTGCTGACCACCCTCCTGCCCCTTGGAAATTTCCATGACATCCTTGTGGGAGTTCAATATGTAGGTACTTTCTTGAGAGTAACACAATCCCTGGGTTGTAATTTTGTTGTTTTATGCCATTACTCAACAGGTATCCATGGTGTCTTAGTGCCCATACGTGACAAAAACCTGAAGGAGGTTCCGGGATCCAACATCCACGACATGGGACACAAGATGGGTCTGAATGGAGTGGACAATGCAAAGTTTATATTTGAGAATGTGCGAGTGCCAAGAGAAAACCTGTTAAACCTGTATTCTGATGTGGACGAAGATGGTAACTACAACACCAAAGTGGAGGGTAACATTCGTAAGAGGTTCCTTACTGTTGCTGATCAGCTGCTGTCTGGTCGTCTCTGCATTTCAAGCATGTCACAAGGTATGCTGCATCATAAATTTTATTTCCACAGTGAATCATCTGCCTTTGACTAAGTACCCCACTTGAACATGGAATGTCCATCAAGTGCACATTACCAGCCTAGCCTGTGGGGCAGTCACTGAAAGGGGAGAAGGGGAGATTTGCAAACCCCTCTTTTTCTTAGCCTACATGAAATGTTCCACGCTTGCAACTTCCCCTTATTCCACCCCTTATGGCTAAACCACCCCCCCCCCCCTCTCCCTAAACAAAAGAAAATTCATTTTGTGCACTAGTAGTGCAAAGCAAACTCAGTTTCCACTTGTTACACTGTAGGTACCATATCAGTCTTCCTTTCAGTCTTCTCCCCACATCTCTGCTTTGAGAAATTAATGCTCTGTAACATCATGTAGTTTTAGGACCATTTTCAAGTTAAAGCCAATCAGTTGTACATGATGTACATGTAACTGTGGAGTAAAAGAAATTCCAAGTGCAATTCATATGTTTTTATTACATACCACCCACCCCCTTGAATGGGTGCCCACCTGCGACTGAGCACTTCCTTCCAATATGAAATTATAATTTTTGCCCAAGACTCTCAACAAGACACTCAACAAGGATGTGCAGTACAGTTACACATTAATTTTCTTGATTCCAGCCATTGTAATATGGACTTCTCTCTTATTTGGACTTTTCTGTAAGGCCCCAATTTCTCTTGAGTGTTAAAAAAATTGTGTTTGTTGAAACTTAGAGCAAAGGAAGTGAAATTGGTTGCCTTAAGTAAGCTTTGATAACTCCAAATTGCTGAGGAGAAAATTGATTGGAAAACACTGTTGGATGAGATGAAGTCAAATATGGGTTAGTTTTGCCGTCTGTGGATGCAGTTTCTTCTTAATTTAACCACACAGTTTGATTGCTAGCCCAAAAAGTGCTTGATGACGCATTCAGTTCGATTATGTTAGACTGTTGCGTTTGAAGAAAGGTACGGGGATTTCCTGCACTAAAATGGCTTTATCACACACATGAAACGAACCCTGGGTTATTTTATTCAGTTTCATCTATTTAAACATACAGTTAAACCTCCGGTCTCTTTTTAAATTTTATCTGGCCTTTTGGGGTGGTCCCGATTTCATCATGATTACACAACATGTCTCCTTTGTAAAACGTTTGAGGAAGGAAGGTGCAGTGAATCAAATCAGAATATGCACGTTTATAATCGGGAATAAAGGGTTAAAGCTTGTAATTGGTGCATCCCTTTTTGTCCAGGTGTCTCCAAGGCTTGTCTCACCATTGCTACCCGCTACTCAGCAACTCGATTGACTGTGGGGCCTGAAGGAAAGTCGGACACACCTATACTAAAGTACCAGCTTCAACAGCGTGCACTGATGCCTCTCCTGGCCAAAACATATGCCATGGACTTCGCTCTGTCATACATCAAGGACTGCTGGGCATTTCAGGTACATTACAATGTTTCCCACATGAACTTTTTGATTAGTCTTTGACAATTTTTTGACATCTTTTCGACAACTTTTTGACGTCTTCCTTTTCAAAGTTCTTAGTAATGAAGTCCAAGAACTATGAGCGGAAGAGTCGCGAACGGGAACTTGACAATTCCGATTCTCACAGTTCCTTGGTTTTCACTGGCCAGGCCACACTGAAGCCGTGAAAAAGTTGTCAAGAAATTTGTTAGAACTTAAACTTTCATAATTTTTGTACGCTCTGTTTTTAGGCGGAAGATGGCTCAGACCACGCCAATGTTGTTACCATGTGCTGTGTAATCAAGGCACTGACTGGCTGGCACGTGGGCGAGACTGCGTCCGTGTGTCGGGAGAGGTGTGGTGGGCAGGGGTACCTCTCCTGTAACAGGTTCGGTTCTGCTATTGGCTACGCCCATGCCGCTATGACAGCTGAAGGTGACAATGCTGTCCTGATGCAAAAGGTCGCGACGGAGAGGCTGATGGTGTTCAAGCCTTCCAAGGCCAAGTTAGACGTGGGTACAGTTGACTTGGGGTGCACCGAGTCACTCCATAGACTGTTAGAAGCTCGCGAGCAGGCTCAGTTTATGGAGTTAGGTATGAAGATGAAGCAGGCTGGTTCTAAAGATCGGTTTAATGTCTGGATGTACCAGGAACAAGATCTCGTCCAATCGTGTGCACGTGCTTACGGTGACAGGCTGGTCAGTGAGTGCTTCAGCAATGCTCTTGCCAAAGCCGACGCGCCCTTGCAGCCAATTCTAAAGAAGCTTCACCATTTGTACCTGATCGACTTGGTAGAGAAAGACCTTGGATACTTCACCACCTCCCGGTTTCTACCGATAGAGACTGGGGCGAGTGTTGGGCAAGTTGCTGCTGACCTTTGCCGCGAGATAGTACCGCAGGCTCTGTCGCTGTGTGATGCCTTTGGGTTGACTAATGAGATGCTGAGTGCACCAGTGGCGAGAGACTGGGTCGACTATAATGTAACGGACAACAGGGGAGAACTGGCATAAACAAAATTAGTAGCGACATACCATGTGATATAGTGGCATAAGTTAGGGCGGGTGTTGGTTTGAAAGCACCCGATTTAATTCTATTTTATCTTCTACCACTTTTTATTGGGACTCCACAAACCTTAATTACGTTAATACAGAAAATTACATTACAGGTGAAAGACCCCAAAGGATGGACTGCGAACGAGACTTAAAGACCCACGCGCCTCATCCCCCCCCCCCCCCTGTCCCATTTCATATTTGTTTCTTAATATCGGGCATATCCTTTAAAGCGAAGAGTCATCAAATAAAAATTGCTTCGCTCATTTGTCTGTACATTTTCTTAGAGATATCCACTAACAAAAAGTCACAGTTTGAAGAACTTTGGGAGAAAAGGCAAGCTTTCAAAAATTACGAAAAGAAAATCCCATTCAAACGTCCCTTACAGCCCATAATTGTAGAGTTTAACACTTTCGCTGCGCAAGTCGAGTTTTGTCGACATTTAGAGGAGTAGACATTGAACCACTTGTGACGTCATCATTTTTGACGTCACCAGATTGTTTTGATAAGCAGATAACACAGCAAGGACAGATCCATCCACACGTGTGTCCATTTTCAACATCAACCAAATTCTGGCAGAACTATTCCAAAAAACGTGTCCAATTTTGGGTGCAAAATTGGTGGTAAAATAGGCCAAGTCACCTATAGCTGATCAATGTTCCACCTCCAGGTTTTCTCAAGGGCTGAGGCCAAAACCAGTGGATAGAAAGGGGATGAAAGGTAGAAGATAAAGAGAAAAGCAAGGAAGAGAAAAAGGAAAACAAAAGAAGCGAGAAAAGAAAAAACTCCAAATTTTGGCTTATGCGCATGCGTGAAAGCAAAATATTGAACAATTTACAACAAAAATTGGTTCAAGATCTGGTTTAATTGCAAAGAAATTTTTTTTTGTAGCAACCTAGCATTGAAAGGGTTAATGTTGGCACCAATAAGTATATATTCGTGGCCATGGTCGAACCATGATTCGCCTCAGGCTGTGATAATGGTCGCGAAATAATTCTGTAATTTTGCACATGAGGTGAGTTTACAGAAGAAATACTTTCTGAGATATACACTGTAAAAATCATTTTTAAAAAAGCAAAAGATCTGCTGATTTTTTACATCGCTTTGTGTTAATGAGGTAACCAAGACATGAGAATCATTGCCGCGAAACATGCTTGAAAAACCCAGGTCTACACATAGCAGTGAAAACGGCTGTAAGTATTTTCACAATAAAAACCACATAAACCTGTATTCGACCGCAAGTTGTGTGATTTTTTGAAGCCATTTATTCAGCTTTTATTGGCAACCGATTCGTTTTATACTTTGAGGTGCTTCATGATCTATCACGATGTAGCTGGCGAGCGAAATATCAGAGAAATGAGCCGGCAAGGAAATGGGGAGAAGCACAATTATAATTTCATCATGTTAATAGTCAAATGATTTCAACAATTCGTTCGCAGTCGTGTACTTTGTTTCCAAATTGGATGTAATAGGGTTATTTGACGGGAATGTATCTGCGAATCACAGAGCTTTCAAGCAGAAAAAAATGTTCTACCCGTAAAAAAAAAAACAAACAAAAAAAAACAAGATGTCAAGATTTAACCTCAATATGACGTGAAAGATAATAAGTGTAATCCACTGTAGAGAGGCGACAAGGAAATGAATTGATCAACTTCGGTACTATTGTACTGTCAAACAGAAAAAAGGTGGATTAGATAAAAAAAAAACAAATATTTTTATTGTTGTTATTTATTTGTCACACTTACACTAAGTATAAAAGAAAAAGTCATTAATAAATAGATAGTGGGGGCTTGAAGCGAACCATGGGGCTCAAAAGAATTATTACGCCTCCTCGGTGATATGACTATCCTTGTATAGGGATTTAATAGAATTTTAATACATAATGATCGCACCCTGGTGAAAAAAGATCCTTTTTTCATGTGTCCACGGTAGGGATCATTTCAACTGTTGACATTGCATGTATGTAAATCAGCATTGAGTAAGATTACAAAGAAAAATTGTCTAAAATTATATAAGATCTCGCAAGATTAATAATGACTTTTGGCTAAGTGGGGCGGAAATTACAGGACTATATTTTAATTTTGAATTTCGAGCAGAGTATTGATTTTTTCATAGCCTGTGTAGCAAGCGATTCCCGTGGCCAAAAGGCGAAAAATGTTTTCAACGAGCCAAAAAAAAGGGGGGGAATACACGGAATCGCTTGCTACTCTTTCAAATTTCTTCATGAAATAAGGCTAACGCCCCCCCCCCCCCCACGATGTGCCATTCTTTATTCGAAAATTAACATGACAAACGACCCTGAAGGTAGTTTTCTTAGTTCAATGCACTATTTAAAAGCGAAAGCTTCAAACAACAGTTTATTTAGATCAACAGATACGGCAGGTGACTGGCATAAAAAGAATCTGAAGTAAATATTAGCATGTAAGACAACGAGGATAAAACAATGGAGAGGAGACGCACTTTATAACCACTCCTTGAAAAGCAGGTGTTCTGAAATTCTGAAAAGACAAAAACCATGACAGAGGCAAAGGTGATGCGCACTTCGAGAATCTCGTCAAAAGCAGTCCGCCCTCCCCACTTCAAAGGTGTACGAAAAGAGAAAAGACAGCTAATTCATTATTATTTGTGAAAAGTCCAGAGTGCTTCAGGTGATGTATAAAGGCTGAGATAGTTTTATAGGCTACCAAAAGACTTGGCCATAAGAAATGCATCTTCTATCTAATAACACCGTGTTTTTCACATCTTGGTTTGACGAAGGCGACATTGAAATGGGGTTAAAAATCACAGCCTTTCTGCTACTCTTGGTGGTTTCTTTACTTGGTAACTGTTTGCTAATCGCGATCGTGTACAAAAACGCTAACCAAAGAATGCGAACACCGAGTAATTACTTCGTTTTCAATATGGCTTGTGCTGATATCTTACTTGTCGTCTACTGTGTGCCTCTGAATGTGATTACCACCGCCTATCGGCACCGGTGGCTGATCAGTGGTTTTGCAGGCGAGTTGGTTTGCCGTATGTCGCTTTTTATCGGTCAAGTGCCAGTGTTTGTTTCCACTGGAAGCTTATTCGTCATTGCCTTGGATCGATATTTTCTGGTGTTTTATCCACGAAAAAGACTAATCACGCTTCGCATTGCACGGCGTTTGATTGGATTGGTTTGGATTCTTGCGATAGCGTTTAGTGCTCCATTACTAAGAATGAGCACTTTAGTTAAAGTATACCCTGGAGATCTCGCTTGTTTCATGGATTTTGAGATCATTCACTTCGCCGTTGCTTATTTCCTTTCTTGTTACCCCGTCTTGATAGCAGTACCTCTTATTGCTACCATTGCCATGTACATAGGTATTGGAATAAAACTAAACCGAACGAAGGCACCTGGTAACCAATTACCATCAAATCAAGAGCGGAGAGAGAGGATGAACCACAAGATACTCACGACGCTTGTGGCTGTTGTTGTTGCGCTAATTATCTGTCGCTTGCCTCTGATATTTGGATTAACCTCTTGTTTTTTGGGATTAGCTCGTCTCTGTGCTACACGCACTTTCATGACCGTTGCTTGGATTATGACAGTTACTAACACCGGAATAAACCCTTGCATTTATTTTGTACTAAACAATCAATTTCGTCAGGGAGCAAGATTATTCCTGGAGGAGAAACTTCCTTGTTGCTTTAAAGCTACAAACGAAGTGGACGTAATGGAAGCTGATGCTCTGTAAAGGGCACCTCACATGGCCATGACCCCAACACTGACTCCCTTGGAGTCAATTCACATGGCACCCCAACACTGACTCCCTTGGAGTCAACTCACATGGCACCCCAACACTGACTCCCCTGGGGTCAACTCACATGGTACTCCAACAATGACTCCCCTGGGGTCAACTCACATGGCACCCCCTACACTGACTCCCCTGGAGTCAACTCTTATGGCTTTCCAACACTGACTCCCCTGGAGTCTTAAAGATTCTAATCTCTATGAAAATGGTGCCCCTTCATATACCTAGAACAAAAATAGTATTACGACGACTCTTAAGCATACTAGAAAGGTAATTTTCCCCACCCTTTCGCATCCCTTTCGGGCGGAGTCTCCCGTACAGCCCACGACCCTGACAATCACGTGATGGTCGTTTTCACGAATAAGTCTAAGTCCGTAGTTTCTCGAATAAACACCGGACCGAAGTGTTCGCTTAAAACTCGACATCGTGGAATAGGAATTTCGATTCTCTTGAAGCAAATCAATCAAATCAAATAACAACTTTGTTTACCCTTGAATCATTGCGGAACAAGTTTGTTGGAGAAATTCCGGGAAATTTGAGTGAAAAAGATAGGTACACGAAAGACCAAATATATCTTTTAAATTGATTATATTACACGGAAAATTAATCTAAATATAGCTTCTACGGAAAGACAATACTAAGTAGAGTTTTCAACATAACAAGAAAACAATTGTACATATACAGCCAAATTCCATAGAACGGATGGAAACCCGTACAACTTTCTTGTACGTTTTTGTATAGACAGAGTTTTAAAGAGAGGTTAAAACCCGCTCGGCTATAAAGTTTTCTCAAATATGCATGCACTGAATGATATTACGTCGTATTACAGGCACATTTACAATTCCTTTTGATGATAGACTATTTATCTACTTATGTCTAGGGCGAGTTTTCGAAACTCCCGACATAGCGTGCCAGATTAAAACAATTTTCTTTGCATAATAAACTTTAAGAGAGACTCAAGTTTTATTGATTTTGAAAGCCAAATTTTAACCTGAATTTTTATAATTTTATGAAACACATTCATTTGGCAAACTTACACTAATAATGACTGCCAAAGGATAAGAAACAGATTCGAAGAAATACTTATCGGACTGACCCGGTAGGTTACCGGGACTCGAAGAAACGAACCTCTAGTTTGTTTAGAAGAATTATTCCATATGAAAACTGTGTTGACTTCAATCTTGTTATCCTGAATGTTATAGCATACCGTTCTCGAACTGTCGTTTGTTCATATGTACAAGAAAAAAGAGGGCCAATATTGCTAGTAATAAGCAAACGTGGTTTAGTCCTTTTTCGTGATGTGATGATTATTTTTATGGATGGGAGTTCCTCGTTCCTCGAAGTAGTCTGCTACGCATTTTTTGTAATGCGAGTTTTTAATTTACTTGTGCACTGCGTTAAAACAGTTCAGAAGTCTGTTAAGTCCCTGACGATAAACTCCACTGTAAATGAAACAGATGCAAGGGTTGATGGTAGAACTCGACAAAGACAAAAAATAGACGATAGACTGATAGGGAAAAAAGCCACAAGGCACTTTACTGCATGCAAAGAAACTTAGTAGGCTGATAATACTCGCGGGGACCCAGCACAGTCCAAACCCAACCACGATAGCAATGGCCATCTTTAGCAAGTTTCTATTTCTTTTCCCTTGTTGTCGGCCTGCGTTGTCCGACTGCTCCCCTGGAATCTTCTGTGACTTGAGCTTGATAACGATGATGGAGTAAAGTATGACCAGCAAACCGATGGGAACATGGAGAAATAGGACACATAAGGCTAGAAAGTAATTGGCAAGGGACTAGGACTCTCCAAAGGTTTCCTTCCACCGCCATTGGCATGCCACTTTCCCTGAGTACTCAGCAACTTTCAAGGCGAATAAATGTGGCGAGAGGACAGCCACCGCGATGATCCAGGTGGCGAGAATGAACAAAGGGCACTGCTTTAAACTGATGATTAGAGAACGGAGGGGAAATACCACAGCTACAAATCGGTCTACAGCTATGAGGATCAAGCTCTGAATCGACACAATAAGGGAGACAATTGCTAAGAAGGCAATTATTTGGCCCGGCCAAAAGGACCACTGATAACCCAGGAGTCTGCGTACAACTGTGTTAGCCTCCGCGGACACACGAATAGTGGATAAAACAGGTCGGACATGGCCATGCTGACGATGAAATAATTGATCGGTTTTCTTAATGCTTGCGTCTTATAAACTATTATTCCTATAAAGAAATTCCCTACCAGTGAAGCCACGAAGATCAGGTAGAAAACAAAGGTTTTTCCAATTTTTTCTGCTGTATGTTGTATTCATGTTTTCAGATTTTTGATAGGGTGGATGCTTCTTGTGAAAGTTGCTTCTTTCACTAATTCTCTATTTATTATAAATTGAACTTATCTATTTCTGGTAAACTGAAGGTGGAATATCACTCTGGCTTACGTCGTGATAGTTTGGAATTTCGCAATATTCTCAATGTTCCTAATGGTTTCGAAACCATCATGAATGGTTTCGATCTATAGGGACCGAATAGCTCCAGTTTTCGTAATGGTTCCGAAAGTATTCATAAGAGCCCGCCGGCATTTTCAAAATTGTTACGAACGCTGTAAATTACAGACGGAGCAGAGACTGGGAATCGGTAAAATCCTTATTTCCTTAATATTTTCCTGTTTTGTTATTTTGTTTGATCGTTTGTATATTAAACAGGACAAATGCACGCATGTCAAATAAGTCATCTCCAAAAACTGAGTAAAGGTCCTCATGTACAACAAGATTGGAAGTATCAGTAAAATCTCTATACACTCCAGCAGGGATAATGAATATACCCAAAAAGTAAGCTATTGTTGGGCAGTCATCAGGTGAAATCGCTTCTAAATAATATTTCTCCTACAGAAAATGCCTCATAAAACAGCGTTAGTATGGAGCGTGCATGGGTGTGCGGCATCTCAACGGGGCCTTAGAGAAAACTGAATGCGTGTATACTACGGGTTTATACGTTCTTCCCTCCAGAACTGAATTTTAAGTCGTGTTAGAAGATGGAATTGTGAACAAGAAAAAAGGGATTGCGTGGTTCGTGGGAGGTAACTCCCATGTCACGTGGACCAGATTTCGTTGTTAGTTTCAACGCACAGACACGCACAAAGGAGAAATTTTCCCTTATTTATTTAACAATAACAACTAGTCCACGACGGACCGATAAAAGTTCAAGAAAGCTAACATTATTACATTTCATGGTAACAGTGAGAAGGCTGTTCTGTCTGTTTCGTGTGTGTTGCTGTATATACTTGCACTGCCTTATATTTACAATTTTGTCTGCTATGAAGCCTTAATTATGCAACTAATTTTTTGTTTTTGTTGTAAATTAATGTACAGGGTGCACGCGCTGAGATGGCAATCGAAATATAAACTTCCTCATATTTTTCTGGCGCAAACAGTAAATCAGTGGATTCAGAAGCGAGTTTAACATGGCAAATGTACGAGAAATCGGATTTAGAACACCCAACACTTGAGCGTTCATGTTTTTAGACAGCTTTGTCACTATCAAGAAAAGAAGCAGCGCCATTGGAAGAAAGCTAAGCATCACGGCCCCCACGACAAACACAGTTGTTTTAAGTGCTTTGCTTTCTTTGGCGAATCTTTCCACTTCTTCTTGCGGAAGCTGACGGGCTTTCATCATCTTTTGGTGTCGAAGTGTTTCACAATACAAAATGATGTAGGATGCAATGATAAAAAGAACGCACGCAATCAGCGTTACTGAAACTAAAACATTCTGCATTTTTCTTGCAAAGAGTTGTATCATAAACCTTATTACTTCAGATGCAAGAGTAAATACCCAAGTTGATACCACTGCGATCTTAATGTTTCGCTTTGTGACAATGTAAGGATAATGCAAAGTAAATTTGATCGCTATGAGCCTCTCGAGAGTTACTAACATCAAATGAAGCGCTGAGCAGACAGAGACGCCACGTATGAAGAAGTTGTGGAGCTCTTTAAGTAAAGAAATGTTGATTTTTTTGAGAAGATAAAAGGCTTGCCAAGCGATAAAAGATGGCTGAGTCGCAAAACCTGTTAATGCGTCAGTCACTGCTAAACAGGCCAACAAGATGTTGGTATTGCTCTGGAGTCGTGGTCTTCTTTTCACGGCCATTATCACCAGAGTGTTAAGCAGAACTGTGAGGGGACATGTGACGCTGTTAATGATTGTAGCGACGGAAAAGCTAACCTCGAGTGGGACATTTCGTGCGGTATTAACTTCCACTGAAATCTTGGTTGTGTTTGTCGAATTTAAACAGGAGAGATTAGCCATGTTCAGAGAGGAAAGCGTAATGAAGCTTAATGTCTCTAGCAATAAAACCGAAATTTTTATCAATTGCTTTTTCCTTTCCTTGTTTATTGCTGTGCCGCCACTTCAATTTAATGTCACTCTAAGAATGGGCACGAATGCTTTCCACTTTAATTTTTCCATGCAGCAATTGTTTAACTCCATTAGTAGGATTTCCGTTGATCAATTAGTCAGTTAGTAGTTGTTAATGAATAGAGTTTTAGCAGTGTTTCCGTTGTCTGCTAGTTTTGTTTTTGTAGTAATAAGTGACAAATTGCTTTTCCCCACAACTGATCAACAACAGTAGAAACACTGCCACGCACATATATAATACGTATAAATTCCTGAACTATATCTTCAAGATTTTTAACAAAACATTTTCAGCACGCAGTGATTTTCATCGGTTCACTGATGCAAATTGTCTATCCACCATAAAAGAAATTTTATAACTGAAAACATTAGGTAGAGTAATTTATTACACCTTTATTTGCTTAATTACGGAAAACTCCTCGGAAGCTGTCGACGGCAATTGAGGATTGTTTATTGATTGGCTATTGGCGCAAATGCTTTCCCATACAAGTTAAAACTCAATTTCACCAAACCAGCCAAATAGAAAACACTTCTTTCTAAGAGTTTAAAAGAGTTTTCATCTGCTTGCAAATGATTGCTCTTTTTGCCAACACTGAACTTAAGTACAGAACGCATTAACATACACTCAGTCCATCCTTTCTTTTAAACCGCGCGTTTGAATAAGCGCCATATGCCTTTGAGTTAATTTCAGTCGCGAAAGACTACGTTGAAATACGGGACAGCAAAGATATTAACTGATCGCCAAAAACTAAGTGAAAAGAAGTCAAAATATATACATGTAAATGTTAGCCAGCCAATTTACGTTTTGGACATACAGTAGTAGAATCTGGACAACTTTTAAAGTTGTCCAGATAGTGGAATAAAAATGCGCTGACTAATAAAAGTGAAAGAAAGGGAGGTCCACAAATTTGAGCCAAATACCCTTTGCAGGTACTTCCAAATGCAAAGTGGGCATAGTTTAATAGGCTATTCACGAAAAGAAAACGAGTTATGGGAACCTTTCCCCTAACCCGATAATCTCACTCTAACCCTAATTAAGGTTAGCAGTAGGGTTAGGGTTAGGATAAGTATTCAAAGGTTACAGTGTTATGCACTTATCAGCGGCCATCCCGGGGGCTGACCCCGGGGACATACACGGGCATGGCGCGGGATTTGTTGACTTTTGTTACCAATTTTTATCCCGGGATTGGGGAATTGGATCGCTTTTGCTCTTTCGTAGCAGCATCCCTGGGGAAAGACCCGCGGGATTTGTAACCCTGCCGACCCCCCACGCCGCCGCCATCTTGGTTCCAAACTGGTGATGGCCTTTTAGTCTTTTTCTCAAAATATGCAAACTGCCATGAAAACTACTGACAAGCGATATGCGGTAAGTAACGCCAAAATGCTATCGCCATTTACAGAAAATTTAACTTAAATGTGTTTGCTGCCGGATTGCTCCCCCCCCCCCAACCACCACCTCGTTCGCCATTAAAAAGGTCTTTACCCAAGCCTAACGAAGCTTCCAGGCTGACTTGTTTTTACCCTGCGACTCACAGACTGACTTCGAGGATGCTTAAGAATGAGGTATCTAAGTTAATTGATTTTGTCAAGCATGTGTAGCCCCAACGGCTAAAAAAATAAGATGTGAAAATGCAGTGCTTTTTGTCATGAATTCGTAATTGGAAAGAGTGGACAAGAGTATTTGCATTTGCTTGACGTTTATTTTGTTTTCGATTGTAATGTATAATGCATTATTTACATTACCACCAGCACGCATTACTCACTCAGGTTCAGAAAAAGAATGGTACTTAAAATGTCTTTTTTTGATTTAAAAAAACGGAAGAAATTCGCTCCACGATTTTTTAGGCATCTACCGTCATTTTGTAGTCTGGTGTTCGTCGATATCTATTATTAGTCGTTTGAAAAGTTTTATGGTCCAGTGAAACATCACACCATGTAAAAAACCGCACGCTTTAAATACGCGAGAGTAAACAAAGGATTGCTGCGTATTGTGACTCGCAAAATAATATGTTATTGTTATAATGAGCTTTTGCTGACTTTTTTCTTTAGTGTTTTAAGACCAGTTGAGAATTTCGCGGAAATAAGTTCCCCTTGATTTAATTTAAAATTCATCCTGTGTTGTGGTATTGATTATATATGATAATCTTAGAATTTTTCTGATGTATTTATTACATCTCTGATGTATTGTACTTCTTGTAATTATTGTACTTCCAACGAGTCATGAAATGAAGTATTTATTATTTTTCTTGTGAGTCGAGCAATATGGTGTTTATTTATCTTTTAAAACTTTTTTATTATCTTATATTATCCGACTTGGCTTAGAATTAAACATTTAGGTTCAAATAAAGTTGATCAGATTCTTCACCATGAAAAACGCCACAAAAGTCATTCACTTTGGTAAAATTTCCTAAAATTCATCGAATTCTGACAATAGCTTCGATCATTAATAAAACACTGCAATAAGGTTGTATAAACAATGTCTCAAAATGTTCACGACACGCAATCATACATGCGTCCAATAAACAGGGCAAAAAAGTCATATAACACAGCACAAGATGGCCACATGGGATGATTCCTTTCATTTACGTTGACAAGTGTATTGACTGGAAGCTAGAAACCAACGAATCACACGGTATACTTGGCTGCCATATAATTTGGAAACCGCAGACTTCATGCAAATGTAAAGTGGTTCGCGTCAGACGCAGCTGAAAAATAAAAACAACCAGAAGAATTTTGCACATTGTCAGGTGCGTCGTGAGACGTATTGCCACAGATTAGAAAATAACGCGTTTTAAATGTGTGGTCGAGGTATCTGTAGCACTAGAAACTGATAAAAAGGCGATTCAAGTGAAAGGATGGCGTCTAAACTCTACGACGTCGTTGCTGTTGTTGAACACGAAGTTAGCTGCCCTGTTTGTTTGGAGGAATTTCAAGAACCGAAATGTTTGCCAAATTGTGCTCACAACGTTTGTCAAGAATGTTTGGAAGAGATGGCATGTAAAAATGAAAAAGACAGTATTGAGTGCCCGGTTTGCCGAGTTCAGTCGTTCATTCCAACGGCGGGAGTATCTGCGTTTCCGAAAAACCATCTATTAGCCCGACTGGTCGAGAAAAACACTTCTAGCAAGACCAAAGACAAAGAGTTTATTAAGGAAGCGCTGAGGAGAAGTAAGGAAAATGTCGAAGGTTTGAAGAACGCGATTCAGGAGATGGATCTCCGTCGCAGTTCCATAAAAAAACAAGCTGAGAATCTTCGTCAAGGGATAAAATGCGCAGCAAAACTAATCATTAAAATGGTCGGCGATCAAGAAGAGCAATTGCTTCATGAGGTTGATCAATACATGAATAACAATTACCCCGAAACTACCTTCAGCAAACAAAAGGAAAAGCTGAATAATTTACTTGCAAAGACTTCCAGCTGCGTGGAAAGCATTGAAAAGAAGAAAGAAACAGACAAACGATCTTTGAAGCAGGCTCAACATCTGGAGGAGCTAGCTAAAGTGGCTGGCATTCAAATTCTTTCAGCACGTCGCAAATGTTTTCGAAACTTCGATTTGACTTTTACCAAGAGTGAACTTTCTCCAAAGTCTGTGGAAACGCTTTTTGGAGTCCTCAGCGTTAAGGGCGATGACGATGGCGAAAAACATTCACTTGTCGGTCTAAATGAAAGCCTTAGCAATGAAAAGGTCATTAGACATATAGACGGATCCAAAATTAAAGTACCAAACTTTTTTCCCTTTGCAGTAACAGTGTCGCCGAAAACTGGTGATATTGCCGTTTTAGATGCCGAGAACAAACGAGTGCATATCTTTGATGGAGAGGGAAACCACCTCAGCCAGTTTCTTTTCATTTTTGGAGACTTTTGGGACATTACATATTCTCTCAGCGATGAAATAGTAGTTTTAAACAGAGAGAACAACTCTTTGTTACATTATGACCGATGTGGAAATCTCAAAAAGAAATTTCCAACGAATCCCATGCCAAAGGTGAAATTCACCTTTCTGTCGCACGACTCATCTGGACGTTTCCTAGTTACGTCTACCCCAAGATATCAAGAATCGCCTTCAGAAACAGATTCCTGTGTTCTCGTTTACAGCGCAAACGGAAAACTTGAATCAGTGTTTGGCGAAGGAGTGCTGTCTTCTCCAAAGAAAGCAGTGTGCTTTAATGAAAAATTCTTTGTTCCAGACGCGGATAGCAAGAGTGTGAAAGTTTTCAGCAGCAGTGGAGAATTTTGTGGAGAAATTGGTAAGGGAATGCTAGAGGATCTTGCTGGGATTGCCACTGATTGCGTAAATGGGCGTATTTTGGTTTGTGACTGTGAGGGGTATGCAGTACACGTGTACAACAAAGAAGGGACTTTGGTGAGAACTATACGAACAGCTGCTCCTCCTGTGGAAATCGCACTATCCAGAAATGGAAAGAGGCTTGCAGTGTGCTTTGACGGGGATAAGGCAAGATGCTTTCAGATTCTTTCCTATACAGAGGGCACGCACTCATCAGGAAATGAATCGAAATTTACTGAGTAAAACACTCAGAAAATATGACCATGATGGATGAACTGCACGAGTAAATTAATCTATACACATATTAGGTAAAGGTAGTCAAGTATCACGTACGGGTTACAAGTTGCCCACACCCGACCGGGGCCTACATCCGGTTTCTGTACCGTACCACCCCCCTCCATATCCCTCCGAATGGATGCTTTTCCATCTTAGGGCTACACCCTGCATTTCCTCGCTGATTTCTGGGGTGGGGGGGGGGGGGAGAGGAGTAAAGAGAGGAAGTGAGACGATGCGATGTTGCAGAGACTAGCCTCAAAATAATTAAAGGTTTTTGTTGTTATGGTGACGTCATGACACGTGATAACAGACATATCATCAGCCCAACCTGTTAAGCTAATGACGTGCTAAAAATGTGCAAAGTTTCATCACATGAGCGTTAATACTTTTTGAGATCTATATACGGGGCACTTTGTGCCTCCCCCCACCTCCACCCAGGCTCAAAAACTCAAAAAAAGCCCAGGCAAAATAGTGTTAAACAGTACGGCTCCAACTCAGTTGGAACACTATTCCAGAGGGCTGCACCACTATATATACTGGGAGTGAGCATGCATCAGTAGCTTTGAAAAAAAAAGGCAATAAGAAATGTAAACGATCAGTTCGATCAAGTGAAAGCTTTGTAAAATGAAATACCTGTCGATGTTGTGCTCAAGTGTGCTTTTGTTGTCACTGGGAAACACTTTCACGTCCAATGTTATCGTAAATAAACAAAACAAATAAACTCTAATGTTTCTTAGAACCAGATTTGTGGAGGTTCAAATCTCTCTTAAAGAAAACATTTTGAAATAACCGTTCTTCTTTGAGCTGTGAGTTGCCCCATTTGGGGGGGGGGGAGTACTCGAGGAGCCATTGGCGAGTCATACCTGTCTCTGAAACAATGAAAAATTTACTTTGGCAAAATTTTGGTAGAGGCCTTACTTTAAAGCGTGTTATATTTAGGACGTATGGGAGCCGATTCCGCCTAAACTCAAGAGATAAAGAAATTATTTCCGTTGGATTGTGCTTTTAAGGAACTGATATTTTGTGGGGAACACTGGATGCTTTCGTGAGCTACTTTTATTATTTATTCAAGTGCAGTAATTGTACATGTACAGCTTTATTATTTGTTGCGGCATCATAAACTATACTGAAAATAATAATAATAATAAATAGATAAATAAAAGGAAAGAAAAGGAAAGGAAAACATTCTTTTTGTTTTTGTTGAGTTATATCTATAGAACCAAGAGTCCAATTTTTGGGGAGAACGAAAACTGTTGTGGAAACACGAGTGGTAGGCTTGTATCACACTTCCGTTTAGAGCTCCCCCGGACTTAAGAATGTGTTCTATATCCTTTAATTCGGCAAAATGACCCATAGAAAATTTATCTTGTACTGTTTCTATCAGTAATCATCAGTAGATATTCACTGTAGGTTATTGAAACTACGCGAGTCTGATCGGATCATTTGTCATCGTCCAGTCACTATTTCTAGACATTCAATGTGTTCTATTGCCAATATGTGAATATGATGGACTCAGTCGTCATTGTCTATTTGCTATTATAGGACAACGCTCCATTTTGGAGTGCTCCCATTGGTCGAAATCGATCACGTGACGCTATAGTGTCTCTCCTCAGCAGGCGTCTATCAGCGCGTAGTGCCCGTTTTGGGCAATTTTCGCTGAAACTTTAGTGTTGGACAATAACAACATGATAGAGACCTTCTATCTCAGGCCCTATGTGTGATAGGTTTCATCGGAAATTTGATGTTCAAACTTCATATAAGCCCTCAGACTACGTTCTCAGGCTAATAATTGTTGTAAACATCAAATTTCCTCGGGCAACCTATCACACGATAGTGCCTTCGACAGAAGAACTCTATTGTTTAATTAATTAGCAGACATTCACTGTGATCTATTGAAAACAGGCGACTCTGATTGGCTCAATCATCATGGTCTATTTGTCGCATAGATAACTCAAGTCCGTAGTCTCATTATTAAATAAAAACACGGCTTTCAACCGATCAGAAAGTGCACTCACGAAAGGATACTTTCTAAACGCTGTTTTGAGCCTTGTCGATAGAAAAAGTGGAAATGTCTTATATAATTTACAGAGCATGTAACGAGATTGAGAGATCTGATTAGAAAAAAAGATGGGCTCTAACATCTACAAAATGGCAGTCAGATATTTAAAGGGAAAGTAAAAGATCTCACGGGAAATAATGAGACGTAGAAACGAGAATAACAGATTCTTGGGAGCAGGGGAAGCTTAAAGGCGTTTGATATCAGCGATCCGATTAAGGGTTGTATTCTGCTCTGGGTATGAGAAACGTTAGTCACTATAATAAAATAAAATAAAATGAAATGAAATACGACGTAACGAAAAGTGCTTGCATCAGACTGATGGGTCTTGTGTCATAGCTGTGTAAAAAAAAAAAATTCAGCTTGCATCACATTTTGTCACTGCTCGTCATGCCCGTCAGTAGATGACATATGCTGTTTAGGTGACGTTTCTCTGTTCATTCTCGTCAGTTGGCGCATTGGAACCTGACTCAGCACCGCAGGAGACGATTGCAATCTCCTGCACCGTCCAACCTCATTTTCTGGCAGTTCAATTTTCGGAAGAGCTAAACCCTTTCGATGCGTTTTCAGCGATGCTGGGAAATCCAGGCTCTTGTCGTGTCTTATTGGTGGCAAAGGCCAAACAATGAGACCCTCTTCAGTGGATTTGAGTGGAGGTAGACGTCTTAATTCAAGAAAACTCATGGGCATTCTTGAACTATACTCAGAGTGTCTTCGATAAGGCAGCCTTTCCTCTCGTTTCGCGGCGTTGGCAAGAAAGTCGCCTTTATCAGCAACATGTGTACTCACTTCGCTTTGTACTTTCAGTCTGTTGTCACTATGTGTTCCAGGTTCGATGGCGGTGAGTTCCCGTCGCAGTGAGACAAGATTTCGTTGAATATTTCGCATTTCTCGTTCTTCTTCCTTCGCAAGGTTTCCAAGTCGCCGCCCAAGCCTCTCATTTTCTCTCTCATTCCTTAGTTTAGCCTCGACAATATTTTTGATAAGTTTGCGACGTAAAGCTTTAGCCTTTTCATCTTCTTCATCTTTAGCAGCTATCATGACTCAGTGGTGGCACAGTATTTTAAAACTTCAGTAAAGCACTAATCAACCATGGCACCTAATAAAAGTAACTTAATCGCGATTTCACTTTTCTCTTTAGCGTTACGAGAATCTAACAACTTTCAACAATCGTGTCTCAAGGAACTCAGTGCACTAAGGAAAAATAAACGATTTTAATAATTTATTTGTTGCCATCTCTGTAACTTTGTTTAACGAATCGTTTTTCAGAAAAAAACTATTCTTTGCGGTTTGATATTGATGAAACATTTATTTAACGAAAAGTTTCAATTTATTCGTTTGATGATTCATGCAGCAGATATTTTCTCAGGTGACAGCGGAAGGTTCGTAGTGTTTCATTACAGACCAGAAATTTTGGAGCAGTTCGAGAAAACTTTCTTAAACAGGAGTAAAATATCACACTTGCGATTGAAATTAAACGCGACAGGTGTTTCACAGATTATACCCAATCGGATTTGCTTTCACACAATAATTGTCTAAAGGTCTCTTATCAACAGATATTGCCCCGCTACGTGAAAACAAAGTGGAATATTAGGGGACCCAGGGTGGATTATAATTAATTGTCACTGTCGTAAATAAAATAAGAGACGATTTTCGACCAGTATTTGTTAACATAAAAAAAAAGTCATCAACGAGGACGACATCGTAAAGAGACAATGTCCTGCCAAAATATTTAATTTAAGCCGTTTGTTTAGTTTCCATTTTATAGTGTTAAATGCCACCAAATATAAAACTAAAATGGATAAAGAAATTTCTATGTATGGAACAAAACAGATTGTTACGTTTATTTTTTATTTTTATTTTTTTTTGTGGGGGGGGGGGGGGGATACAGTGCAGGCGAGCAAGGACTTTCAAGACTCTGGTTATATTTAATTCACCACTTTTAATTGACAACTCCTGTTCCTTAATTCAAGATAACAAAGCGAACTTATACAAAGCCCCTGGTCATAAGTACAAACATACGATATATCAGTCTTTCCACAGTCCCTTTGAGGGAGGATTCTGGTTAATCTTCGAGATAAAAAATGTTTACAAACAACATCAGCTATTCTAACACCATGCGAGTGCACTTTGGGTAAATAGCAGACTGTTTTGGCGTCCATTACTTAACATTAAAAGTATTATCTTGAAATTCAACCCTGGACAAATCTTCAATATTTCTTATTTCGATAACTTCACAATTCCTCCCCCTTTTCCTAATCAAACACTCTCAAAAACAAAGTTTACAAAACTTCACATAACTTCGAACTGCAAACTTACAGAGGTATTTTTGGGTTGAAAAAAAAACTGTTAACGCGATTGCATGAAAATGCCAACCAAGAAAAAAAAGACTCCGCAGAATATTTCGTATTTTGTCTTTTTATTGCAATGTACGAGAACGAAAGGGATTCAAGGAGACTAGGGAAAAGAAAGCAGATTAAGTAAACCATTTTCCCATCCGCTAGCACGTCACGACATTGTCTCTACCTGGTGGGAAACAGAACTACTAAGCAAAGAATACACAGACGCTATACTTCAAATTAAATTTATTTGCAAAACTGATCTCGTCTCATAAGAAACTAGAAAATACTTGACATTAGGCCATGGCAAAACCGATTCAACATTTCCATTCAACACCGCTTAGCACTGTTGAATTCGGTGAGTTGAACGCGTTTAAGCACCCTGTTGAATAATGTTGAACGCGTTTGGGTACCCTGTTGAATAATGTTAAATGATTCTGACAGATGCTGAATGGAGTTCAACGGGAGGGGGGGGGGGGGGCACTTGACCCACGACTGGGCATGGGGTTGCCACTGAAGGTTTAAAATCCTGACCCTGTTTAGGACAAAAAGAGCCCTAAGATACCTTCACTGTGTAGGACAACACCCTCCATTTTAGCTCCCTGTTTGAGACAAATTTCAAAATATAAATTCTGTTTAGGACAGCCACATAAAATTATATACCCTGTTTAGGACAAAAAGGCCAAAAAAGGCCAAAAACCATACCTCGTCCAGCTGCATGACCCTGTATAAGCTATATGAGGGAGTACCCCCCCCCCCCCCGGGGGGATTAAAAAATGTTAAATAATGTAGAATACGTTTGACCAAAGCCTCATAAAAACTTGTGTTGCGAATACAAGTTGGCTGGTATGAGGTTTGCAGACAATCAAGCCATCAATAGTTGGCAAACAACGGTTAGCAAACGGTTTCTGCGATGTTTTTACGCCAACTCGAATTTGCCATCGCGAGTGTGACTATTTCGGCTTCCATGTGAAACTAGAAACTACTTGACTAGAAACTTTAAAGGTATATAAAATCGCATTGGAAAATACAAATTGACTGATGTGAGTTTTGCAAACACTCTCACCTGCAACGTTTGGGGAACAGTTTTGAAACATAAAGGTGAAACAAATACTGGCTTTTCAGCGGTCAAACGCAAAAAGCAACGTCATTTCCACTAGGTTCAAACGTTTGGGAGCATGATGCTCGTAAGAAAATGATGCAAAAATACCCTGACAAGCTGAATTTCACAGGTGCTTTATTTTGAACACAAACTCGACGAAGAAAGCTCAAGTTTTCGGAAACGGCGTTACGCTTTGCGATTAAAAACGTTTCTTTATTTTTCTGCATTTTTGTTAGAAAAATTATGGTGGGAACTGTGCAAGTGTCGCATGTGACCGCCATGAAACAGCTGATAATCAATTTCTGCAGTATTCTCACACGCCAACTTGTATGTGCCAACACTTGTTTGTGTAAAGCGGCTCGTAATAAAGACTAAAAAAACTCTGAGAAAAAATCCTTTTTTCAAAATTTTCTGAACGATCCTTTTTCACCAGTGTGTGTTGCTGCTATAGCGCATGTGTGGTACTTTAGATACACAACACATATAAGACCCTCTTTCAAGAGGCTGCTGCTCAGGTCCCACGCATGATCGCTGGTAGGGCAAGGTAGGGAGACTGGGGAGCAGAAGCACTTGAGATGCTGGCATCGAAGGCTCGGGGTGAGATCCATCCGCTTTCTTGATTTCTTTACGCCATTTGAATCTTCTGTTCTTGAACCAGGTCTAAGGGATTAAAAAAATAGCAAAGGGAACTTAAGACGATTTCCGCTCAACGTTCGAGCAGTAAGTGCAAAAATTAAGTTACCAAAAAATACTTGCAGCACTGTCACATTTTGAGAACAGATAAGAAGAACTTATCGTTACTTTTGCTCCCAAGCTGACCCCGCGAGAGAAAATTGGATTTGAAGTTATCAATATTTCAATTAAAAAGACGCTTCATGTCAGTTCAAAACAAAATGGCGCCCGTTTTTAGCATACTTTTACGAGATTTGAAATTAATTTTCTTGAGAATGCTTGAGAATTTCATCGCGGGGTCACTTGGGCAAGTGAACTAGAGTGAGATGTTTCAAATAGCATTTAAAACGTTACCGTGCTATGAGTAGTTTTTTGGTAAATATTTTTTGCACTTATTGCTCGAACGTTGAGCGGAATCCGTCTTAATCTTGTTGACCAAGAGAAGGATACCGCAAGCCCTACGTAGACTTCAGGGGGCTTTTCACCTATCGGTTTTTCTTACGTTTCATATAGGTGAGGCAGTTCAAGCCCCACAGTTTTTCAGAATTTTTTTCGTGATTTGTAAAACGATTATAAGAAAACGTTGATTGGTTGTCCCTAACTAGTGTGCTTGTTCCTATCCGCTAAATTAATATGACACTACAACAAAGGTCTTATTATGATCTACAGCTCCTTTGATCGTGAGTATTACCGGTATCGAAGCTACCACGATGTTTTACCTGTACAGTTGCAGGAGACAATCCCAGCTTGAAGGCCAAAGCATCTCGTTCCTGACCCGTTAAATACAAAGAAGAAAGAAACGAGTTCTCAAGGGCAACCTTCTGGTAGATGGAGAACTGAGTGCGGGAGATCTTTGGCTTGCGAGCTGCTGCAGTAGATGTGGTGTCTTGAGGCTGCGGCAGTTGTTCTGGACAGAAAAAGAAAGAACAGCAATGAGATTAGACTGTCTGTGTATCTTATAATTATAAAAAGATATTTGAAGCCAAGCGCGTTCTGATTGGTTAAAAACATGACTGATCAAAGTTTAGACTGGTTTTTAGATAAAAGTCGAATGTCCTGTGATTGTTTAAAAAATACTCGCGTCGCTTTTTTAATTTCGACCAGAGTAAAGCTTAAAGGGGCAGTATCACGAGGATTTTGCTCGCGTTTGACCCCACTGAAAAGCCAATAGTCACATAAACATATATGAAAGCCTAAAAATATTGGTCATTTTCTTGTTCAAACACCATACTAATTCAGTGAAGCTATTACTAAGTGTCTTTGGCCACGGATGGCCAAGATGGAAGTGGATTACAACCTGAAAACGTCCGGCGAACGTTTTCAAATTCTGTGCTTGTATCTTACAAAAATAATTGAAAACTTATTATGGTTTGCTCTCCTTGCAAAAATTCACTTGATATCTCCCCCTTGATGTTCCAGGAGCATTTTGTTTGTGAGTGAAGGCATTTAATCTTAATTTCAGCGAAGTTTTAACGAAACGCGAGGAAAATCCCCGTGACACTGCCCCTTTAAACCAATTCTAACTTGCCCTCGTTTTCCCGCGCTTGGCATCCGTCACATGCATTCGCTTCGAGTCCTGATTGGGTCATCTTGTTGATTTCGTTTGTTGTAATTGGCCAGATCAATTACTTCGGTTTTGCTTGTAAGACACTCAATTGTAAGACACTATAATTAAGAAACTCACCGTGATCTATTGCGAATACAAGAATCTGATTGGCTCAATCCTCGTTAGCTAATTAACCCTTTAAGCCCAACAGAGACAGGCATGTAATTTCTCCTTATGGTATTACTACTTGATCAAACATACAGGTCATGAGAATAAAGCAAATGATCGGCAATTATCAAATGTCTTGATTTTTTATCAAGTTCTCCCAACTAGTGACATTAAGAAATATAAAGAGAATAGTAAGGAGAAGATAGATGTTTATACTGGGGCTAAAAGGGTTAACAATTATACCACGAGGCGCAGGAGAGTTGTCTATCGCTTATAGAAACTGAGGAAAAGTAGTCTGATAGTTTTAGTAGACAAGCAGATGATTTTAAACAGAAAACAGTTAAATTTACCTCGTATTTACAAAAAATCAAAGGAATTTTGATTTCAATTTTTTACCCTATGGTCTAAAGTGACTCTCTTTGGATGAACGTTAGCACGTCACGTGAACCGTTTGTACAATCAGACTCGTAGAAAACTTAGTGATGAACTACAATCACTGATACAGTAAACGACTGCGTTCATGTCCTTAGAAAGTAAAAATCAGTGTCTTTTGAATGGTAATTAACTCATAATAGGAGTGAAAGTAATTTGAATCAAAGAAACAATGCCCTGGCTATGCCGTATTTATCTGTAATTAGCATTGTTAGCTTTGGAATTAGCTTTGGAACAGTGTCTCCTGAAAACATTTTCGTTTCTAGAGTCTGCTCGTTTCTGCACTGTGATTTAATGCCGACCAAAACAAACGCTCTAAACGGCTCCGACCTCAGCTACGCATGTGAACATTAGTGGTGTTGGCAAAGCACTCATACCCAGACGTGAAGGTTTCAAGCTTGGTAACGAAGCACGCAAGGTACCTTGGGAAGACACCACCCCTCATTTTTTCAGTTGTCCCTTCCCATGGTCCTTTTTTCGTTAACATGTGATCTCGGTAAGCGGCATTCATTGAGCCGTGCATACAAGTAGACTCATCCCAAAAACTGGACAAGCCGGTCGCTTACCGTCAAGACAGCCAGGACTTAAAGATTCCAAGAGAGAAGAGAAACGAAAGCAAGAATAAAATGTATGTCGAACATTACACTACTTGACCAACCAATAAGTACGAATACAACTACCTCTCACCGCGTTCTGCAGTTATGAGCATTTCACGACAGAATAATCCTGCCTATGTGTGGGATATAGAGATTTGACATACAGACAAATCTAGCTTAATTATCTTAAGCTTCAATTTTTCTAATAGTTGCTTTCCTTGTTTTTTATTTATTTGTAGTTTACCAGCAAATAAAAAGGACATATAAAAAGCTCTATAGAGCACCATCAAAGCAAAATGGAAAAAGAGCCGCGAAATATTTCTTGACGTGCAGTGTTCTTTTTTCTTCTTTCGCAATCCAAATTGTGATCAACAACAGCACCGGTTCGCTTCGTTTCTTTGACTTTACCCAGTTGCCTTTAAAATTTCGGTTAGAAGTTTCGTTAGCTAGAAGTACAAGATCTAGATCTCATAGGAGAACAGAGTAATGTTGTTAATCCGAGCCGAAGTATAGTTAATTATAATTTGATATATTGTCCTTTTCATCCCCTTTTTGTAAACATTCAAAGCAAAAAAAAAAAAAACTGCAATTAATACAAATCAAACTGAAGCAAAAACTACTCGACATATGAATTCAAAGCTAAAAGATGCCAATAGTACGAAAAGACAAACAAAAACAACCATAGAGTTTCGAATGTGATGTTGCCGACATGGGCGTTTCGACGAGATACAGCACCTGAAAAGTCGTGTGGGTTAATTCATTCTAATTTCCGTTGGAAAACGCATAATTAACTTTCCCACAGTATTTTTTCTTTATTCAGTGTTTTGAATTCTGAGCTTTCCTAGCAAGCAAAACACAAAGAAGCTCTTCGGCTCCTTTAAAAGCGAATAGAAATAACATTTATTTCACAAAGCCGTTGTCCGGCAGGTTGTTGGTTCTTCTTTTTTAGACAAAAAGAAATCTGTACAAATTGGAAATCGCACTCATGGGATCCAATTTTTTTTTTTGAGACTTTCTAGTTTAGCTGCCGGAATTTTTATCAGGAAATTCCCTAGCATGAAGTACACGAATTATTACATAATGTTTTCGCGAAGGCGATCCATTGTTGTTAACTCCAAGGCGATTAATAGCAATGAAACGATTTTTTCACTCACAAAAAATATAAGTAGCTTACCCTCTTGCAGTGGAGAACCGGGAGGTTTTTCTGCATCCGATTCTTCAGGATTCAGGGAGAAAGATTTTGCAGGAGCAAACAAGAATTTCTCGGAAGGTTTGCGATACATTTTCGGTGTTCTCACCTTGCTGTCCCACAAACAATGTACTTTGATCGACTGTTCGCCTCCTTTTAAGATTCTTGCGACAAATAAAGTGGTTGCTTCTCATTGGTCAGTTTTAGTCCCTGACGTACATAACAAGAGAAGGCTTTTTTTCATACGTTGTTGGATGTACTTCAACGAAAATTTCCATCATGAAACTTTGCAGCTATTGCTGCTGTTGTAGGTATTACCAAGATAACAATTACCTTCCTATTAAATTTAAACCGAGTTGTAGTAGCATTTAGGCTCAAGAGTGGAAAGCATTAACCTTTAAAATCTAAACTTGAGGGATAGTTGATTCCTATTTGCGTTTTTTGTTTGTTTGTTTGCGGCATGCGCAAGAGGAATAGCAAAAACAATACCTTGTTATAATCGACCAATTATGTGAGGTCGCTTATACATCAAATGAACTCTTTTCAGTATTTGCTAATTAGGAGAATACAAACAGCTAATCAATGAGCAGAAGTCACCAGGGCAGTATTAGACGTTTGCTAATCTGGGATATTTTCGTATTAATGTTGATATCCAATTTATATTTGTTCAAAATACGACGGTGGGAAGAATTTTGGCGGTCTAACATCGCGTTCGATTTTTACTCGTTTTCGTTTGTTTGTTTGTCATTTGGTTTGTTATTCATTCGCAATACTTCAAAGGGCCAGGTTAGACGCCATCGCCTATTGCAACCGACCGACCACTCATTTTAAGTCGCTTGTTCATCAAAAAACCAGTATTGAAGGATGGTACTTCATTTGCAAATTTAATTTCATTGCTCAACAACGAACCAATGAGAGGTCCTTTTAATATCAAATAACGAATTGCAGGTTTGTTACCTCCTCGAAATTCTACGGTCAAGTGCAGAGCACAAGGACTTGTGGGATGAGTGCGAGTTTTTTTTTTTTCCGTTCTCCATTTCATTTGCCTTTGCGCCATTCCTTATCCTGCTCCTTAATCGATGCCCGGGCCTGTTTGTGAGGGACTAGAAACCACTCTTTGAGACATCACCGATAAAGTGTATTCAAAATGGCGGTAAGAGAAAACTCTGAGAAATAGCAGGTTTAGTAATTTCAAAATGTCGGAAGACGTGCTAGCGATCATTCCAATCTCGTGAAATTCTGGTAAGCGTCGCTCGTGTTTCTTGTTGCTCTAGGACCAAACAAGAAAGAAAACACGCAAGGAAGAAAACAAGGAAAGAAAAAGGAGGAGTCATAAAAAAGGAAAGCAAAAGAGGAGGGACAAAAAAAAAAAGAAAGAAAGAAAAAGGAAGAATGAAAAAGTTTCATCTTTCTAAGAGAAAAAGCCAATTCATCAATATGTAATATTATTATCTATACAGGACTTTTTTTCAAAAACTGACCGTTCTTGTTAGCTTTCAGGGAACGCATGTGTATTTCAAACCTTTTCATTCATGAAACTGGGATTAGCCGTTCAAGGAAGAAAAGTCAAGAGAGAACAGGAAGACCAGGGACCGTAACTTTGTTTGAATTTTCTTTTTTTAATAGTCAAATTTCAATGTTTACATATTCTTACTTTGAACCTAAAAATACAAACACAATACCCAAACCACGAAATGCACAGCCTCACTTACTGTTAGAGTACATGTTTAGAGGTTTGATGGTTTGTCTGTTTGTTTCTTTGTTTGTTTGTTTGTTTTTTGTTTCAAGAGTGGAATGACACGGTGAAACTGTAGCATAAACAATGCCCAGGCGAATTCGAAGCTCCAAAAGAGTCGTAAATTGCTCCTTATAAAAGCTACAACTTGCTTGCAACTGTTCGATCTTCCCAATTGTATTCTGGAAGAGGACGACTACCTGATAAACAAAGTTGACATACGTGGAAATAAGTAAATATGTAATTGTAATCGTATCAAGAGAAGTTCCTTTTTACTATGAGGGTTTCACAAATTTTACCGATTGATGTTGCGTGTATCCCGGGTTTCTAAAAAATGATTCGTTCGCTGTTTCGCGCTCATGTCTCGACCGAGAAGTCACCAAGCACTGCACTTAAATTCCAAAATAAAAAGTTATCAAATGGTAATCGAAACGCTTTGTTATAAGATTGAATACAGACACTAGGTTACCCCCAAACTGTTAAGTAAACTTAATAAAGCAAGCCGATTTAACTGCTGACCTAGTTTGAAGAAACTTGGTCTGAACACAATGACTGAAATTGACTGTAAATCCCAATAAGATGTCCGCTTGATTGATAGCAATCATGAGAACCAGCCATTCCCCCAGTTATCCATGGTTGACAGATGTAAAAATGCAAGAAGAATGCCATACCCAGATAGTGCTGTTTGATTGACTGTTATGGACAAAACCAAATCTGACTCTATCGTGTAATTCTCTCATTCTAAAATTTGGAAGGAAAGCACCATCTACGGAACGCGTCAGTTCTAGTTTGGAAACATGTAGAGCAGATTTAGCTTAACCCTTAAAGCCCCAACAGTGATCAGCATCAATTTTCTCCTCGTCATATCTGTGCACTACAACACATACAGGTCATGAGAATTTAGAAAATGATCACCAGAGATGAATTGTCTTGATGTTTAAACAAGTTCTCCCAATTAGTAGTCAATGAAATGTATGGAGACCAGTGAGGAGAATTTGTATGAAGAAGTCGGGGATTAATTGTTACCTGTGTCACCTGTGTCCCATATTTTGTGATAATTAAGAGATACTTTGCTAGAAGCGCCATCAATATCAACCGTTGTTCCTGTTATGTAAGCTGCAGCAGGAGACAAGAGGAAACATACAGCTCCCGCAACCTGAAGGAAACACAGAAACTACGTGAATCTCACGTAACACACATATATAAGCATGGTCGTTATCATATGATCATTCTTCATTACAATTCCAATAATCTGTAATCTTTTTTCCCATTATTTTTGTCATATTTACTAGTAGCTATGTGATATTAGTCTTAGTGAAAATATTAATACGCACGGCTCTGCGCGCTTTCCTTGCAAAACTGTTAGAAGAAAAGTTCCTTCTAACGGCCTACATCTACATCTGTAACTTGCAAAATCCTTGCCTGGACGGTGAGCCAGTACGACTCGTCTTGCATCAGGAAAGCGCACGAGGTGCTGCGCGGGCCGTATGATAGGAAGCTCTACGGCCTCGCTAGAAACACGAAATGTACGGCTGGGTCTCAGTTCGAAATAGTGAGGGACTTGAAATAGCCTAGATTTCAGGTTTCTCAATATTCTTCAGATCCTACGAGCGAGCAGAAAAGTAAAAATTGCGGTACGCAAATTAACGGTAAAAAAAAAAATAAATAAATAAACAAAAAAAATTGGGAGGGGTGCAGTATTGCCGGAGGATCTTGAAGGAGACTGCTCGTAGTCTACTGTACCGCTAACCCTTGAAACAAAGTGTAATAGATTTCGTAGCCTGTTTCAGAATTTTGCCAACCAGCACAACATATAATTTATACACTACCTCTGCCGTTGTTCCACATCTTTTGGCTGGCAGCATAGTTTGTATCTTTTCAAACAGATCTGGGTGTTCAGTATAGTTCTGTGCAGCAGTCTCTGAGTAAATCACACCCTACAAAAACAATTGTATTAAACTTTCGGTACCAAGAATCCACAGATCTTCCAAGGATGGTCTAGTGATCGAGGAGTGTGGAAACCCAGTAAGTGTGTTGTGTACCATTGCTATTAAGGTTCAGCAACCCAGTGTAGGAAATAACCCTCCTCCCTTTGATGTCATTTCCTGTAAGCGTGTGCCACCTCTCCCTTGTTCACTCTTTCTACATGTACATATTCTTGTATGTTATCTCCCATTTTGCTGGCCAATCCTCTTGCGTTTCACTCTTGAAAAGCAATCACACGTTAAAATAACTTTATCTTATCACCCTTATAATTACATGTATGATTTGTAAATTGATCTGAAGGCCTCTGTGCTTCTTTAGTGGATGTTCCCGCCTGCAAATCTGTCAACTTTTTTTTAATTCCTAGTATATATAATATATGCCTTACTGACACACAAAAAAACATATCAGGCCATAAACTAATAACTAAAAATAAATTATTACCATTCTTTCTTTCCTCTTTTTTTTTGCGCTTTTGTACAATTTTTTTCTTTGCCTGATGCAACCATTGTAAGTCTATCAACTGCCTGCTAAGGGACTTACTGGAGCTACACAGTTGATCCTAATTCCTTTTTCTATCCACTCCACAGCTAAAGTCTTGGATAGATTTTGAACCCCTGCTCGTGCTGCACCAGTGTGCCTAAATTGGAAATACAAAATAGAGAGAGCAGCACGCTGTAGCAGGTTATATTAAGCCAAGCTACAAAGACAGGCTCACCATCTGCTGTTTGTGAGATGGCCAATTCAAGCACAGGCTCACCATCCTCTGTTTGTGAGGTGGCCAGTTTTGACCAATGTGGTAAAACAACAAACTAATACATAATAACCAAAAACAGACGGGCAAAACTGTTGTGTCAATGGGCTTTCTATATCATGTGGTAGCCTAATAACTTATAAACACTTGTGAAATGAACAGAAGAAAAATTAATAATATAAATTAATTTGGCTTTCGTTACTTTCAGTGGTTTTTCCCTATGTAGCGAAAAATCTAAATGCACGTGCAAAAATGATGTCAGTGACAAATTTGATGACACGAGTTCATTAGTGAGAAAAACAAAATGACAATGGTTAAACACTCATCTACAGTATTAAGGGTTAAGCACTGATCAATAGTGATAAGGCATAAGAACTCGCCTACACTATTTAGGGTGAAGCAATGATTCTATGACAGTTAGCTTTAAGTTATTATTGTTGGTGGGCTTTTAGTTATCGTTATTGTTAAGTTTTGTCATTGCTAAACTTTGTACAGTTAATTGAATTCAACACTTTTGCAACTGAATTAAATGCGTCATTTTTTGTGCCTGCATTTAGACAGTTTTTCACTATACAGTGCATAACGCGAAACCACTAGAAGTAAGGAAGGCCATTAATTTTTAGGTTAAGTTTAGTCATACATGTACTTATAAATGGCGTCCACAAAGTATGATCTGGCTGCAAAAACTGAATGGAAACTTTCAGTTGGATTACTACATTAAAATTATAGTGACAAGAGATGAGGAGTTAAACTCGGGAGTCCTATGTTTTCACATCTACTAAATTGCCAGATATTGAGGGAAAAATTGAATTCAATGCCATTAAATATTTTGGCGACTTAAAAAAATTTTAGTCATCAGCCAAGTGAAATGAAATACGGTGTGTAACTTACGCCATCCCAGGAAAACCCTTACTCATGTCAACAATGATATTCACTATAGATCCACCATTATCAGCCATCCACAACCTGTAAGCTGAAAAAAAGGGATGGATAACAGAATGCAGTCAAAGTCAAGTTGTGATGGGATGGGATGGGATGCTACAGTGTATGGGATGTTAAAGGTGATCAAGTCACTTGTTCAGCAACTTTGAATTCTGGCTTGGAAAGAATTCACAACATTTTGGTTTTAAAGAAAACTATTATTTTAGATCACAAGAACGATTGGTACAACTTGACAGAGCTGTAGATTGACAGTCAAGCCCCATGCAGCTTTCGTTGGTCTCCAGAACTTCCACCATTGTACCATTACATTAAGTTTTGGATGTTTGGAAATACTAAAATTACTGCTTTATGATCTATAAATTCAGTGTATTACAGACTATACATGTACCTTCTTTGCAGCATAGAAATGTTCCATTTAAATTTGTATCTACAACAGCTTTCCATCCTTTAGATGACATGTTTGAAACAGGTGACATGAACTGCCCTCCTCCATTGTTTACCAGAAAGTCAATTTTTCCATAAGAAGATATGGTTTCCTCCATCAGTTTTGTTACCTGGTGGATTACAAAACAGTCTTTTCTTTAAATGTACAGTCATGTAACCCTCTTCTTCCCAAAACCACCCAAAATTAAACATGAAAATAAAAACCAACAACAACAACAACACTGCTGGTACATACTCTGATTACATGTGTAATGGTTTTCATTTCATTGATCACACTAGTGCAAGTTTTCGTCCAGACTCAAAAGTTAGAATTAGTTTGTACATGTACTGTGCAATTAACAGCCCCACAGAAAGGCAATGTTCAGCAGTAGCTTTTAGCTGCATGGTAAGATTTCATCCACAGACTCAAACTGTAGATCCTTCTTGTACAGTGTACCATAAAAAAGTTCTGCTCAGAAGCTTTCATATTATTTTTGAAATAATAATTTCAGATTTTAGGATTTCATTCAGTCTCTGTGTAGACGTAGTCAGGCCTAGGATTGTTGTTGTTACATGCCTAATGCTTTATACAATACTTGGCAGCTGGAGTTCAGAGATGTTTTGGTCCTAAACAGGGTCAGAGTTTCAAACCATCGGTGGCACTCCTATAGCCCGATTCAGGAAGTCTAAACCCTCTACCCTCCCTCCCCTCCCCCACTGGATTTAGTTTATTGTCGACTGAATTTCCTTCACCTGACTGCCTGGTCGTGATCGTGAATCATAATCATTGATGGTTGAATTGTAGCTGTCAAATCTTGTTTCGTGATCTCAGTCAACATGTATATCTCTATATATACACAAGACTGAATTTGGCTGTAAAAGTCGTTTTCAACCAATCACAGCTTATTAAAGCCACACATGTATGCTTCTGTAAATGTACTGTCTCAACTATTTCATTCACAGCAAAATAAACAAAAGCAGTACAGTGTAAACTGGGAGGCATGGGGAATTTTTTCTCAGTAGTGACAGAGTAGACTAAAATTCTTCGCATCTTTCATCATTCTCTGAAGACCTAAGTAAGCTTAATCAGGTGGCTTAATTGATAGAAGTTAAGATCAAGTTCAAGTTCACAGCTCGAGCTCAATTTGGAAATAAACCAAGAATAACAGAAGAAGATTTTAAGGTGTTATGAGATTCCCCATGGCACGGTCGATCTGATTATTCCGTTTTACCTGTTGTTCTTCTCTGATATTACAAGGCACAACTTTGACCTCCGCGCTGCTCGTGGATTGTACATAACGTCTGAGCTCGTCTGCCGCTTTCTGCAGCCTTTCTGCCTTTCTTGAGGAGATCACAACTTTACTTCCTAGATAAAGCAACTCTCTAGCTATTGCTTTTCCAATCCCAGTTCCACCACCAGTAACGATTGCTACTTTTCCCTCAAACAACCCTGACCGAAACACAGATTTCATTGTGAATGGGTAAAAACACGCGTAACACACGCGCGAATACGCGTTACTGTTGCTACTTTGCGCATGGCGAATATCGCAGGCACATTTTCTTGGGAGAACCTTGTTTTTTTCTGACCAGCGGTGCCTTATTGAAGACGTGTTACAACAATTCGCGTGAAAATGCAGGTTTGTAGGTTTATTTTTGAAGAGAAATATTTTTTCTGTGTAATAAATAACCTTTTATTGTATTTTTCACTGCAAAGAAACAAGATGACTCCATGGGAAATGCCAGAGAAGAGGAATTACTTCCAATCGATATTTATTACAACAAACTCCTTGGTAAGTATAAGCTTAAATGTCGACCTCAGCTTTCTTTAATTTGCAATAAAAACAAATACTGCAAAAGCTATACAATCAAACTTTCAATAAAGCCCCCTCTCTTCTCTCTGAAAAGCCCATCACTCCAAAAAGCGTTTCACACCGCCTTTTGATGTCAGCTGATTTTGTAATAATGAAATCACCCCCCCCCCCCCACCTTTCTCTCTCTCTGTGAATTTGTTGCCCTTAAATGTGCAGTTCTAGTGAGGCAGGGTATAAATGACGTTGTATTTTGTGATGCCCAACCTATATGTGTTATGTTTCAGTAACTGAAGTAGAAGATTTTTGAAAAAAAAGAAATGGTCTGAGTTTTTTCATCATCATCATCATCATCATCATCATCATCATAATAATAATAATAATAATAATAATAATAATAATAATAATAATAATAATAATAATACAGTTCTTTATACAGATGGCCTATATCACACAAGGTGGTTTTCAATAGGGCACTGTGAAAATATAACAAGATAAAATTAACTAAAATTCATAATTTGGAATAAGCCCCCTAGAGCACCTTTAATTAAGCCCCACTGTATAATACCCCCCCCTGCCCTTACAGGGCATAACAGAGCTTGTATGGAATGTCTTTGCTACACAACCCGCAGTTACAGATCCTGCATTCTGTCACTTCACTTGTACAGACTTTACATAATCAACCTTTTTATCTAATCAACATATTCACATTAACAATTAACAATATGTCCAAAAATCTTAATCTTATTGCCACAACAGACTGGCTTTTGGATAGAAGGCACTGTGATGTGAAATGGCAAGCAGCAGTCTTAGAGATCAGAGAAAAAATCAATGCAGCTATCCAAGACATGCCACCTGTGGATGAAATCACTCAGCTTCTTTCTGGAACATGTGAGTTTTATGTTACATTTGATGTTGTTTTATTGCTGTTGTTATCGTTTTAGTACGTGGATGGTTGAAACAACAAAACAACAGTGCAGGTCCGATATTTTACGTATCACTAGCACAGGTCATATATACATGTATAAACAAGCTAGGCAGTGTCTTCTAGCCCTTTAGCGTATCCTACGTTCTTCTGGGATAGTGTTTAGGGTTACAGGTGTAGGAGACACTGTTAATAAATACTGTACATCAGTGAAATGATCTGGGCTTATAACCTGTGAAATATCATTGCAATTTGTACCAGGCATTTTACAGACTGCAGCATGTACCTGAACAGTTGCAATTAGAGATACACTGAGCTTATTTAAGTACATTGTATAGTGTTCATTTTGGTAGGTGAAGTCTGAGTCAGACGACTTATTGGGGCTACTGCTAAGCTGGTCTGGTTTTGTTTTTTCTCTCACTCCCTCTCTCTCCCTTGCTCTGATCTCTCCCTCTTTGTCTCTCCCTCCCTCCCTCCCTCCCTCCCTCCCTCCCTCCCTCTGTTGTTCATTACCTCACTCTCTCATCCACTTAGCCTTTTAGTTAACATGTTAAGTGGCACATATACATATTAAAGGCTTTCACAGTTTATTCAGGTGCCCAATTGTCACCAGCAAAACCAAACTAAAAACTACATGGAACACCTCTTAAAAACTCATCAGTCATACCCCTGAGTTTTCAACATCTGAGTTTCAGGGACAATCACTACCTTTCTCCAATCCAAAGGTGAAAATGTCTTTTCTTTTTATTTCTTTTGCTTTTTTGTTTGCAGATATAAATTACTTTCATTGCATTAGGATTGTAGAACTACTCAAAGTATCCGAATCAGCAACAAAAAACATCTTTGGTGGCTACTCGTCTAAAAGAATGAAGGTTTGTGTTAGTTTGTCCTGGATGACGTCAAAATATTTGGATGACGCCATTATATTTTTTATGACATGACTGTACATGACAGTATGTTTTGTTTGTTGTTGAATGAACATATGACAACTGAACCCTGGTTCAATATTATGATGAGGCATCCCTGTTTAATATGCAGCATTTAACTTATTTAATTCTGTTACTGTGTTTTTGCTACAGGATTGGCAAGAAATTGTGAAGCTATATGAAAAAAATAATGTTCATCTAGGTAATATTATTACCAATTAGTATTATTTGATGATTTATCTACAGGTGTTTTAAAAATCCAAGTTATGACCTCATTCCCCTATTGTACTGCTTACCCAATCCTCTTTGACTAACTGTTATTAGACTAAGTGTATGGATTTGTGCACTTTATTCTTACATGTAAATACTGGTAATTAGTGAATTCCCAAACATGAACATGTAACTGCACGTGTACTGTAGTCATCCATGGAATCCCCCTTCTGCAGGCCTCCCCTCAACCTAATTTAGCAATTATCATAAAAAAATCGTTAGTTTGATTTAAAATCAATAATTTATTGTTTAAAAATGTTACATGTAAGTAAAATGTGTTATGATTTATGAAATTTTTTCTGAATCTGCTCAGAACAAAAACTAAAAGATTAGGCATAACATACTTGTACTCCTGTAGTGCACACATGTATACTATACACATTGTATAAGCTCCCCCAGCTATAAGCTTTTTCAGAACCTTTTGAGATTTGTTTACCCTGTGCTCATAATCAGGATTTTGAAGTAGTTTACTCTGATGTATAAAATAATGTAAATGTACACCACTCTCCAGATCTATCCACAGCTATGTAGTACATAAGTAATGTCAATTATAATGATAATAATGATGATAATAATAATAATAATAATAACAATAATAATAATAATAATAATAATAATAACAATAATAATAATAATAATAATAATGATAATAACTTAATTGACCACTCCCCATGAGGGGCTTTTCAGGGACAATGAAAGAAATACAATCTAAATAAACATAACATCTTTAAGAAGCCCAACTGGCAGGGAGGCAGACCAGGCTTTTTACAAGTGTGGCCAGGGAGTTGAACTCGGGGCTACCGAGAACAACTCCAGATAGCGGTCAGGGCGAGACTTGAACCCATGACCTCCAGATTTCAAGTCCAGTATCCTAACCACTCAGCCACACTGCCTCCTACCTAAGTGCTCAAATCACTGATACTTACAGTAAATTTAATCGTTTTCTTAACAGCTGAGGCAGCTCATCTTTTGATTAGGAATGTTAATTATGAGATTCCTTCATTAAAGAGACAAATAGGAAAGTGTCAACAAACACAGAGGGTAAGATAAAAATAATTTCATAAAATATATTTAACAATTATTCATTAGTGGATGTTTGCCGAGCTGTGAAGAGGTGCACAGATGTAAATATCCACCACTCTTCACCAACACTGAGGTGAATAATTGATTTAGTGTATTCCAAACCAGTGGATAGCCAGCACCCAATACACCTGTAGTTCCTTTCTTCTGAAAAACAACGGAAAACTCGCATGTGAAATGCCAGGAGGTGAATAGAAGATACTATCCCAAGTTTGAGTAGCCAGTCAGAGTGTGCAGAAAACACTAGTCACTGGTTTGGTATATACGAAAATTTATACCAAAAATAACAATACATGAATATATTCTTAGAGGCACTGTACATACTGGTGTAGTGGTTAGCGTAGTATGTTAGACTTTTGGCAGGACAATCCGAGGGTCAGGGGCCTTAGACCTGGTGCCTGTATCATGTCTGTTTGCATAGAGAAGAAACTTTCCTCCACTTTATCTGTCTCAGTCAAGGTGTGACCATCGGTACTGAGTGCCATCAAAAAATGCAGGGCATAACCCTGCAACAAACTGGCACCATTGTGGGAGTGCATGTAGTTGTAATGTACTCCTTCAGTTGTATTTGTCTCAAGCCATAGACACTTGAGTGAAGCCAGTGATTGTGCACTTAGACCACTTGTGTCCTAGGTTACAATGTGTACGTAGCAAGGGTTATGTAGCAATTTCTATGTGTAGCAAGATCTGTCTGCATTCACATTCTTGTACATTGTACATACATTTTAGGAGTGTACAAGAAAGGAGAGTGAATACTCCTCCAGTGCTCTATCATTCAAAGACAAGTATCAGAGTGTTTGCAAGCAAATGGGTATTAAGGTGAGAGTGGTCATATTGTCATATTTTTGTCATTTACATGTATGGGCATATTCTGTGAAATGACTGAAATGACTGTTTGCATTTACATACATGTAGTTTGTGATATGGGTGTTAGATCTATAATCTACAGTATGTACCAGACTCTGGTGGAAAACACTGTATATGATTATTTTCCATAGCTTTCAACATACAATGGTTAGGATTACCTAGTATCTTCTTATACACTTTCCATAGTTTAAAGACATAGTTTAAAGACAGTCTCTCTCTCCCCCCCCCCCCCCGGGGGGTGGGGAGAGAGAGACCCTGGGAACAAGGTTGCTATATTGCCTATAAATACCTATAAATGTTACCTATAAATATAGCGCTATTTTGATTATCTTCATTAAACTGAAGATGGCAGAATTTATGCTGAAACATGTCTTTAAAAAGTTGTCTTGTGTTTTTTTTTTAAAGTTATCATTGATCTATACAGCCATAGGTCAGATATGTCTAAGTCTATATGGCCATATCATCCCCCAGCTACGGAAGTCAAGGAAGTCTGTTACGTGTATTTAGTGTATTTTAGCCACCTTGCTTATAAATTTGAATTATTTATTTGTTTGTTTGTTTATTTAATTTTGATTATGTTTTCCAGGGGGAGGACATTAAGTCTGAGCTTCTCAACCTTCTGGATGAGTTACCTGAGCTGTACAAAGGCATTTCTGGAGCAATCAGTAATCTGAAGAATGCCACACACTATTATGAGACATTTGTCCACTTTTTGGTCCCCAGGTTTGTCTTTTCATTACTATTTTGAAAACTTTGTTCTTAGACTATGACAGTGAGTGTGTGTGTGTGTGCGTTTTTTTGGAGCGCATGGATGGCAAAGGTGACATACACTGGAACCCAGTTAATCTGGCCAACAATGGAGCCAAAAATTCTGGCTGTATTGGCCTATTCCAGGCTCTCAGATGGTAGGGACAGCACTGCGTTCTTCGCGCTCGTTTCCTCAATTCACGCTTTCCCCAATATTTTGGAGCCTGGAACAGGCAGTATAGTGTGAGTTTGCCTTAACTTACCTGACTAAACAGTGAAGACCTTTGTTTTCATGCAGTTACAATACCAACAAAGAAGCTTCACAGGTGACCACCCCACTCATAAGACACATCCAGGAGCACGGAAACAGCACAGTTTATCAATGGAGAACGGGCAAGGTTCCATCGGTATGACAACTTTGCTGTTGTGTAGTACTCTGTTATCTCTATAATTATGTAACTGAACTATAGTGCATCAAACTCAGGTTTCTTTTCTCGTGTTACTGTTTGCGTACATGTAGGTTGTCGTCCCAGACAGAAGACCGGACCCTTCGAGTACAAAAAGTGAAAACAATGATGAAGAGGTGAGTGGCCAAAACATGCACGCTTCAGTAACTCTCCTCGCGCAACGCGAATAGCGATTCTCCTATTAAACGCCCCTGCGTTTAAGCGAGAAAATGCGGTATCTTTCATAGAAGGTATGGACAAATGTAACATTGATTCTTGTGTCAAATCGACAGATGAAGTCGGCACGCCGTTAGTTAGCTGTTGTAAGTTCTTATGCAAGAATGAAGACCAATCTTGGAGGCACATGTTCTCCCGCAGACAATGAGTAGCCTGTCTGCTGCTTTACACTTATATGTATATTCAATATAATTATTTGTTTTGTTTTGTTTTGTTTTGCTTTTTTTTTGTCGTCTTTCGTCTATACAGATAGACTGGGGCATTGAGCCTGTTTCCGCCAACGATGCTGACAACATTGACTGGGGGAGGGATGGGGAAGAGACCTCAGAGGGGATAGACTGGGGCGACAGTGGTGAGGCTACAGAATTGGGTGAAGGAGCACAGACAAGCACAGAGGAGGGTGCGATCGACTGGGGAGATGATGGAACCGCTGATAAGGAAATAACGCTAGAACAGACAAGCACCGAGGAAGTTGCGATTGATTGGGGAGATGATGGAACTGCTGGTAACGAAATAACGCTGGGTAACTATGGAATAACAGTTGAAGAGTCTGGACAAGGTAAACAACAACATTAACTCAGCGTTAGACTGTTACTACTGAATTATCATTAGTTCCGGAAGAAAATGGCAAAACATCACGCTACACACCTGTTATGGGGTAGGAGGGGACAGGGGTTCAAAGGGCTTTTGTAGCTTTCATACAGAACGCGCGTGTGCCCACGGGGGTAGGAAGGAAGGGAGAACGGTCGTGCGTCGTGCTTTATACTTCTTGCTGTACGATGTGCAAATTCCGATGCGATGGACTACCATCCCATCTAGTGAATGGTGATGCTCCTAGTCGCTTCATGCCTTGGAAACCTTCATAGCTGCCAAACGCAAAAAGCTACGTCACTTCCGGTCTTTCAGAGCCTTGAAATTTGAATCAGTTCAAACATTTACAAGCGGGAAGTTCGTATAAAAACGATGTAGAAAATGTCCTCACAAACCGAATTTTGCGCCGACAAAACTTGTGGATGACAGTTACATATGTACCTCATTTTAGACAACTCAACGTAAAAAGCTTATTAAGTATTCGGAAACGGCGTTACGTTTCGCAGTTAACTTGAAGCTTTGCACATTTGTCTTTATTTTTCTTTGCAAAATTATGGCGGTAACTGCGGACGCGTTGTACGTTTGACCGCTGTAAAGTGGAAACCAGGATAAGCTCTGCCAGATGTTGACTACTAGGCTTCTGTAGACCTTTTTTACTATACGTGTGTTAATGAGGAAGTCGAGGTCTTATGAAAACACTAGGCAAGCCATTGTTACACAGCTATTGCTACATGTAATTTTGTAGATCCTGATGTTATCAGTGGCCCGGATGCTGAGACATTAATGGATACCATTCAAACAAGAAACCTGCTGATTGATGAACTGTTGGAGGTGACTGTTACTGCAATTTACTGTAAATTTTTTAAAGCTTCAGTGAATTATATGCCAGGGTTTCTCTCACAAAGAAACTTTATTCAGGAAATATAATACCTTTAACGATCATCCATTCACTGCCGCTAACAATTCAAACATCTGTGAGGGCCGATTTAGACGGTACGACGTTTGCTCACCACTATCGTATGCGACTTTTGTAGCGCGTTCTTCTAGCGTCATGAAAAGATCGTAAACAACTCTCGTCATTTAGCATTTTGCCTGTGGCTACGACTGTCGTAAGGTTTTTATAACATGTTTCAAAATCTTACAACGTTTTTCGTATCGTAAACAACTATCTAAGCGAGTCGTGTTGTAACCTTACCCTAAACATGTCGCCTGCGACAAAGTTGTACCGTCTAAATCGGCCCTAAAACATTTAAAAATCGTTGGGCTATGTTAATATCTTCGCCTCTTTGCAACCCAAGTTGATGTAAGACTTTGTTGGATAAAGTACAGACTGATATAGCATCTAAAATAAAGCGTGTAAAATATAGACTGGGATAAGAATCCTTTTACACAAGATAGCTAAATGGGCCTTCGAGTTTAGACACTATATGTTGCGGAGTTTAACAAGCCTTCCAAATGAGCCTTGTGTCACCTCTTTAATACTTCCTCCCACTGAATAGGGCTTGGTAAGTACAGAGCGTGGCTAGTTCTCTGTTAGATCTTTTAAATTCTTATTTGTTTGTTGTTTTTTAATTCAGCTTCAGGGATTTCTTCGCCAAAGAATAGTAGAAATGAAAGGTGATTCAGATGTCCTCTCCGCTAATCAGGTAACTTGTAAGAAAGATTATTTTATCAACTTGGTTCATTTTCCCATGACCATTAAGGGCGGCCGTTGGCGCCGAACTGCGTGTTCTCGAGATTCGGCTGACCTGACAAATTCATCGGCGCACGTAATTCGGTACGGCATTGCGAATATAGTAAGTATGTAAATTGTTTAGGCCACTAGTCCACGTTTTAGATACTTTTTTGGATACAACCTATTTCAGAACTACGAACCTTTCTAAATGAAGGGAGACAATGAAAGGAAGAAAATACCAACATTTTGAGGGTTTTCAAAGATGTCAGCAGCGCACAAAATGCTTATGCGTTGCACTTCCCCTTTGAGCTCAATTGTAGCAAAAAAAGACCACGTTTTACAAAGTGTAAGGAGTACAGTATCCTTCATTTCGTAAAGCGTGCACTGCCGTACTAAAAGTCACCTATGAGAGCTTTCTGTATCAATGTGATGATAGAGCTGTGGCACGACGCGAACTGTGACGCGAACTGTGTGGCATGGCGCGAACTGCTTTAACCAATCGCACGTGTAGTAACGCAAAACCAAAGCAAACGCAAATTTCTTTCGTGATCTCTTTTCGCAAATTTCTTTTCGCGATTCCATCGCGAGACAAACGAATAAACGTTCATCTTTCCTATCTTACACCACGATGAACAATAAACTCATCTTTAATGACAAAAACCATTCTTTGACCAAGACACAAGCAACACTATGAGCCAATCAGAACTGGCAGCAAAAACACGTGACCTGCGTCAAGCGCGGGAAAACGCGTGTGAGAAAGTCATTATTGGTTTTGGTTGAGAAAATGGCGCGAACTGCTTTAACCAATCGTACGTGTAGTAACGCAAAACCAAAGCAAACGTAGATTTCTTTCGTCAGTCACTTGAAAACCGCTCTACTGTATTGTTATAGTTTCAGTCCGCTCCCCAGTTGATTCAGATGCAGTCTGTAGAGTCCGTCAAAGCCATGGAGTCAGCTGTTACAGATGTCCTCACAACACTCACCTCCATGAAGATGCACAATCTGTTCTTACTCAAGACGTCTCCCAGGTATTACGCTAGTCATAAGGCTAACGTTTACCTATAGATGGTTAGGAGATCGGAGAGAGAGCTGTCGCGGGATACATCTTGACAACGTCCTTGAAGCTTTGAATACTGAATTTCATGCTTGTTTCAAGGTCGACGACGTTGGAAACGAATCCGTTTGCATCCTGGCCCGGGGGGGGGGGAGCACTTCCTTATTTGGCCTAAACGGGTATGTGCCACCCAACAGGTTAAGGTTTTTTAGGGTCTTGCGTCTTAAACATGGTATACAATTTCACTATTTAGCGTCTTGAACAGGGTATCTTTCTGGACTGGAAACCTTGAATCCTACTTGTGGGTACCAGCAACTATTATTTTTTATTAAAAAAAAAAAAACCTTTCTGTATGGGAAGTGAAAAACAAGGCAGCCAAACAACGCAGAACACAAGCAAAATATAAAAGCGAAATGAATGGATTTTGTCTTAAGCAGGGTCAGGGTTTGAAGGCCTCGGCGGCACACCCCCACCCAAGCTTGCCTTAAATTCCCCCCCCCCCTCTCGGGGGGGGCATCCTGGCCATCCGTTTCTAAAACACATTTCAAGTGTCTGTACAATAGCTAAGTCATTTTAAATAACCTGGAACCATTATTTTTAGGTTTTCATTGACGCAAGTGGCGAGCATGTCGCTTGGCTTTTCAAAGTGATACTATAAATAGTTGACACAGTTCATTTGACAACAAGAGATAATTACTAGCTGATTTATAAGCTGTAATGCCTCTCAAATGTGTACTAGACTACTGCAGACTACGTGGTTTTTCTTGGCAAAAAGGATCGAAAATGTCTCGTTCCTTGTTACAGATATTTGGACCGCTTGGCCGACTCCTTACAGCAAAAACTGAAAGCATCGGAGAAGATGGTGGCCTCAGGCAAGATAATGGCGGAGAAACGGCAATCTGCTGCCAAAGAACAAATGGACTTGGAGCCAAAGCTGGAGGTTATCAGGACGAAGACAAAAGAGCTGCAAGGACAGGTGTGATTTTTGTTTCCAATCTCTTTGTGTGAGTTCACTGAGACTCATTAGTTAGAGCCACCTTGCGCAGCATAATATACAGCACCACAGGAAAGCACTGCTCAGTAGCTTTCATTTGAATGGTCACACTTTAGGATTAGGATCCGTATACTGAGTTCGTCAACTGAGTAGTCGCTTCGAAAACCTTTCATTGTGATTTACCCTGAAATGTTTTAGGGGACGAGGAAATAAAGTTTTGGTGTTAACGCTTATGTTAATATTTTAATTTTATATTTCCATTTTGTTTTAAATCTTAAGTGTATTTTCATTATAATGTTTTAGATTGCTGAGGAAATTTCCAAGAAATACAAGAACAGACCAGTAAACATAATGGGTGAAATAAACACTATTTAGATATTTATTATATCAGATATTAAAATAAAGTCTCAAAGAGAACAAAAGAATTGTCTTACCTGGTGTTAAAGTAAGATGCGTTTTCAGACAGAGTCTGGAAGCGGGGGCTGGATCCCGAATCACGTGTCTATTTTGTAAAGTCACGAATCAGGTGACTTTGGCACATCATTTTCCCGAATCGCTTTGTTGAAAAACTCTTCCAATACTCTAATTTCTGTATTTAGCAAGAGTGACTTAAAATTTGCAAAAGTTGCAAACTTGAGCGTTATATCTCTTATAAAAGTAAAGATGTAGCTCAGTAATGACTTCATGATTATTTATTTCTTTATTTATTATTATTCTTATTATTATTCTTATTATTATTCTTATTATTATTATTTGAAAACAGATGTTTTGTATACGGTTTAGCCTTCCGTCAACACGTGGACGATTGAAAGGATGAAAAACAACTAAAATGAAATTTTTCGAAAACGTTGCTCAGATTTGTCGTTTAGGACAGTAAAAATGCACAAAAACAGCTGCCTTAGAAAAAATTACCTGCACTGTTCTTGCAAGCGTTTGCATACTCATGAAAGCTTTTTGCGCCAACGCGACAGGTGTCTCATCTCGACTCATCGGCGTCTGCACTTTGGCTGCGCATTTTGTGGCATGAAGAGTGTATATATGAGCATTGTTACTATCCATTGCAGAGTTACACCCAACCCCAGCAAAAGTTTTTCTATTAATAAATCAATCAATCAGTCAATTCGAGAAGCCTCGCATAGTTTACAGGTATCTTTTTAACTTAGAACTTTGAGTGATTTTACAAATACTAAGATAAACAAGGCAACGGCATTAGTAGCAAGTAATACTAGAATCCAGAGTGGACATTTTTGTCTTTAACAAGAAGTCAAAATCCAGCTGACGTGCCAGAAACGATACCCGCCTAGTTTCTTGCGGCACGCATGCTCAGAGGTACTCATATAAAGTCGAAACGTATGCCACTTATCCCAGCAAAATGTGCGAAAACAATTGACCACCTGGCAGTCT